>CAOLHI010001707.1:0-343443 GCA_948474755.1 Ctenosaura bakeri | reverse complement strand
AAGGGACTAAAGTAATTTTCCACTTAGATTGAATATCCATTTAAACTGCAGCTTTCGAGGGGATGTTGATATTATTTCATGCATCTCTACTCTATGCCTAACTGTATTGGCATAGAAGACCACTTGCTGATTACAGACAAGAAAAACAGAAACAGAGAAATGTCATGCACACGGAGAATTAGACTATTAGGGAGACCTTCTACTGGGTACTATTCACACTACAGAATTATAGTACCTTCATTCCACTTTGACATGCTTCTGTCCTATGGAATCCTGGGGTTGGCATTGTAGAGAGGGACATTTAGAATTGTTAGCCAGAGTGCTTCAGTGCCTCATCTGACTACAAACCTCACGATTCTATAGGGTGGGACCACCATGATAGTTAAAGTAGAATAATAGTGCTATAATTGTGTAGTGTGAATAACCTGATATCCATGCTTGCATTAAGCATATAACATGTGGGAACATTTTTGTTTGTTTTATTAATGCAGGAAAGCCTTCGAGATTTCCATTCTCCTAATTCTTTCATGGTGTGGTACCTAGCAACAACAAATATTTCATGTGGCTGTGTTGACCTAGAAGCTTGGCTTCTAGGCCTTTTCCACACCATACCTCATTAGCACGTTCTTCTATTTCAATCCCAGCATTGCCATTTCCATGATGGGATTAGGTTAGGAATGCTCCCTTCCATACCCTTTTGCTTTAAGTAGATGAGTAGTTATTGCCACTGGTGTTCCTTCAGCACTACAGCATTGTAGGATGCTCCCTTTTCCCCGTCTTTTCCCTACCCCACAGCTTGTGATTGGTAGTAGTAGTTGTTGTTGTTTTTCCTTTTTGTAAGCTGAAGTAGTGCAGCAATGCTGTAATGGCATGACATGCCAGTATGCTATTGCATTTTCAGGCTATAACACTAAAAATTGTATTAACAAAAATTTTAAAAAATTAACTCAAAGGAGAAGTTTAAAATAAACATGGAGAAGTGATGGATTCCGAACTTGCCATGCCATGAGAGTAGCTGAGGGAGGGACAAGCAGGGCATGCCTACACCCTACCTACTCCTGGATCCGTGCCGAAAGGAAGTGCTATTAAGCACTTTTACAGTACTGCGCTGAGCCAGCTGACAGGATTGAAGCACTAGAAGAGGTTCTCAATGGATGCTTTTTGGAAGTGGTTTAAGATGGTTTTGCAATGCCTGAGGACAAGATAACAGCAGGATAGCAACAACATCATGCAGTAGCACGACTCCTAGACTGGAAAGAACTTGCTGCTGTTGCGGGCTAGTGACATTGTGCAGAATTGGCCTAAATATATGGGATTAGGTTATTACTGTTGCAGTCTTCCTCTTTTCTTACAGCCTTCCACCTCCCCAAGCAGTAGTGTTTTTTCTAGTGAGTCATGTCTTCTCCTGATACGGCCAAAGTATGACAGCCTTAGTTTAGTCATCTTGGCTTCTAGGGAGAGTTCAGGCTTGATTTACTCTAGGACCTATTTGTTTGTCTTTTTAATAGTCCAGGGTATCTGTAGAACTCTTCTCCAGTACCTCATTTCAAAGGAGTTGATTTTCTTATTATCAGCTTTCTTCACTGTCTAGCTTTGACAACCATACAAGATATCATGGCCACTCCTAAATTTAGTATTCAGTGACATATCTTTACACTTCAGGATCTTGTCTGGTTCCTTCATAGATGCCCTTCTAAGTCCTAGTCTTCTGGACTGCCTTCTCCATTCTGATTAATGACTAAGCCAAAGTATGGGAAATCTTGAATTATTTCAACATCTTCACTATCTATTATTTCACTCTTTCTTTGTTTAGTAACGACTAAACCCAATTGTTAGAGCCCAAGCTCCAGCAGATCCAGAAAACTGGTTGCTGGAAGATAAGTTAACTTGTAGGTAAATCTGACTGACTCAATGGAGATATTCCAGCTGTTGTATCCCAACAAGTCAGCTTTGATTTAATGATGACTCTGTGAATAAGATACCTCTAAGAGCTCTGGTCATTCACTGCCCTGCCCAGGTCTTCCAAATCCAGGGCCCCGGTTTCCAGGACTGATTCTACCCACCTACACTGACCTTTCCTTCTTTTCCTGTCATTCCAGGTAGGTGCAGAAAATGAATTTTAGCTATAGAATTTATGAACCGCTCCATATCAAAGATGGTAGACTGGTGTGCAATATTACAGAAAATAAATATTAAAAATGTAATGGAAAGATATGCTTTAATACATTAATAAAAATGACAAGAATTTATAAGTCAGTTAATAGCTCTCTGAATAATCTTCCCCTATCCTTATTGCCATTTCTGTGCTCAGTTAAGATTTCACTCTGTCCCTGTGTCTTTAATAGACTATATTTGATCTATATATTTAAATATTAGGTAAGCTGGTCATTTCTACAATGCGTTCCTGCAGAGAAGTATACCTTTATGTTATATATAATGTTATTAATTTTAACTTTGGGATGATTTATGTGTAAAATAACCAGAATTTTTTTTTTTCCTTTCAAAAAGGGCATTTAAGACTTGGAAAATAGCAACAATAATATCTGTGAGGCCATGTCTTCCCACACTCCATTCTTCTTGCTTCTTCAGATCTCTTGGAGAAGACTTGTTGGCTGAAGCACAATTCTAGTGCCAGTGTGACATAGTGGTTCGAGTGCTAGACCAGGACTCTAGGAGGCCAGGGTTCAAACCTCCAGTATGCCATGAAAAACATAGTGTGTGGCCTTGGATAAGTCACACTCTCTCAGCCAAAGAGAAAAGAAATGGCAAGCTTCCTTTGAATAAATCTTGCCAATATTTTTTTTTCAGTGGTAGCACCCATATCATTCAAAATCTTTGCCTGAGAGGTCCATATGACTTCTCTTATTCTTTGTATCACAAAACCTCATTCAGAAAGTTTTTTGAGCCCTTTTTATCTTAAAAATGGCATTCAAGGAATAAAAATTACCATCCCCACCACCACCACCATCATCTACAGCTATTCATAATTGACTCACTACTTGTGAGTCCATCTCTTCCTACACTATCTGGCTTGTTTCCTAAGATCTGTTGGAGAGGACTTTCTCAGTGGCTGAAGCACAATTGGTTTTGTCAAGAGAACAGGCCCTCTTAGTTGGTGCACCTATATCATGGAATGCTTTCTTCTCTAACACATTTTATCACAGGGAATTATTTAGAAAGTTTGTACTTTTTCCCACTTTTAAAGTGCCATTTTATATCTTTTAAGAGAATCTTTTATTCTTAGTTGTTCTAGCCATGCTTGACCAATCTGGAAGGGTTGAATGAATGCTAGATTTGGAGTATGCTGTTAGGGAAAAGATTCAGAAGAGGATGTCAGAAGGGAAGCTTGGCCCCTCTCTTTCACCATCTGTCCCCAGTTTAAGGGTTTCTCTTGTAGGTGTAGCGCTGAAGACAGTTCCTGCTGAACACAGGATTATTCTACATTTATCCTATCCTGAAGGTGACTCAGTTAATGACGCCATTCACATGGAATTATGTACCATTTGGTACACTTCATTTGCATTTCATTAACAGGCACTTCATTAGGGAATTTGTAGGCATAGTATTGGGGTGGAATTAGCAAGATGTGACATCAAGTCATTATTTCATCTTTTACTGGTTCACCCAGATAATTTGAGCTTCTAGGTTTCTCATTTGACAGAATGTTTTGCATGGATTGGGACCTTCCTATAGTGTGCTGGGTGTCATGTGTGGCATTTGAGAAGTTCAATCCCTTTCTCAATTGGTCAGTTAAGCTGAAGATGGGGCTAAGAAGGGTGATTCATTACTTAGATGATTTTTTGTTCACTGAACAGTATGGAACTGGACAATATACTTCCTTTCTGTCTGAGTTTAGTTCCTTGGTGTAGAAGCTGGGGATTCTTCTGGCCCAAGAAAAGACTGAGGTTCCCTCACAACAGCTGGTATTTTTAGGTATCATCATTGATACAGTTTATCAGCTTTGGAGGTTACCCTTGGAGAAAATATGGAGCATGATGAAAGAGTTTCTAATTTTCTTATATGGAGGAAAGCTACCCTCAAGGAATTTCTTGAACTCATTGGGCATCAGAATTTTTCATGCTAGCTAGTGGCACCGGGTAGGGCATTCCTCAGGTGTCTCTCTGATGCTATATGTGAAGTTAATAAACCACACCATAAGGTTAAGATCGCACTGGGGACCTGGGAGGCCCAGGGAATATGACAGGAATTCTTTATTGATTTAACAAGGCCTTCTTTTGGTGGGAGGAACTGAAGTTTAGTGGCACACTATAGATTTCTTCAGATGCTGTAGGGTCTGCAGAATTTATTTTAGGGGCTTTTGCTATGCTCCTGTTTGGCCTCATGATTGGATGGAAGCTGGCATCACTTTAGACTTTACATTTTTGGAGTTTTCCTGATCATGACCACCATTAGGATATGGGCAGAGGAGTAAATTAATTCTTCCACTCATTTCTGCTGGGACAATATAGCCATAGTATAAGTCATTAACTCCTTCTCTCCCAAGTCTCCCAGAGTTATGAGGCTGGTTAGGGCAATTGTCCTTTAGTGTTTACATTATATTATTATTTTCATGGTGTTGCACATGGTGAATGTGGACAATGGCATGGCCAATGCTCTCTCCACACACAGATTGAGTGCTTCAGACAGCTGGTGCTTCATGTAGCCTCCATGCTGGACCTGATTCTAATAGAACTGTGGGTGCTTGGAGAAGTTAGCTAGTGATGGCCTCTACCTTTTCCTTAGCACTTAATACTAGGAAGAGCTATATTAGAGCAGTGAATAAATTTTATGACTTCAAAAGCAGGGAACATTGGTTGACGAGTGGCCTGGGCTCATTCCTCCCCGTTTACAATATTGTGTCTGCCTCAGTAGTAGAGGGCTGTCTCCACAATCTATTAGTTCTTGACTGTCAGCTTTGGACTTTTGGTTCAAGAGACAGGGTCTCCTGGAAACTAGAGGTGACTTCCGCATTCACAAAGCATTGGAAGGATGGTCTCATGAGAGAAGTAGGGTAGCAGATGGCAGGAAACCACTGTCTCCAGATATCCTTAAGAGTTTGGAAGGGCTTTCAAGAGACATCCACATCTCCAAATATGAAGCCATTTTGTTTCATGAAGCATATTTGACTGCTTTCTTTGATGTTTTGAGAATAAGTGAGCTGATGGTTCAATCGAGGGGTGACAAGCTGGGTAAATCTTTGGAGTTCAGGAACCTTACCTTGGAAAGCCAACAGGTAGTTACTACCATATGCTTCACCAAAACAGATCAAAGGAGGGTGGGGATTCTTTTAGGGATGAAGACTTGTGGCAATCCGTTGTTATGTCCAGTTCAGGTTTTACAGCATTATGGTCAATTGCCATTTCAGATCCCACCTAGGATTGAGTGATCTGGCTGTGGTCAAGTGGCTGGGAAAGAGGGACCTTCAGTGACATGGGCTACTGCCAATGTTGTTCAACAGTGGATTAAGGACAAAACAAAGCACTATTTGCACAAAGCTCATTTAGGTTTAAGGAATCTACTGCCACAAGGTATAGTGAGTTTTTTCAAAGGGGATTTACCAAATTCATGGAGCATAGGACTACTGATGCCTATGTCACTGTGATGAACATGTGGGAACTTCAGGTTCAAAAGAAGCCTGCCATTGAATACCAGTTGCTGAGAAGTAGCAATGGGGCAGATGAGTTTGACTTCATTTCCTGCCTGTAGGCACACTGCTGTCATTTATTAAGATGTTGCAGGAAGCAGAAAGTTGAGTGAGCCAGAACTTTTATTTTTGCTGAAAAGTGCTCTTCTTGTCTTCTTATCGAAGCTGGGATGGATTTGTTTGTTTTGTTTGTTTGTTTTGGACTACCTGTTGCCCTGGTATTCTGGGCACTGAAGTCCAAAATCATACACGTCCCAACAATTTTGAAGTAATGACTACTAGATTCACATCTTAATAGCCTGTTTGTTCTGAACAGCTCTTTTCCTAGCAAGTAACTAAGCAAGAGGGAAGAGTTTCTGTTGCTCAGAGCTTTTCAGTTTTTTGCTTACATTTTTAGCTCTGTGTGCAGTTCAACATTTCTGATTTCATATGCTCAGGAGTCAACATTTGGCAATAAGTTACCAAGGAGAAGCCATCTGGTGACCTTTGATCTAAGCAACGAAAAAGCAGCTGTAGCTTGAACACGGTAGCTTAATTGCTAATGACTATTAACCAACAATCGCCGCCCGGTATGTAAAAAAGCCCACCTACTCTACTGCATTAAAAGGCTGAATAAAAATGCTTTTAAGCCATATGTGTCCATATATTATTGCAGAAGTCGTATGTGAGCCTGCACAAAATATCAATTTATTTAGAATTCTAATCTGTGATACCCAGATTCCAATTCTAGGGGTCTTCTAGAGTACACACACTTTGCTCTACCTCCACATCACAGTAAATTAGCTAAACTAGAAATAGAATTTAATTGTGTGAGTCTTATAATGTCATGGCAATCCCAGTAATAATTACATTTTCAAAGGAGCGTTACAGTGGAGAGATTTGTATTGATATTTGGCTTAGAGAGGTTTTGACTATGTTACTCTTAATTATACTGACTCATGCTGCCAGATTTAAACTAAGAAAGGAAAAGCGAGAGACAGAAAGACACAGAAAGGAAAGGAGGGAGGGAGGGAAGAGAGGAAACAGTTTCAAGGACATTAGACATTTTAAGGTTTTTTGATGTGAAATATGGACAATTTGAAACAGATAAATTGTTTCTTGTGGCTTATGATAGATTAGGAAGATGGCTCAAATTTCTCTTTACATTTTCTTGGTTTTATAGAAGAGCATCTTTCTCACAATATAAGGTAATAATATGGGTTCTCATAACAGTAGAGTTCCTAGTCTCCAAAAATTGACACCAGCTTATATAGAACACTGCTTATGTAGAAACACAGAGTCATAGTGCTGGAAGGAAACCCAAGATTTCTTGCCTTACCCATGATGGAAGCCACTGCTAAGGTATCCCTAACAGGTGACTATGCAGCCTTTGTTTGAAAACTCCCAACAATAGTTTTGTGGAACAACTTCTATTTTCAAAAATTATTTCTAAAGTTCCAAAAGTTCTTCCTAAAGGTATTTTGTTTGCAATTTAAATCCATCAGTCCAGGTCCTATCTTCTGAGGCAACAGAAAACAAACTCGCTCCATCTTCCACCATGATGCCTCCTCAGATGGTTAAAGGTGGTTATCCTACTAAGTTTTAGTCTCCCCTTCTGCAAGGTAGGCAACTCAATTCTCACAGTTGTTCCTGTGTCTATAGAGTTCATGATAGTCAGAGGAATGGTCCTGAATTGTTTTCTAGATTCAGTAACTGCCTGAAAGTGAACAAACTGAAGTCTAATTCAAGTGTTCTTTTGCAGTAGTAATTTTAATTTGACAGAAAATGCTGATAGCTAGCAATGCAGCCCCTTTGGAGAATCTTCCCTTTCAGTAGTGCTGGCTTATGGCCAGAGTAGAGAAAGGGCATTTCTGTACTACGTTGCTACAGTGCTATTATTCCACATTCAGCATCCTATGGAATTCTTAGGTTTGTAGTTTACTGCGGCCAAAGAGCTCTCTGGCTGAGAATTCTAAAGGCCCCTCCCTAAACTGCAAACCCCGGAATTCTATAGCATGTTGAAAGTGGAATAATAGCACTATAACAGCATAATGTGGAAAGACCCAAAGACAACTGTCCCCAAATGGTGGAAGAAGGCACTTGTTGCTATTTAATCCACAAGACACCTGTGCCCTTGCAATATGCTTGTAGAATCAGCTTCCTGGTTCTGGAATGCTCTCAGATCCAGTTTTGCTCCTGATGAATGAGAAGTATAGTTGGTCTGGCTTGATTAGCTCTCGTTCATTTTTATTAATGACAAATGCACAATTCTTTGATTTGTCCTGACTGGATCTATCATCTTAAAGGAGAAGTATTGTCACTACCATTCAATATCCAGCATTTTGCCACCTGGAGGATGGCAATAGGTTATTTCCCCCACTCATCATGTCTATGATATGTTTAAGGCTAAGATCTGCTGATGTGGTAAAGAGGAATGCTGCTACTTGCCACTATTCATGTGGCAGTCCTTATTTGGAAGACACAACTTTCTGTTAAGTAGTGAGATCCTGAATGCCTTGAAGCACAAGTGGCAAACACCACACGCACACACACCTGTTACCACAAAGTCCATTGGCTTAATAGGATGTAGGCATAAATCTTAATCAGGTAATAACACAAGAAATCTTGAGTACTACACAAAGAGACTGATTCAGTCAATTGCTGGATGGTTAGTGAATGTATAAGTAAAGTCAATTTATTCAATAGGTCTACTCTAATTTTATACGCATACAGAATTATCTTAGGCCACTTCCATACTAGAGTATTACAGTACTATTATTCCAATTTCAGCATCCTTTGGAATCCTGGGGTTTGCAGTTTAGAGAGGGGCCTCAGGATTCCATAGGATGTTGAAAGTGGAATAATAACACTATAACAGTCTAGTGCAGAAATGGCCTTAGAAGGACTGTGAACCACGATTGTATTTATATTTGGTCCAGCTATGAGGCCAGATGTGAAGATAGTATGAAAGCTATGAGATATGTGCTTGCTCATTATGCTTTCAGTCTTGTTCTGACTTGCCTATTCATCAATGTAATCTGATGAGAGAAACATCAGTTAATGAATTATAGAGGTGATCAGGTTTGCCATCACTAATATAGTGTGCTGTCATGGTTGGAGCATTGGACTGGAACTGGGAAATGCAGATTCAGTTTTCCACTGAGGTGTGACATTACTGGGTGATCTTGGACCATTCATCCTCCCTCAGACTGTCCTACCTCTCATAGGTCATTTTTGCACTACACGGTTATAGTGCTATTATTCCACTTTCAACATTCTGTGGAATTCTTAGGTTTGTAGTTTCCTGAGGCCAAAGAGCTCTCTGGCTGAGAATTCTAAACTCTAAGCTACAAGCCCCAGGATTCCATAGGCTGTTGAAAGTGGATTAACAGCACCATAACAGTATAGTGCAGAAATGGCCATAGTTGTTGTGAAAACAGAAAGATGAAAAGAAGAACCACATATGTTACCTTGATCTCATTGAGAAAAAGATGGGATATATGTGTAACTAACATAAACAAGAGAGTGCCAGCATGGCATAGCGATTTGAGTGTTGGACTAGGACACAAAGGCCCTTTTTGCATGGCATTCACCATGCGAATGGGCCTCTGGAGCATCACACAATTGCAAGGAGCCAACCACATGATGTCCTCGCAATTGTGTGATGCTGCTGGGTCCGGCAGGCGCCGATCGTGCACTTGTTCCATTTTGGCTTCTAGCCGAAAATGGTGCACGATCGTGCATCGCTCCAGGGCCCCATGCACACTTACTGTGCGTGTGGAGCCTCCAGAGCCATGACACTAGTTCTTCCTGCCACAGCACAGCCTGGGAAAATCCCAGACTGTGCTGCAGAAGGAAGAGGACGAGCCCTCATGCTGCCTGCTCGCTAGCAAGCAATGGCTGTGGAGGTGAAGCAGTGGGGACACGAGAGCCTCTTGTGAGAGGCTGCTCGTGCGATCCCTGTACCCCAGTGCCACGAAAAGGTAAGGTGCGAAAAGGGCCTAAGAACCTAGGGTCTGAATCCCTGCTCAGCCATGGAAACCCATTGAGTGTCCTTGGGTAAGTCACTCTCTACCTCTACCTCAAAGGAAGACAGTGACAAAACTTCTCTGAACAAGTCTTGCTAAAAAATTCTATGCTATGTTCCCCTTAGGGCTGCCATAAGTCAAAAACTTTAAGGCATATAACAACAAAAATAAATAAATCTGCTAGCAGAAACAGAAGCCAAGCATGAGTACATGAATACTTGCAGAAAATCTGATTGATGATCTACACATCTCTGAAATCAGTCCCATGTCTAATGGGAGTGAGAAACCCTTCCTTCATTGTCATGGTGGGAATTGTGTGTCCCTGCCCTTGGCCTAGGTGGCTAGGACTGCTGGGAAATGAAATCCAAGAACAGGAAGACAGTATACTTCCTACCCTAACTTCACCGTGTAGGGTCATTGGGAAAATTCAGGACTCACAGAAACATCTTTGGAAACCATGTCTCCATTTAGGAAGCACAGCAGAACGGAAGCTTAATTTATATTAGCTTGACATTCAGTGTATCCTAGCAGACACTGTGTTAAACATTAGTAACACAAATAAATTAACACCCTGTATTTCTCCTTCAAATAAGAGCTGCATTATTTCCACCCGCTACAAATAATGTGCAAGACAGAATTTAGCAATGAATAGCAATGAATATACATTTAGAATGTCTTGTAGATAATGAGGCACATTTTAATTGCATTAACTTCTGTTGGTAAGAGAATGAAGCTTTTAGTTTAAGATCTTTGTAGACCAGAATCTCCAACACTGGGCAAGTTGGAAGAAGAGGAGGGAAAAGGAGGGTGATGCTGAAATAAGAACCCATACAATAGGGGTAGACCACAAATAGAAGTGTCACCAGCAAGTTCACTTCTGAACATTTCTTTCAATACCATTGTGAGAAGTCTCACCACTGAAGAAGCTTAGATTCCCTCACACAAAAGTTAGACTGCTTTATGGGAAATGTAGTTCCTTGAATTATAGTTCAGCTCACACATTTCCAAATGGCTGTTTCATACCCTTTGACCCCAATTTTAAGATGGCTTCCAAGTTACACCGAGCACGCTCCCAGCACACCAGAGAGGTGGGATAACCAAGCAAGATCTTGTACCCAGCTTTTATGGGGTCAGACCAAGTCAAGACCCAGACAAAATAAATTTATAACTATTTTCTTCATTTAAAACCTCAGTCACTGTGCACTTACACACTCACTCACACAGACCTACAGAAAATAAAGGGAGGAAGATTGATGGGGATTTAAAGAAGGGTATTGGGGGAATGCTACACCTGATCCTGTAGTCCGGGATGCCGAAATAGAACCAGAGAGTTGGGAGTGGTGAATCTCAGCATGTGGGGGTTGAGGGGAAGGCTTCACCCAGCAGAGTGGAAGCAGGAAGGGGAGGAAGCTGAGAGCGATCCGAGGAAGCGGTCAAAGTCAGGGGGTTTTATAGGGGAAAATGGACCTGGAGGCTAGTCTGGTCCCAGGGAGAACAATGGGTTTCAGAGTTAAAACAAAGCCTCTGAAAGGTCAGTGCTTGACTTGATGGGTTTTCGTCTGGGTTGTCAATAGCGTCAACAGTATGCAAATGGAGAGCACTTGACAGTTGTGTAGTCAGAAGCGCTAATCCTGTCAAGCTGACTGTTCAGGGCTGAGAATCTTTTGTGTGCTTGGTGCATATTTGATTGAGTTTTGATGTGTACTTGCCTGGAGGTCTCCTGAAGCTGCATGATGGAAAATTACTGGCCTGACCAGGATTTTTCTTGTATTTTTCAGCCGTTTGGCCGTGCCCATGTGCGTACTCATCTGGGGGCCTCTTAAGCACATGGAGGGGTATATTTGTTCAGGCATATCCATTGCAATAACACTACCAGTTGGCCCTCTTGTCAAGGGAAGGACCTCTTGTCAAGAGGAATGCTCCTTTTCTTCCCTGTGACTTAATGACCCATCCTTGAGCCTAGAACCAGATCCTTGGCACCAGAGCCTAAAGGAAGTTCTGAAGTTCTTACACCACAAATATATCTCTGTGAGCTCACTAGTATTTTCTGTGTCCTATACCTTCCATACGAGTTTGTTGGAACCTTATAGTTAAGACTACCCTGTCCCAGTCAATCATCTTAGGATTCCCATCCTGCAAGATGGGGGAAAAATACATTTTCCTTTCATTGCCAGGAAGGATGACAGTGGGGGAAAATCTCACCTGCATATGAGAAATCAACTATGCATCCATTGACCATTGTGTATTGTGGGTAAAATGTTGGAAGGGTGGGATATACCATGCCACCGGCATTATTACACTCTGTATCATATATCCTGACTCCTTTTGGAAATATGAAAATCCTTGCCAAGCAAACTCCTACAGAAGGCAGCAGCCTGCTCACTTGGCACAGTGCGACTTGTCTCACACCATTGATATACTCGTGGTGAAGATCCATGGCCTAGGAGGAACACATAGGGAGCTAGGTATGTTTAGGCTGAAGAAGAGAAGGTTCAAAAGTAACATGATAGCCATGTTTAATAAATTGAAGGGATGTCATATGGAAGATGGAGGAAGCTTGTTTTGTGCTTCTCTAGACACTAAAACAGAGAGCAATGGTTTCAAACTTCAGGAAAAGAGATTCCATCTTAACATTAGAAAGAACTTCCTGATGGTAAGAGATGTGTGACAGTGCAATATGCTAAGTGTGTGGGGGTCTGTTTCTTTGGAGGTTTTTAAATGAGGGCTGGATGGCCCTCTATCAGGAATGCTTTGATTTTGCCTTCCTGCATGGCAGGAATTGGATTGGATGGCCCTTGGGGTCCCTTCCACCTCTCATGATTCTATGATTCTTATCTTTATGGTGAGCTGGAGATGCACAAGCTATTTCTTCCTCATACCCTTTCAGTACCTCATTTGAAAGTATAAATACAATCCAAGCCTTTGGGAAGGACAAGATTTGCATTTGGTAAGACCCGAGATTCCTGTGTGTTGTGTTTCAATGCAGAAGTGCTTGAAAAAGCTGGGACTAACTCCAGAAATGACCAAGGTACTGTTGGATGAGGAGAAAGCTTGAGATTGGAATGCTACATTGAGTCCTTTGTCAGGAGAAAAGTAGGGTGTAAAATAGATAGATAGATAGATAGATAGATAGATAGATAGATAGATAGATAGACTGTAGGATTTTACTTTTTCTAAACCATCCTGGTGGTGGTGGCAGGGAAGAGTACATTTACTTAGTTACATTTAATGTAGCAGTTGTGAGTTGAGATGATATAGCAAGCACAACAGGATGGTAATATAAGCTTCTTCAGATTTTCAGAGCAAGTTTGTTTTCTACTGTTCCAGAGGCCCATTTAAATTCCAAGAAATGAAATTTCAGCTGTGAATGGTGATGATGGTGGTGGTGATGATGATGATGAATTATGCTATCAGATAAAAAAAAATTAACCAAATATCTATTATCTCATCAGATATCAAAAACACTGAAAGTCCAAGTGAGCCTGTCCGCTGATGGTTGAACTGGGACTGACAAATATGTACCTATGATATGCAACATCCAAAAGAAAGTTGCTTGGTCTCCCAAAACATGTTGTGACAGACAAAAGTGTGTCAAGAGTAAGGTCATGTTGAATGTCACACATGTATGTATTTCTGGAATGGGTGCTTTGGTGTCTATCAACTATATAAAAGTCAAAGTTTATGAGTTTGTCCGTGTCAGACAGGGGAAGACCTTATATGATTGGCTGCCTAAGAAAATTCTATGGATTCTTGGGATTGGCAGTTTAGAGAGGGGCCTTTAGAATTCACAGCCAGAGAGCTTTTGGGCCTCAGGCCGGTTGCTATGGAGACAAGGCCTAGCAGCAAGAAGGAGGAGGACCGTGTATTCCTTCAGAAACTTAACCTCTGTATGTTAATAACTTTGAGTACAGATTGGATTGGCGAATATGGGGGAAAGTTATAGGTACCGGACAAGATAGTTTGGAGAATTAGAAACACAGGATCTCAAATCTGTGTATTTCAACTGCATCTGATTGCTAAAGTAAGGTAAGCTAATTCCTAAGGTATTCCTAACAAGTGTTACCTATGAGAAAATAAAATCCCAGGCAATGCTGGGTATAAAATTGTTGGATATAAAATTCTCTCCCCTATTAAATATACACTAAAAGTGGAATCAGATTAATAGGGTTTATGTTTCTTACTTTACAGTTGTTGTACAAAGCTTTTTAAAAATTGCAAGTGTTTAGTTTTGAGCCCCAAAGCAATTTCACTCTTCTGCAACCTGCTGAGGCCCTCTGGATGCCAGAGAAAAGTGTCAATATTGGTTTTACCTCAGATAGAGGTTTCAATGCATAACAGACTCTGAACATCATGGGAGTAGAGATTCTGGTAAGCATTTAAGCTGCATCAGCATGAGCTCTGGAGAATTGAGATATTCATTAGGAAATGAAAGGAAATAGTCTTCTAATCATGTCCACCCTCATGTGATTATTCCTAACAGCATCCGTTTGTGTCTCATGATGCACTTCTTTAATAAACAACTATAAACAAACACTCTCAAAATATACACTGCCCTTGACAACTTAGTTTGCAGCATATCTAATGCAGGGATGGAAAGAAATTTCAAAAAATATTTTGGAAAATAGTGTTGAGGAACCTGATGAGGAGAATCTTAGAGAAGTGAGAATCTTTGCAGTTTAGGAATGCATTGGGCAGAAAATATGCATTTTCGATAGGGCCAACGAGCTTCTTGGCCACCAACATCATCTTCTGTTCAGAAAGCAGCAAAAATGTTGCTTTCTGTGAAGAAAATACTGTTTGCCATTTTTTAAAAATGCATTATTATCAGAATCATCTGCACAGAATTGGTCTTGTATGGCAAATGATTTTTGAAAACTGAACAGTTTTGGGTAATTTTCTCATAGCAAGGAGAAAACAAAATGATGAAATGATCAATTTTGACTTGAAATTCATGAACATTCACACTCCTAGTTCTAACTGAAATCCTGACTGTGAATTTGATTTCTACCTTCACCAAAATAAAATATCTGACTGCTTCACCTCCCAGCTGAAACCTAACATCTGGTTTCTACCATAGGTTTGAGCAGAAAAACCATTTGTCCATGTGCTTTGATGACCTGGATATCACATGGTACATGATTTAAGTATTTATATTTATACTTAAGTAGGCATGTGCTTGTGAATGGCCCTTCCAAAATGTTTTCCCTACTGTGTACATCACATTGCCCTCTTCTAAAATGGGAAACAATAATCTTGCTACTGTGCTCTGTGTTGTGGTGCCAGTTTTCAAACAGAGGAAATCTCTGTTTTGAAATGCACCAAGAAAGCACAGTTTCTCTGTGGTTATCTGTGCAAGCCAGCTCTGAACTTTCATCTGCAGCTGCTGAGGAAGAAGAGAAACAATGAGACAAGGAAAGAAAATAAAGAACAATGAAGGGATGTGGAAAAAAGGGATGTTTAGAGCTGCTGTTTTAGTTGCAGACAAAGAGATAATGATTAGCATTGTGCTTCCCTTTCATGTCAATAGAAATAGATGTCTAATTTATATCATTTGTCCCATGCATGGCTTTTTGAGCACGCCTTGATAAAAGGGAGCCATGCAAAAGAGGCTTGTGTTCCCAAAATGATTCTCCTAAAACGCACAGAGTCTCACAGTCCAGAATCATGAGAGGAAGAGATGAGACCACAAGTCCCATTTGATCATGCTGGCTAGGACCACAATGTCATTTGTGTCTTCTCCCATCCTATTCCTCTCTCTTGCAAGACAGTTGAAAAGAATGCTCAAAAATACTTGAAAAGTGATTGAAAATCCTCTTTTTGTAGTGGAAACATTGAGGAGGAGATATCTGGTGTGATCAGAATCTTCACAGTTCAGAAATTTCCCTGTGAAAACATTGCATGTGCCCTTTTTTGTATGGAAAACAGCATTTTGTGTGTTAATAATAATTTTGTGCAGAAATATTATTTTCAGTGTATAAAATGCTATGTGTGCAGAAAGTGCAATTTTCTATGTAAAAAAAAATGTGCAGATTTTGTAAAGAATAGCCACTACATTGTGGGGGGTGGCAGAGAACACCATTTTCTGTACAGAAAATAATATTTTTGTTCAGAAATATTCTTTTCTGTGCAGACCATGCTTTTTCCTGTGCAGTTTTTTGCATAAATATACCCTTTGCAAACTTTGCCCAGAATAAGTCTTGAACTGCAAATAGTTCTCGCAAGCTGCACAGTTCTTGAAAGCTTTCACATAGCAGGAAGAAAACTGCTATAACTAGATTAACTTAGCAAAGAATTGCATCCCATTCTATAGTAGCCATTTGGTTGAATGTTATAGTTCCATGCACAGGTTATCCATAGATGAGAAACTGAAAGACTACTGTGGATCTCACCCCCAAACATTGCATACTTCTTTGAATAACACATTATGTTGTGTTACATACTGCTTGTAGGGATGGGCAAATGTTAGCTGGATTATTGTAACACGCTGTACATGGGGCTGCCTTTGAAGAGTGCTCTGTTACCCTGTTTACTGGGGTTCCCGGGAGGGACACCTATATGCGCTCTCAGTTAACTAAGTTCGGGGAAATTAGCTAAAGCACAAGTTAGCACTGCGAGAGGCAGGGCAACGCAGCGGAATCTTTTACCCAATGTCTACGGGGTCAGGCCAAGCCAAGGAGCACACCAAGTTATAAGAATAATTGAGATTTTATTAAATACAGACACACAGTGTATGCAGCACACAATCACACAAGTAAGTAAGGAAAATAAAGGTTGGAGTGGTATAGAGGGATTTTTCAGAGGGATAGTAGATTTGGGTGATATGAAACCTGTCCTGAAGCCTGGATAGTCTGCATATTGAGTTCGTTGGTATGGAGTCTCAGTACGTGGGACTGAGGGGATAGCTCGCCAAATAAAGTGGCAGCAAGGCTGGATGGAAGTCCGAAGTGATCCGAGGATGGTCTCGAAATCAGGGGTTTTTATAGGGAGAAATGTAACTGCAGGCTATTCCGTACTTGGGGAAAACAGTGAGTTTTGGGCACGAGACAAAACTTTGGAAATGTCAAAATTTAACATGATTGAGTTAAGTCCGAATTGACAAAGAGGTAGACAGTATGCAAATACTCAGTGCTTGGCCTTTGAGTATTCAGCTTGCCAAGTTGCTTGCTTGGGGCAGGGAGTCCTTTGTAAACAGCATGTATACATAATGAGGGAGTTTGCAGAGAAGTCTCCTGAAGCGGCGATCTGGCTATTTCTGGCCTGACTGTATTGTGTTGGGATATTGCAGTGTTTGATGGCTGAACCTAGTTCTGTGCTTGTCCGGGGGCCTCACAAACATGTGGAGAGGGGTGGTGGAAGAGAGCCAAATTATGGATATCAAAATGATATCTTTATGCCATCTCCAAGGAGGCTTAACCTGCAGTAACAGCTCGGAAACTTCAGCTGGTCCAAAGAGCTGCAGCCAGGTTGTTAACTGGAGCTGGTTACAGGGATCACACAACCCCCCTGCTGCAACAGCTCTACTGGCTGCAGGTCTATTTCCAGGCACAATTTAAAGTGCTGGTGATAACCTTTAAAGCCCTACATGGCTCAGGTCCAGGTTGTTTGAAGTACTGTATCATCCCCTACAAACCAGCCTGGGTGTTGAGATCTGCTGGAGATGCCCTTCCCTCTGTCTCACCAACATCACAAGTACATTTGGTGGCAACACAGGAGAGGGCCTTCTCAATGGCTGTCCCCAGGCTCTGGAACTGCCTTCCCAAAGTGGGCAGACTGGCACCCTCCCTGCCTACCGTACAGAGACAGTTAAAGACATTCCTGTTCCAGCAGACATTTAATACATAATTAACATGCAGAATGGTGCTGGTTATTTTTATTGTCATTTGTATGTTGTTTTTAATATGTATTTTAATATTGTGCTAATCGCTATTGTTGTTTAATGTATGTTTTTAACTTTTGTATACTATAGTTTTAACTATGTTCTCTTTCATACTTTGTAAGCCACTTCGAGTCCTCTCTAGAAGAAAAGCAGGGTAGACATAATAGTAGTAGTAGTAGTAGTAATAATAATAAAGATGATGATGTGAGCATTTTCTTTCCCAATTCATCCACCAGTTTTTTTCAGCCATTTTTTCTCTGAGCCAGTTCCTTTGCACCAGTTTTTCTTTTCAGCCATTTCTGTGCCAATTTGAAGATTTTGGGGTGAAAAAATCTGCATGAAAATTTGTAGACATTTCCTTCTGCATTTCTCCTAATATTTGCATTTTTGTATGTACATTTCTATATGTGTGCACATTTTGCAAATAGTTTATATTAATATAGTGCATTTTGCTTCACAATTCTCCTTGATAGATTTGATTCTGTGCAGAGTTTAGGATGGAAAGTAACATTTTCAATTTTTGCAAAAAAAAAAAAAAAAAAGAGGAGGGGGAGATTTTGGCTTGCAACTAACTCCTGCTTACAATTTAGGATCAGAAGATTCCAACTAATAAGTTTCATGTACAAGTTCAGGCCAAATGATTTTTTCCTGCATCTGTAGCCCTTAGGCTCTTTCATCATACATGGTATATTTGTAATCTTGCTATAGAATAATGTAATAGAATAATGTGACCAGGCATACATGGATGAGTTTGACGAATTGGCCTCTATGACAGTATGTTTTCAGAGCTTGGTAATCACTAGAGAGGATTTAGAATATGAAATGGGTTAAATGAGCCTGAAAGGCTCCTGTTAAAGTGATTAAGGAGTGCATGCTGTATGTGTAAACCATTTGGAGATCCACAGGGAGGGAGGGTTTTTCAAAAAATACAAAATTGCCATTTAATAATTAATTCTTAGTTTTATAAGCTGCAAGGAAAATGGAGAGGAATGTCTTAGTCTATTTTTCAAGTGGAATTTCCAAGGGAATAATCAATTTCTTATTCCTTTATATGACTGTTTAGAAAAAAAGAGAGAGAGAGAGAGAGATTGAGAAAGGACCAAGTCAGATGCAGCCTATCTGAAGGTGACTTCTTGATATGATGGAACATGAAGTCAGTTGAAGCTGATCATGGATCCCTCTCTCAATCTCTCCCCTTCCCTCTCTTTCACTTTCACACACACCATCTAGTCCTCAATTTGCCTGGAATCAACCACATTTTACATAAAAGTGAGGACTACCTCAGGTTATTCCCCTCTCCAAAATAAAAATAAATCTAGATGAACCCCAAACCATCCACTAAATAACTTAGTGAAGGGCAATAGCACTGGGATAGGAGATTCAATGCTCTCCCCCAACCCTGGCCATCCTACCTGAATGCTGTGTGCATTTGGGTAGGATGGACATGTAGGCCCTGTATAGCTTCTTCTCCCCATTTTTCCCTTAAAGCAAACAGCACTTTAGAGATATAGCTTCTGTATGGGAAATGGAAAAGGGCCTAAATACCATGAACATACAAGATCTTGTCTGATCTTGGAAGTTGAGCGTGGTCAACCCCATTTAGCCTTTGGGTGGTAGGCTTCCAAGGACCACCAAGTGTTGTGGGGTCTATTTCAAAGCAAGGCAATGGCAAAACTACCTCTGATTATTTCTTTCTTTAAAAACCTCTATTAAATTTATGAGGTTAATCAACAGATGACTTGAAGGCACATGCACATGTGTGTTAGAAAAGCCCAGTTTTGAATGTTGGTTTAGAACTCCAGGAGGAAAGAGTTCAAATATGTGCTCTGTTATAGAATCCCACTGGATGGTCTTGAGCAAATTGTACTCTCTTAGATTTAGAGGACAGCAATAGGAAACATCTTGCCAATAAATATCTATGGCCCTTTTCGCACACAGTTATTTTTGCATGAGGGCCCCTTGAGCGTCGTGTAAATGGGAGCCTCGGTCCATATGACGCGCTCCCATTCACGCGACACTCAGGAGCCTAAAGCGGGATGCATGCGCATTTTCTTATTTTCGGCTCTAAGCTGAAAATACTGCGTGGTCGTGCTTGCGGGGCCCTTGTGCACTTACATGCGTGCGGTGCACCAAATAAGCCAGCCCAGTCGCGCTTCCTCCCCCCAGTGCAACCTACAGCTGCCAGACTGTGCTGCGGAAGGAAGGGGCAGGGCGCTAGCGTGATGGTAGTGCTACCAGGAAGCGACCTGCGAGATGAAGGAGCGGGGAAGTTGCAGCGTTCCGGATGAGGCTTTTCCACACGAGCCCCCCCCGGCAAACAGGTAACATGCGAAAAGGGCCTGTGATAGGATTACCATTAATTAGAGTCATCTGGAAAGCACATGACAACAAAAATGAGAATTAAAATATTGTCATGATCTAATACAATTTCAAGGGTCAATATGATTGGTTTAACTTTCTTTGAAGCTCCCTCTTCCATGCTTCATCTAATTTGGCTCTCCAAGTAACCATAAGGCAGGAGCAAGCTTTCTAAAATCTCCCTTCAAGTACAGCTGTAGAAGCAAGAATGTTAAACCAGATTTAAAGTGTTTCTTTTTTTTTCTGTTTTGTATAATTTCCTGAATAATCACTGGTAGCATTAACAGGAATGATGTTCTTTCCTCAAGAGAAAAAGAGATCTTCTGCTGATTAACTCTGGGCATCCCTAGC
Source organism: Ctenosaura bakeri (assembly GCA_948474755.1). Classification (NCBI taxonomy): domain Eukaryota; kingdom Metazoa; phylum Chordata; class Lepidosauria; order Squamata; family Iguanidae; genus Ctenosaura; species Ctenosaura bakeri. Next base: position 323,207 of record CAOLHI010001707.1, on the reverse strand, counting down.
AGGTGTTCTCTCTGCATAGAAAATAGTAGGTACTCTCTAAGCTGAACAGCACTTCCATTTCTGAAATGTATAAGATGAGATTTACAACACTGCCAAAGGACATAGAATTCACAGATCACTCCACACTGGCATCTTCAGGCCAAGGGAATCCTCAACAGATCAAAGCTTCAGCACATATCACTCACCTCTAATCCTACCACTGGTAGGTGTCCCAAAGAGGGAGGTTTGTTTTGTTTTCCCATGGAATCATGCTCAAAGCAATTTTACGTTTATGGAATGCAGTTATATTGGACATATATTACAAAATTAGTTGATCTTGGTCCTGGACTGCATCTGAGAGATGATACAACCACTAGCAAGACTAGGATAAATACCTAATGATTCAGAGTCATATGTCAATCTTTTTATCAGCTGGAATGAAGCACTGTTGTACCATGTAACACCAGATACAACAAAATAGATACAAATACAACAAAATAAATGTGATTTAATAGGCCTCACTGAAAGCTGGTGCGATGAGTCTCATGATTGGAATGTAGGAATAAGGGGGTATAACCTATTTTGCAGAAACAGACCAAACAAGAAAGGAGGAGGAGTAGCCTTATATCTCAAGGATGTTTTCACCTGTGAAGAGATCCGTTACTGAAATCTGGGAAGCCAAGTCGAGAGCATCTGTGTAAGAATTAAGGAAGCAAGAAACAATAAGGATGTGATTGTGGGGGTTTGCTACAGGCCTCCAGACCAGCCTGAAGACTTGGATGAGGCCTTTCTGGAGCAGCTGACCACACATTCAAAAAGGAGAGATGCAGTAGTAATGGGAGATGTCAATTATCCTGATATTTGTTGGCAGTCAAACTCTGCCAAGATTGCAAGGTCCAACAGTTTCCTTGCTTGCCTTGCAAGCAATTTCATGGTCCAGAGGGTGGGAGAGGCGACAAGGGGATTGGTTATTTTAGATCTGGACTGACCAACAGGGATGACTTTGTTTATGAGGTGGGAGGATCCTTAGCAGGGTGGTGACCAGGCTGTTTTGGAATCTATCACTCAGTGGAAAGGAAAAGCCAAGTGTGGCCAGACACACATCCTAGCCTTTAAGAAAGCTGATTTCTGTAAACTTAGGGAGTTACTTGCCAAAATCCCGTGGTCAAGAATACTGAAAGAGAAAGGAGTTCATGACGGATGGGAGTTTCTTAAAAGTGAGATACTGAAAGCACAATTTAAAATGATGCCAATGAAGAGGAAACATAGCAGGTGTCTAAAGAAACCAGAATGGTTGACTAAAGAACTCTCAGCTGAGCTAAGTGTTAAAAGAAACATGTACAGGAAATGAAAGAATGGTGAAACCACAAAAGAGGAATTCAAGCAAATAGCCAGGATACATAGGGAGAAGGTCAGAAAAGCTAAAGCACAGAATGAACTCAGGCTTGCCAGAGGCATCAAAAACAATGAAAAGGGCTTTTTAAGATCTGTCCACAGTAGAAGGAAAAACAAGGAAATGATAGGGTCGCTGCATGCAGAAGATGGCCAATTACTAATAGTGGGGAGGGGAGAAAGAAGGCAGAACTACTCAACACCTTCTTAGCCTCAGTTTTCTCCCAAAAGGATAGAAGTACTCAACCTGGGGGGGTTGGGAGCAGGTGAGGAAAGGGGGGGGAATGCAACACAGAATAAGTAGAGAAGTGGTACAGGAATATCTGGCTAAACTAGATGAATTCAAGTCTCCAGGGCCAGATGAATTACATCCAGGAATATTAAAAGAACTGGCAGAAGTCACTTCTGAACCGCTCGCAATAATCTTTCAAAACTCTTGGAGAACCAGAGAAGCCCCAGCCGAATAGAGGAGGGCAAATGTCATCTCCATCTTCAAGAAGGGGAAAAAAGAGGACCCAAATAATTATTGACCGGTCAGCCTAACATCAATACTAGGAAAGATCCTAGAATAGATCATTAAACAGTCAGTTTGTAATTACTTAAAAAGCAATGCATAATCACTAAAAGTCAACATGGATTTCTCAGAAATAAATCATCTCAGACTAATCTTATCTCTTTTTATGATAGAATTGCAAGTTTGATAGATGAAGGAAATGCTGTGGACATACTATAGCTTGATTTCAGTAAGGCCTTTGACAAAGTTCCCCATGACATTCTTGCAAAGAAGTTTATAAAATGTGGGCTGGGTAGGGCTACTCTTAGGTGGATTTATAATTGATTGACCAACCGAACCCAAAGAGTGCTCCCCAATGGCTGCTTTTCATCCTGGAGAGAAGTGACTAGCGGGGTGCCACAGGGTTCTGTCCTGGGCCCAGTGCTGTTCAACATCTTCATCAATGACTTGGAAGAAGGAGTAGAGGGCATGCTGATCAAATTTGCAGATGACACCAAATTGGGAGAGGTTGCTAATACACCAGAGGACAAGATCAAATATCAAAATGACCTTGAGAGATTGGAGAGCTGGGCCAAAGCTGAAAAAATGAATTTCAACACAGAGAAATGTAAAGTCCTACACTTAGGCAATAAAAATGGAATGCACAAATATAGGATGAGAGATGCATGGCTGGATAGCGGTATGTGTGAAAGGGATCTAGGAGTCTTGGTACATCACAGACTGAACATGGTTCAGCAGTGTGATGTGACAGCCAAGAAAGTCAATGCAATTCTCAGTTGCATCAATAGGAGTATGGTGTCTAGATCAAGAGAGGTAATGGTACCACTCTATTCTGCAGTGGTTTGGCCTTATATAGAATACTGTGTCAAGTTCTGGGCACCTCAGTTCAAGAAGGATATCGACAAGCTGGAGTGTGTCCAGAGGAGGGCGACAAAAATGGTGAAGGTTCTGGAAGCCATGCCCTAGGAGGAATGGTTTGGGAGCTGGGTATGTTTAGTCTGCAGAAGAGAAGGTTAAGAGGGGACATGATAGCCATGTTTAAATATTTGAAGGGATGCCATATTGAGGAGGGAGCAGGCTTGTTTTCTGCTGCTCAAGAGACTACAACAAGGAGCAATGGATTCAAACTGCAGGATAGGAGATTCCACCTGAACCTCAGGAAGAACTTCCTGATGGTCAGAGCCAGGGGTAGAATATGCTGCCTTGGAGTGTGGTGTAACCTCCTTCTTTGGTGGTTTGTAAGCAGAGGCTAGATGGGCATCTGTTGGGAATACTTTGATGTGTCTTCCTCCATAGTAGGGTGTTGGACTGGATAGCCCCTGGAGTCTCTTCCAACTCTATGATTTTATGATCCTATGATTCTATGACCACAAGCATAAAGTTACAACAACTTTAATTAGCTATTGGAATTTAGACAATCCACTTTTTTTTTTTTTTTGCAGATTTTTCACAAGGATCTATCCCCTATGTTCTCCTATGGAATCCTGGGGTTTGCAGTTTAGGGAGGGGAATTTAGAATTCTCAGCCAAAGAGCTCTATGGCCTCCTACAAACCCCAGAATTCCACAGGTTGTTGAAAGTGGAATAATAGCACTTTAGCAGTCTAGTGCAGAAATGGCCTAGAATGGACATGCCAGGAAGTAGTAAGGAGAAAAGCAGGCCAAAGAGGTGTTGGATGGGTGTCTTTCAGGAGGTTTTAGCTGTGTATTCCTGAATGGCAACAGATTAAATTTTATGACCCGTGTATGAGTCTGTGATTTTAGGTCAATGCAATAGAAATAAAGAAAAACAATTGTTACAGTAAAAGAGGAAGAAACATATGTATCTGTTGATTGGGTGCCATGGTAGTGCCTCATTTAAGGTGCAAGAAGGAAATAAGGCATCCTTACTTTCTTCCATGTAATAATGGCCCCAGGAGCTGTCAGATCACATTGAAGACTGAGAGGGAACCAGACCAACCAATTACTTTAGGTGAGTTGTAGAGTTTTGGATTTCCAGGCTCTAGTCTTGGGTTGGTACCTGCCCTGTGATTTGCTCCAGATCAGGATGAAACTCTTCATTAGCCTTAGACACCTTATTATCATACCTTACCCCCAAGAGAACTCAAAATACGAGATGGAGCAGGCAGATTGCTGAGAAGCTGCAGCTCCCTCTGAGTCTGAGAAGATGGGTGATGAGGCAATAGGGGATCCTGCACCCCAGTAGGAATTGGCAGAGACTGCAGACACTGAAGATCATACATCCCATCCTTTGTTGAGAGACAGAGGCAGAAATGCAAAGCCCAGGGCTGATTAATTAATAAATGCTGACCTAATTAACACTAATGAAACAGCTGTGGCCTTGAAGGAGCTGCTGATAAATATCTTGGTGGTTTTCTCCCAGCCTAGTGCTGACAATGGTCTTATCTGGTTGAATGACAGTACTTTCTCACATTTCTATTTTATTTAGACCTTGGATTGGCTATGTTTTAGACTACTCTGTTTAGTCTTTCTTGGGTTCTGTACCAGGACTTCCAACCTGCTGATATGTCCTCTGGACCAGTTCAAGACCACCCCTCATGTTTTCTCCATCTTACTCAGCTAACCATTCAACCACTACTACACATCAGCAACTTGCTGCCTAGGGTACTTGATGACTAGTATTAAGGACACTAATAGTCATAAAATGATTTTAGAAGAACTACTCTTGTAGATCAAGCTGAAGGTCAATTTTGACCAAATCCTGTTCCTCTAAGTAATCATACTGCCTATGAGCATGAATATACTGTTGAGCTCCTGTGATGACTAGCCATTGAAAGTGATCCTTTAGTTTAATTCAATCTTACCAAAACTAATGGCCATTTTTAAAATGTCCATGTGATTTAGGGATATAAATTTTCACTAATTTTCTTCTCAAAGGAAGTAATAAGTAAATTTAGCAATTTTCTTCTTAGTGCAAAAAACAAAAAACAAAAACCCTTTGAATGTTGCACTGTATTGAAGGCAATCACATTTCAGAACTTATTTCTCACAAAATTTGCAGGTGCTATTTTTTTCTGTAGAAAACAGCACAGAAACAGGGTTTCTCAACACTCAAGAAACATGTCTTTTTTCCTAGCATTTTTGACCCCCACCCCCAGCCTCATGTAAAAGCATGCTCTGACCTGCACAGATTTTGATTTAGGATAGTCCTCATCTTGGCAGGCACAATTTGTAAGAACTATAATCCAGTCTAAATTAAGCACCTTTAAATCCCATGGATTTAAACTAGAGTGCTAACCAAGTAATGTTCTCACATTAAAATCAAGGGAATTTTACATGCTTCATTGTGGGTCAATTGTACCTTAAGAACGGTGTGGTTTATCACATGCTGTCCTCGCCAGCTACATAAAGAACTCATAGAAAGTACTTTAGATCTTTTTGTAGCCAGTAAATACTTTCAGTTCAGATCAGACTAAAATCACAGACTCAGAGATGGGCCATATAGTCTTATCTGTTGCCATTCAGTAACACACAGCTAAAAAGAACTCCTGAAAGACACCCATCCAACATCTCTTTATAAAGATCTCCAAAGAAGGAGTTTCCACCACTCTCTGAGGCACTGTCAAACAGCTTTTACAGTAAAGAAGTTCTTCCTAATGTTTAGGTGGAATCTAATCTTTTGATACTGTTCTTGTTTGGATACTATCATACTATCCATAAAGATGAAGGGAAGTTTCAAAGTGTTGTTTAATAAATAATAGGTAAGGAAGTGTTCTGGTGGAAGAGCTACACAGGCTGGATTACCTAAGGCTAGTGCTCAAATGTCATCTCTCTTTGCCGTACTCTCCCACTCACAAGTGCAATGTGTAAAATCACTTCACCTAAGCATTAACATCTTCCTCCTGTGTTGCCCTGTTCTTGTATCACGTCACAGACTGTCACTGCTAGGGGCAGGGCAATCAGCCATGGAGTGAACTCACTACATGGGTCAAGTGATTTGATGACATTAAAAAAAAATGGATAAGAGTACAACGTGGAGGAGTTTGGGATGTATCTCGCCTACTAAGCCTATCGTGTCTACCTGAGGTTTTTTTTTTTTGTCTGTCTGTCTGTCTGTTTTTGCAAATTAATTGAGAGGGAATATGAACTTTGCACAGATCTTCATATAGATAGATAGATAGATAGATAGATAGATAGATAGATAGATAATTTTTATTAAATTTTCCATATCAACACTAATACATCCCTTCATTTTCCAAACATACATAACATGACCAACAATACACTACAACACAAACATTCATTAATTTACTTTACAAATAATTCTTTCACACAACAAATAAAAACATTTGACTTCCTTTTTATCATTTATATTCCTTATCGACATTATTACTTATGTCCTATCTTTTATTTCCTTAGCACACTATTTCATTTCGTACATCTAATCGGTATACTGCTCTCTCTTACCAATTTATTAATCTTATAATTTTATGTATCTGTAATTATCGCTTCGGGACTAAAAACAAAAATTTATTCTTTAAATGCATATTGCTTTGTGTTCCCAAAGGTATAGTGTTGGAATCTGACACCCATGACTATCTCAATCTTCTAAGTCTTTGTCGTTTGCTGACTTCCCATTATTTTCCCTATTTAACTAAATATATTATTTATTTACTATTTTTGTATTCTCTAATTGCTATAATTCATGATCTTTGCACAGATCTTCATTGAAAAACATCAGGGAAAAATAATCATTAATAATGATGGGTGGTTCTCTCATGAACAGTAGTAGCCCTATGGAGAATTATTCTGAGAACTTCGAAGACAAACACCATTTGCTGATGATTCACTTTTGCTTGCTTGCTTTTTTTGCTCTAAATGCATTTCCAAAGTGAAGCTAGTGGGTCCAATAGCCATCTGCTTGCATTAAGGATTCAGCCAAAATACTTTCTTCTCTTTCTCTCATTTGCTTATTGCATTTTCTTTTTAAAGATTTAGGCATGTGCAGATAAAGGCAGTCCAAAGGATTTACCGGATTAATATTGCTAGATGACGACACTGTGGGAGTAAGGAGGGGGAAGCGGGAGGGTGTTAAGATCACAGGATGTGCTTTCTCTGACTTTCAGCAACCTTTTGACCCAACTTATGGATAATCCACTTACTACAGTCTACTGCTTATTTGTACACCCGCCTACTCCTCAGCAGCTCCTAGAAGTGATGAACTATCTATTTCAGTCAGCCAGGACCAAGCTAGCAACTGTTAACTAGATGATTTTTTTCATCAGCTGCCCTCAAATTGTAGAATGACTTGAGAGAAGGGATCTGACAGCTCAATGCACTGTCTTAGGCCATTTCCGCACTAGAGTGTTATAGCGCTATGATTCCACTTTCAACATCCTATGGAATCCTGGGGTTTGCAGTTTCGGGAGGGGCCGACTGGCCCCTCCCGAAACTGCAAACCCCAGGATTCCATAGGATGTTGAAAGTGGAATCATAGCGCTATAACACTCTAGTGCGGAAATGGTCTAAGTTTAAAACAGCATTAAAGATCGATCCCTTCCAGTAGGGCTGTCCAGATGGTTTTTAAATGATAAGTTTTTAAATTATGAATTTAATTTAATTATGAAATTATGCTTTCTTTTTAAATTAATGGTATACTCTTTTAACTGATTATGCCTTTTAACTATTTGCTGCTGAATTTTAATCTGTTGCTCTCTACCTCGATCCATAGGGAGAGGTGGGTAAGAAACAACAACAACAACAACAACAACAACATTTATTTCTATCCCGCCTCTCCATATGGATCAAGGCGGCGAACAACATTAATACATTAAATACATTAAAAGATATTAAAAAAACATACCCAATCCTCCCCACCCACCAACCCACCTAAAACTAACCCCCTAAACACAAAACAATTAACAGTTAACAACAATCAATTGACTATTAAAAGAACAGCAAAACAATTGATGGGAGGTGGTGGAAATACTAATAATACTAATAATAATGGGCTGTGCATAGCCGAAGGGTCCAAAAGAAAATGTAGTCATGAGCTCCATTAATCAGGAGAACCCCACAAAATTAATAGCAGAACACAGTACTCTGTTATCTCACTTATCTGCTCAACAGACAATGAAAAGAATACTTACAATTTTCCTCATTCTCAAATAGGGAGCCATACTGAGACACTACACTTAAAAAAGTCAACCAGTTGAAAATTTTTCACATTTGGAGATTCTTTTTTTCTTTTGAGAATGTTCTGTTTGAATATAGATGCTTTTATTCTTTAAAAAAACCTTTGCACAGAGAACAATATGTCTTGCACAAAAAATAATCTATCTCTGTTGAAAAAATGTTTTTGTTATTGAGCCTGAGGATGGAAAGAATATTCCAAAATATTTGAAAAAAAATGGCTTAAAAGCATGCTTTTTGAGTGTTTGGAAACACAGATGAGAAGAATCCTGGATGGATCAGACTCTTCCCAGTTCAGGATTCATTCTTTACAAATGTTGGGATAGTGAAAATTTTTTTTTTTTTTTTTGCACAAGAAACAGAATTTTCTATGCAAAAGATAACATTTATGCATTAGAAATCTTTCTTTCTGTACAGAAGTTTTTTTCTTTGCCAAGAAAAAAAAAGCCACATGTGAAGTTTGCACAGAAAAAGTCCAGAAACTGCAGATAGTCTTTGAAAGCTGTGTGATTTTTCAAAGACTTTCTCACACTAGGAAGAGAATGGCTAGAATTACTCTTTGCTTCCTTTGATGGGAAAATTAGTAAAGGACTGTAATGTTAGTCAAAATCCATGTTCTTTTTTTCGGCTACAAAAATGTTTTCACACAAAAATATAATTTTAGAGTGAATGAAATTTTCACAAAAAGGCAGTAAAACAGTAAAAACAGACAAAAAAGATACATAACAACCATTCAAATCTCATCCAACAAGAAAGAAAAAAAATCTAGTGGGCAGGTGCCAATACCTTTATTAGGATCAATTATAATTACACAATATGAATTGAAGAGTTCTTTGATCAGCTTAGGCCATTTCCGCACTAGCCTGTTATAGCGCTATGATTCCACTTTCAACATCCTATGGAATCCTGGGGTTTGCAGGTTGGGGGGGCTTTGAGGAAACCTCTGAGGCCCCTCCCTAAACTGCAAATCCCAGGATTCCATAGGAGGTTGAAAGTGGAATAATACGCTATAACAGGCTAGTGCGGAAATGACCTTAGACTTCTAGGCTAAACACTTCCTATTCATGGAGGGATTTTTATTTACCAGAGATCATATTTCATGAATGGTGTTCAGAAATGTGCCTACTTTACTTATGAGGTGCACTGAATTTTTCAAGTCATGAATGGGTTGGTGAATAAATTTGTGAATTGTACCAATTATAGGTTTATAAACATCCAAGTGCTAGAGTTTCTTGAACTGTGGACTGTAAGAACCCCAATGATATTTCTGAAATAAAGTAAATGAATTGCAAAGAAGAATGGAATATTCTTATGCCACATCCAATTGTGACTAGTTGAGACAAGTTGTGATTAGTACTGACCATTCAGAATGTCAGGCAGAGGTCTTTCCTGTAAGTTGGTAATGTGAGAAGACGGACAGGTTTTATAGTTGAAGGTAGAGATTAAATTGTAGAGCACGGTACATGTAATAATGGTCCCAATGATAGATTTGAATATATAGAATATTGTGCATTTATTTTGGTCAATGAGGCCTCCCAAAGTGGTGCCCTAGATGGGAGAAAGCTTGGAAACATTGGCTTAGATCCAGATAATCACAGGGAAAGATCTAAATGCATAATGTTCAGGTTGATGTTCTGTGTGTGTGTGTTTGTTTGTTAATTATAAACCTTACAGCACACTGAAAACTGATAAGTTGGATGGCAGTGTTCAAATATTTTTAAAAATAGAAAATAGGTAGTTAGGCTGGTTCCAAGTATAAGTTCAATCAATTTAATTCAACTTAGAGTAATAGAATTATGGCCCATTTCTGCACTACACTTTTATAGTGGTATTATTCCATTTTCAACATCCTGTGGAATTCTGGTGTTTGTAGTTTGCTGATTGCCCAAGAGCTCTCTGGTGGAGAATTCTAAATGCTCCTCCCTAAACTACAAACCCCAGGATTCCATAGGATATTAAAAGTAGAATAATAGCACCATAACAGTGTACTGCGGAAATGGTCATGGTGTTAGAAGGTATCCCAAGGGTCATCTAGTCCAACCCTCTATCTTGCAGGAATCCATAGCTAAGGCACCCTGAAGGGGCATCTTTCTAACCTCTGTTGAAAGATCTCCAATGGATGGGAGTCCATCATCTTCTGAAATAGGCTCCTGTCTTGTACTTTTTGTGTATTTCAGATATCATCAATTAAGGAAAGGTTTCTCTTTGTTTCCCACTTAAGCTTGCTGGCAAGAAAGTAGATGAAATGCCAAGGACACTTTGGCAAGGGAAGTAGGCTGAGCAAAAGACAATTTAGCATCACAATGGCACCTTGAGTTTGTTTCATCCAAGAGGTATTGAATAACCAAATTAACTTATTAACCTCTGTGGCGTATCTTGCATAAACAGCATCTAGGGCACCCCTACCCCATCCCTACATGCACAATCTTTTTGTGCTCCCCTGGCATTGGCACCCAGGGCAAGTATCCTACTTGCCCCACCCAAGATAGAGCTAGAATATAGCTCTAGGACTGGACCTTAACACTCAGCATGAAGCATTATTGTTCATCAAGTCAGCACCTCTAGGTCTCATCTCTACAAAGAGAAAGATTACTGCCTCATTTGACTAGAGATTTTATTCAAGTGTACCAAAATGTCCATGAGGAATGTTAGATGAAGATAAGCATTTAAGATAGGAGTATGATTGGTAGGAAAAAAAGGCATAAGGGGCATCATTACAGAGAGTCCAATATAGATCTGGAAACTGAATCTTGTTTGGCTAATAAAGTTGCAACAAAGGTAATACATCAGAGACCATAAAGATTGCTAAGATATTCTCAGTCAACAAAGTGATCATTTTGAGCTAAAATTAGACCTGAGACTGCATACTTTGTATCTTAATTAAAACAAAGCCCTCTTTATCAATTAGCCCTGACAAGTATGTGTAGACGTTTGCTTGCCAACATAATCCCTTACTCCCCTTTTGATTAGTAAATGGGATTACATTAAAATAGATTCTTCTTCCTTGATCCATTTGTACTCTCTTTCTCCATTCAATTAGCCTGCTGGCCAGCTGCCATTCTGTGTCTCCCCCATAAGGATGGCAAAATCACTCCTGTAATTATACTCTTTGACTTACAACATGCTGCTGGTTCATCATAGTGGGAACCAGAAGCTTAACACAGGGATGGCATCTCAAGATGCACATCTTCATCCACCATTCCTCATAGACACTTGGTCCCCTTGAGTAATAGTCATAAGCAAATGAGGAATAATCTTTCATTTAATAGAGCTGAGAACCCCAAGAGGATTTCTCAATAGGCAATAGCTAGTTGATACCTGGTTGGACTCTATCCTATGTTCTCCAGCCAGGATCCCTCAGGTCAGATACTGAAGCTGGTCTAAACTGATGCATGACTGTTAATTGATGCATTAGTCAAGAAAAATGAAATGCCCTATTATAGGAAGAAGTGACACCTGGTTTGACAGCAGTACATCTGGTAAAACTCTAGGGGGTCTTAGTAGACCACAAAGTATACATGAGTCAACAGTAGAATCTTTGGGAATAACTGAGAAATGTCTCAGTTATTCTCAAAGGTGCTAAAAGATTCTTTTATATTTTTTTTAATCTGAAATAAACTAACACAGCTATGTCTCTGAAAATGAGTCAATTGTGTGATGCAATGGCCAAAAATGCCAAAGCAATTCTAGGCTGCATCAACAGAATTATAGTGTCCAGATTAAGGGAAGTAATAGTTCCTCTCTATCCTGCTTTGATCAGTCCTCACCTCAAATATTGTGTCCAGTTCAGAACATCTCAGTTCAAGAAGGATATTGTCAAGCTGGAACATGTCCAGAGAAGTACAAGCAAGATGATTAGGGTTCTGGAGCCAAGTCCTATGAGGAACAGCTTAGTGAGCTGGTTATGCTTAGCTCGAAGAAGAGAACAGTAAGAAGTGCCATAATAGCTAACTTTAAAGGGGTGTTTGAAAGGATGTCCTGTGAAAGATGATGTGAGCTTATTTTTTGCTGTTCCAGAGATTAAAACAAACAAACAACCAGTTGATTCAATTACAACAAAAGAAATTCCACCTGAACATTAGGAAAAAATTATTGAATGCAATTGCTGTTTGAGAGTGGAAGACTCTTCTAAGAGAGTGGTAGACTCTCCTAATTTGGAAGTCTCTGAACATAAGTTGGATGTCCATTTCTTGGGAGTGTTTTAGTTGTGTATACCTGCATGACAGGTGGTTGCACTAGGTTGTCCTTGTTGTCCTGTCCAACTCACTGATTCTAGTAATGCTCCACTATGCATGCATACTCAATTTAACTGCTTTAAACAGAAATAAGATAGAGCTAAGCCCATCTTTGCTTTGATTCTCCTTGAATCCACCCAAACTTTTTCTACCTTTCTATTCTTTCTTCTTGGTGAGGAGGGAGTCCTCATCCCTTCTGCAAGACAAAATTTATCCCCCACCAAAGAGCAAAATGGAGTAGCAGGTAGTCCTTCAGGTTTTGAGCTAAATTATCAGAGAACCCTCTGAAGACTTCCAAAAGCATCTCATTTTAATAAGGAATGCATTGTCAGGGTATACATATCTATATTTTTTTACTAGGACTGATCAATTCAGAAAGTTCATACACCGTATCCTTTCCTGGTGTGAATTCCACATTCATGAACACAAGGTCACATTAAGTGTCACATCCCATTATAGTCAACGGATGCAATGAACACATGCCTGTGCTGTTATGGGCACATACACATTGCATCCATCGATTACAATGGGATGCGATGCTCATGTTTTGTTTTGTTTTTTAAGCAGAAATTCTTGGAATGGAACCCCCACATATACAGTGGGTACACTTTACTGACTATCAGATACAATGGACAGTATTTGTAGATTCAGTTCCCAAAGAAACATCTAAGGTCTAAGCTTAGACTGACCCAAGTAGCTCACTGGTCTAAGGCCATTTCTGTACGAGGTGAGGGAATCGCTACGTGATGCTCCTTACCGGACTCCTTGGCTCCCCGGTCCGGTCCATGCTGCTCCAGAGCAATGCATGCTCATCGATACGCACTGCTCCGGCATCCCAAATGGTGGCTTCTGGTTGGTCGAGGGTCTCGACCAAACGCTGAAGCTTGCCAGCCTAAAGCCCGCCCCCGGCAGATCACGGGCTCACATTGGGGTGAGCCTGTGAATCTGCATAAGGGAGCAGGCTTGCACTGGTGCACTCTGTGCTTTTGAAAGACCTGTTTTTAGCGGTCTTTCAAAAGCACGCTGGACAACCACTTGGGGTCGTTCCGGAGTGGGCTGAGCTATGGATCTATGTTAAGTAGATCCGACCCAGTCTGCTCCCAGGTGCAGACCTCCTCCCTGGAGGATGCTCTGCCCCGTTTTAAAAACCCCATGTGGAAATGGCCTAAGTTTGAAGGACTATAGACAGAAAACATAGAGTCCATAAGATTTCTGATATCTCCCTAAAGAGGAGGACTTTAGCTATAGTCAGATGACATATGGTGAAATGTAAGTCTTTGCCTATCTTCTTCACAAAACTGTGTGAAAAGGGCAATTGTAACACAAAATATGCATAATCATACGACTTTTTCCTTTACACCTTTTTGATGTAGGCCACACGAAGAGACAATGGCTGTACCAGAGGCATCAGCTGAGTTTTATGACTGAGAATGTGATTTTCATGCTGTTTCCCAGTTTTAGGTAAACACATACATCATCAGAACAGGGCTACAGCAGGGCATTTATGAACCTACTCTAACCAGAAAGATACATTATATATATTTAAAAATTTCAAAAACCACTTTTTTCTGCATTCATTTTTGTTTTAATTAACTTTACTTTGTTTTGTATGAATTTCAGAGTAGGCCTATTTTTCTCCCTCCCCACCCACCGCACCCCTGGGATATATTTGAAATAAATTTTAATGTGACCAAGCGTCATTCACCTTCCTAGGAATGATACACAAACTTGAATATAGTTGTCTTTTTTTGTATCAATTGTATCATGCAGTCCTTGTGCTGTAGGACACAGCTGAATCAAGATAAAAAAGAAAAATGTCCTACCTAAAACACAACCAAATGTGCACGTGCCCCCATGCCATGCTGAAGATGGAGCAAGCTTGTTTTTACCTGCTCCAGAGACTAGAACACAAAGCTGTGGATTCAGATTACAAAAAAGGAGATGCTGCCTTGTTACCTAAAGGGATCCCCTTGAGGTCCACTAGCAGTGTCAGTGTCTCCTTAGAATATGGGGAATTTTAACTTAAAGGAGGCCTGTAACTACAGGATCTTTTCACCTGTGTATATCAGTACTAATTGTGAAACACCCATTGAGAATTAAAATAATATTTTATTGGGGGATTCACAGACACACACAAGAAATCAAGCAGTCTCATGCAGTTACTGAAGAGAAAGGAGAAAGGTTGGATAGAGAGAGATTTGGGCTGTAGAGGGTGATACTTACCGGTCATTGAGAGGAGGATCAAAGAAAGATGAATCAAACATGAGAGTTTACCAGCAGCAGTTGGATGACTATCTCTTGGGAATACTTTGATGGCATACCTGTGTTACCCTGATGGAGGAACAAAAGGCTGGGGTACAGTATGACACTCGAAGTTCTAGCAAATTGCTAAGGTCGGAGCTAGAGTTTTTATACCATTTTCCTATCCTAAAGAGGGGAGTGTTAACTGCTCTATAGCAGAGTAAACAAAAGGGGCCCAGAATTGATTGCCTTTCTTTGAGTGACAAAACATTGATGGGAGTCTTGACAGCTTCTTAATGTCTTTGTTGGATAATGTGAATGGGGAAGGTTTCAATAGGAAATGCACACAGCAGCAGTTCTCGCCTTCCTCATCTGGGTAGTTTTGACTATTGTGTTTAGATGTCGTGCCATTGACAGAATTACTGGAAATCAATTTACTGTGGGCTTTCTTACTTAACTCTTTTTGATCTTATGACCTGGCCATCCTGAGGCCATCCTGACCTACTCCAGGCATACAGCCAGAGTCCTGCTTGCTGCATGTTTCCCAGCCATTACGTATCCAATTTGTATATAATGATATTTTGTGTCAGTTAAATGATATTTCTTGCCAATTATGCTATGCCATGTGATAGGAGTATATGGTGTGGTAACAGCCTAAACATTAGGACGAACTTCCTGACAGTGCAAACGCTTCCACAGTGAAATAGACTGCCTCAGAGGAAGAAGATTTTCCTTCTTTGGAAGTTTACCAGCAGCGGTTGGATGACTATCTCTTGGGAATACTTTGATGGCATGCCTGTGTTACCCTGATTTCTGGGGTCCCTTGGGGGACACCTCAATGTGCTCCATGTAATGGGGAATGTAAACTAGCCAGAGCACAAGCAATAGCAATGCAAGAGGCAGGGTAACCTAGCGGGGTCTTAGAATGAAGCAACTTCCTCAGGAGCAACATGCTGAAGGGAAGCAGTAGCAACTCTATTCCTCTATTCATTTATTCTTGACACCCTGAACTTTCTCATGTTTTGAAAGATAGAGCACAGCATCTTCCTTAACTGGTCTGTGGTCCTCAGATAAAGTGAACAGCCTTACCCTGCTACCAGCATTAAAGTTAAGGTTGAACTCCCATTCCAATCAGTGTCAGTCCTTCATGACAGATCCTTCATTGCAGGAAGCAATAATGTCATGGAATGGCCCTGCTCAGTGACAAGGCCAAGGAACCAAAGAACCAATGATAAATAACCATGTGATACAATCATCAAGGGCTTCAGAAGCCAATTCAGAGTGAGGACAATCTTCTTTCACCACATTTCCTCTTTCTGAATAGGGAACATAAGAAGAAAAAGAGTTATGTCTTTTGTGAGTTTTTGCGCTTATATGATCTTAGAGTTGAAGACAGCTTTATAGGCCATGTAATCTATCTGCCTGCTCTACCTTCTCTAGAACCACAGACCCCATAACAGGTGATAATCCTTCATCTCCAGTGAGGGAGACTCTCTCCACCCCAGCTTCACCTCAATAATATTACTGGTTAACCTTCTGTTACCACTAACACCTTTCTTCAAATTTTCAAAAGAACCACTCTGCAACTTAAAGTCATTATTTCTGCTTCTGTATTCATGGTCTTTCATTCATTCTCACCCATTGCAGAGACATCCATGACAAATTGTTTTAATTGATGCTTGAACTTAAAAAGCTAAAGCAATTCTAGGCTGAGTCAACAGGAATATAATATCTAGGTCAATGGAAATAATAGTACCACTGTATTCTGTTATGATTAGGCCTCAACTGGAATTCTGGGTCCAGTTCTGGGCACCACAAATCAGAAAGGATATTGACAAGCTGGAATGTGTCCAGAGGAGGGTGACCAAAATGTAAAAAGGCCTGGTAACCATGCCATACAAGAAGCACTTAGGGAGCTGGATATGTTTAGCTGGAAAAAGAGAAGGTTAAGAAGTGATGTGATGGCTATGTTTAAATATTTGAAGGGATGTTGTATGGAGTCTCCTTCTTTGAAGGTTTTTAAACCAAGGTTGAGTGGCTACCTCAGAAGTGCTTGGATTGTATATTCCTGCATGGCAGGGGGTTGGACTTGATGGTCCTTGTGGTCTCTTCCAGCTCTATGATTCTGTGATCAGATTGTAATGCAGGGAGTGAAAGTGTATATTAAAACAAATGCACATTGACTTAGCCACACATGTACTTTACAGTAATACAAAACAGCTTTGCAAACAAATACAGAATGACATTTTAATTTCTTCAAAGCTGCTGTCTTGAGACACTAGCCATAGGGTAGGTATTAACTCTGGCACGATTTTTTGCAGTCTGACATAGCAGAGTATCTGAATGCGTCTCTATTTCTTTAAACAATAATTACACACACACACACACACATACACAGAGTATCAGAATAAAGTTAGGTCAGGGGAGAATTTGCCAAGTTTGATTATACTGAGAAGTGAATCTGATTTCTTTTATTTTTGCATGAATCATTATGAAATGAAGAGAAAATACAGCATCTCAGGGAATTAATGCATCTGATGAAAATTTAATATTCCCTTTCCAGGTGATTACATGAAATAAACTGGAGTTTGAAGTTCAATGATATATGACAGTAATGTTTAGGCCAGTATTACTCTGAATCCTGATAATGAATCCCACTGATTTTCTCAATAAAAATTAGAAAGACACTTCATACTGACAGCACTAAAGGATTTTTACAGTCTCATATTAATCCCAGTTACTTGTTCTTAAAGAACTTATTCCGGTGTACAAATCAGGGAAGGAAGAGCCAACATGATATACTGGACTACAGTTCTGGACACCAGGATTCAAATTCCCACTCAGCCATGGAAAGCCATTCACAATTGACCTTGGGCAAGTCACACTCAGAAAAAGGGAAAAGCAATCTTCCCACCCCCAAAAGGAAAACTCCATGATAGGTTTGGCTCAGGGTTGCCATAAATTTGAATTTGAAATGACTTGATGGTACACAGCAACAACAATCCCTACAACAAGCAGTTGCTTTGGACAACTTTCCTCTGTTCAAGGTAGTATCACATCCTCTGTCCTGCTCCTGCACAGACCTGCATCTCTCCACCATGGCTCTTCAGAACTTGTGCTACCTTACTGGTAAACTCTGTCCCAGGGTCAACAATTTTGATATTAAAATATGATTCAATGTGCCTGAGAGGTCACCCGGATGGGCATGTAGGCAGACACAATTGAACGACTGAAAACCAGGTCAGGCCAGTACAATCCCCTGTCACGTAGCCCCAGGAAACCCCAAGCTGTGCAAGCCCACAGTAGACAAAGTGTCCTCAGCCTCTGAGAAGCCAACTTGAGGGGATTAGTGTGTTTTCCCCCAAGCTGAGCACTGATAGCATTAAAATACTATCAGGAAAGGACCATTTACATACATTCACACCACAACCCAAAGTAACTGAAGATCCTGAAACTTTGGCAACACCTTGTAATCTCATCTTTCAAAAGGAGTTGCCATTGGGGAGCTTCTTTTCCATTGCAACACCCATTGTTCTCCCTGGGAAAGGATTTGCTCTTTCATTCACTAAAATCATTTATTCGATATTTTTGCTTGGTTTTTGGCTGGGTCTGACCCCATAAAAACTAGGTAAAAAGATCCCTCTAGGTTACCCTGCCTCCCGCATCACTGTTGCTCAAGCTCTGGCTAGCTTCCATTCCCTATCACAGGGAGCACGTTAGGGTAAAACTTTAAAAAAATACAGTACAAATATAGCTATACAGTCAGCCCTTCACATTTGTTAGTTTTACTTTTGCGGATTTGATTATTCACAGATTATTTGCTGTCACCTCTGCTGCCTCCTTATGCCATTTTTAATAGGGACTGCAAGTCTTGAGAGACTGAGAAACTGTGAACGAGAACGAGGCTTGTAAATCCCTCTTAAAAATGGTGTGGGGCATCAGTGGAGATGACAGAAAGCCCCATCAGCCACCCACTTCTGCCTTGTGAAGGAACCCTGATGTTTCAGAGGAATCCATGGTGGGCTGAATATGGTGATCATTCTTGTGTGTATTTGTTAAATATGGTTTGGGAGGGCCTATAGTTATTCATATTTTTCTACTTTCACGGGGGTCCTGTGCCTCTAACCCTAGTGAAATGTGGAGAGATGACTGTAATTTCAAGGTCCTACCAAAAAAAAAAAAAAAAATTTTTACCACTATCATTGCCATTTCCCCACCCAAAAAGCACATAATTCCATTTCCATATCCCAAAAATATTAAAAATAGCTCCTTAAAGTTTGACAATTCAGAATATGATTCTTGCCTTGCTTATCTCATAGCCACCATACTCCACATTTTGTCTCACGGTCTTTAAAAGATGGAATCTCTGCCCCTGAAATGGATACCTCTCTGACCCTCAGTGCCACTGGGTATAATCTGCTATATCACACAGCCCTCTCCTATAGAAGAATATGCCCACAAACAGTTCTGTGGCTTTGGAAGTGTTCCAGGGCCCCTACCACCACAATCCAGCCTTGCCTCAGACATTCTGGACAAGTGGAAATTTACTTCCCAATTTTTTGCAAGTAAAATCCAGGCTTATGTGACAGGTTTTAGCCAGTGTGGTATAATGGTTTGAGGGTTCAATTCCCTGCACAGCCATGGAAACCTACAGAATAACCTTGGGCACGTCACACACTTTGAGCCCCACAAAACCCTGTGATAGGCTAGCTTTAGGGTAGCCAAAATGATTTGGAAACTATTTGAAGGCACACAACAACAGATAGGAAGAACTCCCTGAATATTGTTCTGGAAATATAATATGTCAAACAGGGCCTGACAAGACCATCCGTTATCAGACAGAGCTGTCTGTACACAGTACTTTGGCAGTTGCTTTCCTTTTATGTATCAGCTCCCAGAGGGAATCTGAAAACAGTTCAAAATGGTGAGGATATAGCTGCTTTCCACCTTCATCCCGCCAATCCTGTGTGTGTATGTTTGTGTGCGTCAGAGTAGAATAGTTGACAGCAAGGTTCAGAACATCCTCTTTGTATAAGCCGTTCTGCTGGGATGCGTTCCAGCTGTTTGTCACTTGGTATGTTTTATATTCCAGCAGCAGACATTAATTCCGTTAATTTGCATGGAATGGGGGTCAGCCGAGGCACCAGCAATGATGTGCATGTATGTTTTGCATAATCTGTGGCTGCGTTTCAGCTGCCCTTTATTTCACGTGTTATTTGCACAAAGTAGGCAAGACAAAATGTTCAGTAATAAGGTTATACATTCTCAAATGTTAAGCACTTTCAATGTGAGACTGTCCTTGAAATTGAGAAGAAAGCTGAATTCTGGTGTGTGTGTGTGTGTGTGGGGTGAAGTTGTGGATATAGGGCTGAAATTCAGTATGAGATTTACATCTACAGATGGTGGACTTATATCTGTGGGAAATAGACTAAGCAGTTTTGCAACATCCATGTTTAGGAAGGGGCTACCATGATGATACTATATAGGGGAGGCAACAAAGTGACCCTTGCATATTGGGACTTATGTACATTAGGACCAATGTGCACTGGGGCCAATGAACATTGGGACTGATGTGCAGTGGCCACAATGAATATTAGGTGCTTCCCTTGACCATCCATACAATGGCTAGGTACTTCCGGTGCCTGAATATGCCTCCTTGCAATTCACTGGAAGAGTTCTGTAGAACTTCTGCCAGGCAGCAAAGTATGCACAAAGATATGCAATGCTGAACAAAATACAGTGAGCCCTCCACTTTTGTGGGGGTTGAAGGGCAAGAATCCAAGAAAAGTGTGTGTGGGGGGGAAACACAAAAATAAAAGTCACAAACGTTTTTTTTAACCTGAGAACACTTCTCTAGGAATCTCTAGATCCTCTAGTGCAATTGTGTGGTCAGCTTTTAGCAAAAGTGGACCATAGAATCATGCTTGAGGACCTAGCAATGCCTAAAGAAGTGTTCTCTCTACGAATCAATAGGTACATCAGTGGAAGTGAATCATAGAATTATCCTGGAGAACCTAGACAGTGCAAGAGAGACCATATTTTTTTTCATGGCAGAGAAAAGTAGAATAAGATATTTTGTAATAAATAATATAAATAAAATAAAATGACCCATAAATAATCAAATTCACAGGGGCTGAACCTGTGAAAGTGGATGGCCCACTTTTGCATCCTAAATGTTTACTTCTTCTTCCTATTTGTATGAGGATGAATGATTTCTGTAGACTTTTTTTCCCCTCTGCTCTGAAAGAGAATAAATATTTTTGCACTGGGTTCTCCCTGTGTTCTCAGGAATTATTTTGTGCAGAAATACATTTTTCCCCCGTACAAAACTCACTGTTCTTGTACAAAAAAGACATTGACCAATGAGAAGACTGTGTTTACCCATTTCTGTGCAAATAGGTGGGTCATGAAGGACAATATTTCTTTTTTCATGAGGAAAAAAAAAGCATTTTTCCGCACATATTCCCTAGAATACTCTGGTATGTGCAAAAAATAAAGAGAAAAATGAGTATAGATCTCACTGATGTTATTACTCCCATTGGGGTTTCTCAAATGTTGGGAAGCTCTTTTTCTTGACTGAGACATCCATAACAACCACATATTGTTTCCCTCCCTAATTTGAAGTGACTACTCAGCCCTCAAATTTGAAGAGATGGGTGATTTCCAAACATCACACCAGAGATTCAAGGTTTGTGCAGTCATCCCATAGCATGCCAGCAGAAAATTCCCATGCCTGAGGTTCACCAGTGGAGCTCAAAATGGCTTGGGTCCAACATAGCCTTGAGATGGTCTCCTTCTCCCTGTCTCTACACCGAAGCCCTTTCTGCAGCTTACCATTTTTCGGCACTGGGGTGCAGGGATTCCGCGAGCAGCCTCCAGTGAGAGGCTCTCACGTCCCCGCTGCTTCAGCTCTGCACAAGCTGCCTGCTCCCAAGCAGGTAGGGCAAGAGCCCCACCTCTTCCTTCCGCAGTGCAGTCTGGGAATTTCCCAGGCTGCACTGGGGCAGGAAGCATGACAGCCATGGCTCTGGAGTCTCTGCACGCATGGCAAGTGCACGTGGGGCCCTGAAGCAATGCGTGATCATGCACTATTTTTGGCTAAAAGCTGAAAATGAAAAAGTGCGCAAGCAGTGACTGCCCTACCCTGGAGCATCGCGCGATTGTGAGTGCGTTGTGTAGATCACTCCTCACAATCACGCGACGCTTCAGGTGCCCTTTTACATGGCAAATGCCATGCGAAAAGGGCCTGAGATCTCTATGGCCATTTCCACACTAGCCTGTTATAACGCGATGATTCCACTTTCAACATCCTCTGAAATCCCGGGGTTTGCAGTTTTGGGAGGGGCTGGCTGGCCCCTCTAGAAACTGCAAACCCCAGGATTTCAGAGGATGTTGAAAGTGGAATCATCGCGCTATAACAGGCTAGTGTGGAAATGGCCTATGTGTTTGCATCATGTAGTTTACAGCCTTACAATGCTAGCTGCAGCTTCTATCTCATCTTGGATGAGCAAAGTCCACACACGCACACACCCTTTTGTTGGCAGCTCTGCCGTGAGCAAAAGGGCCAGCCCAAGACATTTGGCTGCCTGAGGCAAAAGCCAAGATTACTCTTCTCCATCCACACAGATCCTAGGCATGTAATTTCAGGGATTAGGATACTGTTTAGGGCAGAGGTTTCCAAATTTTTCATGTTGGTGACACACTTTTTAGACATGCATCATTTCATGACCCAGTAATTCAGTAAGTGAAGGCAGCCCCTCTATTCGAGTCTGGACGACTGCCGCCCTCACCAGGTTCTTCTTCTGGGTCAGCAGCTGCAGCGGGAGAGGCAGCCCCTCCACCCAAGCCTGGCCCACTGCCGCTACCCTTATCAAAGTCTTCCTTGACTCAATGTGGTAGCAGTGGCAGGAGAGGCAGTCCCTCCACCTGGACCAGGTGCACCATGGGGGAAGGACAGGCAGTCCCTCCAACTGTTATGTCTACATGACACACCTACACACTACAGGTGACACACAAATGTTTCTTGACACACAGTTTGGAAAGCTCTGGTTTAGGGTATTCGGGACAGGCTCTGTGGTTGGCATTAAACACATGAGCCATCCTAGCCTCCAATAGAAAGGAATGGTGGGAGGGAGACAGGTCAGGAAGCCTAGGTGTGCTGTGGTTTCCCCCATAACTGCAACCTGAAGCAGTTGTCTCACTCTGCCTAAAGGCAGGGCCTGCCCAACACCTGCCTGTGTTGAGCAATAAAAGTTACCGAAAGAATGCATGTGCAAACATGCCAAGTTTATGTCAGATTTAATACATTATATTCTGCAAAAAAACTCAGCATTATTCAGTGATGAAAAATCTTCAGTACTGCAGCAATTTCTTGTGAAGTGTCTAATGCAGCAAGAATAAATACCCTTCTGTTCTTCTACTCCATATCTTACTCCATATAGGGAACACACCAATCTCCTGGCTATGGGTCAGGAAAAATTCCAAATGTGGGATAAAACCTGTCAGGTCCTCTTGGAACTTGGGTGCATGTTATCTGAAGGACCATACTCTCCTCTATGAGCCTCCTGGGATTTCGTGATCTTCAGGGGAGGCCTTCTCCATTATCTTCCAAAGTCTTCTATTGGACACTAGAGGGGGCCTTCTTGGTGGCTTTTCCAAGACTCTGGAACTCCTTTCCTAGAGAGCTTAGACTGGTTTCTTTCCTCTCTCTAGACAGAGGAAGACTGTTTGGCTTGGCAGAAGAAAAGGCATTTTAATAATACGCTGCATTGTCTATTTCTTGTTTTATTAATGGCTATGTTTTTCCTTTGCTTTTAATTCTACTGATATTTTGATGATATTTTAATTGGAGATGGGATGAATCCAGAATTTTCTGAATCCCTGGGAGGTTCTGGGAATCTACGAATCTCACAAATCTTGAATCTTTTGAATCCTTTTTCTAAAAAGGATTTAAAAAGCAAGGGAAATAATGATAATCTTGGGCAAGACACACTCTCTCAGCCTTAGCAAAAGCCTAGGCAAAGGCAAACCTCCCTCTGAAGAAATCTGGCCAAGACAATTGTCCTAGTTTTGCCTCAGGATCTCCCCAGATTGAAAATGACAGGAAAGCCCTTTCTACACAGGCAGGAAAATGTGGATTAATCCCACCTTTTCCTGCCTGAGTAAACAGGGCCACATACTATAGTAGAGAGATAATCCAGTTCAAAACTGTCTTTTCTTTGCATAGCTCCTTCTGGCATCGTAGGGTTTGTAGTTTGATGATGCATCAGTAGACTTCGGCAGAGAAGGTTGTGACACCTTGTAAAACTGCAATCCCCAGAAGTGTGTATGAAAGGGGTTTGCAAGGGAGCTCTGCAAAGGAATGTTTCAGCTGTCCTTGAAATCTCAAGCCTGTGCCTTCCAGTCAAGTGCGGGACTTAAATATGAAATGTTCAATTTAATTATCTCAGAATACAAACCCAGATTTCAATTTGTGAAATTGTTAGCAAAGACCATTATTACTCCAAGGGAAAACCTCACCTACTTACTATCTTTGCTGGTATGTATGGTCTCCCAGATTTTAACAGGCATTCCGGTCTCCTGGGTTTTCAAGCATCCTGGTCTCCAACAATCTACTTAGTTGGTGGATTCAAAAGATTCGGGTTGCCTATTTTGGCACAGGGATTTGGATTCGGGAATCTTGAACCCTTAAACAGGATTCGAGGATTTGGTTGACCCATCCCTAATTTTAATTACATGTTTAGTGATGTGAGCTCTTATCTGTATCTGTTTTACTTTTTGTAGATGCCTTGAGTCCCAGGAGAGGGGAAAAGATTCATTTTAAAAACATCATCATCATCATCATCATCATCACTTAAAAGGATTGAGAGTGATAGGAGGATAATAGTCATAATAGCTATTGTTACAACAACTACTAGTACTGTTGCAACTAAAACCACATGTTTTCATTCCATTCCTTGTCCTCTTTCCTTCAAGGCCATATAATAAGTGATGTTAAAGTGTTCAATGGAAATTAATTCTATTTTTATATAATAAAGTTGGTATTGTTCCCTTTGGTTCCTTCTCTTTCAAAAACAATCTCTCTCTCCCCTCCCCCCTCCATGCCAATCTCTTTCTCTCTTCCTATTTCTCATCTAACCCTTTTCCCATCTCCTTGTCGCTCCTTCTTTTCATAGGATCATAGAATTATTGAGTTGGAAAAGACCACAAGGGCCATTGATTCCAACCCCCTATCATGCAGGAATACACCATCAAAGCATTCTCAACAGATGGCCTTCCAGCCTCTGTTTAAAAACATCTAAAGAAGGAAATTCCACCACACTCTGAGGCAGCCTATTCCACTGTCAAACTGCTCTTGCCATCAGAAAGTTCTTCCTAATGTTTAGGTGGAATCTCTTTTCCTGTTGTGTGTAGCCATTGCTCCATGCCCTAGGGTCTGGAGCAACAGAAATCAGGCTTGTCCCATCCTCCATGTTCAGAAGACTGTCAGGGAAGGGACAGAAGTCTGAACTGGCTGCTTACAGGAAATATTTGAAATTAGATTAAGGGCAACATGCAGATTGAATGGAGGTCATAAGCTTCCCGTGTCTAGCATAAAGAGCAGACAGTTGACATATCCCCAGTCCACTTATTTGCATATAATGAGGGCAAATAAATTTACAATGTTGTCAGACAGATTTATGATTTCGCGAATGTTGGTTTCATATTTACAATTGTGGCACCATTGATCCAATCATAAATGCCCCCTAAAACCTACTTTAAAATCCAGGCAGCCACACCAGATGAAGGAGTTATGTGCTACTGGAGAAGATGACGTGGCCAGCTGCCTCCTGCCAGCTATGCATGATATGACAAGCAGTTATAACAAGACCCCACAGGAATCCCCACCAATGCTTGTTTTACCACAGCTTGCTGGCTGGCTGGAGTCGGCAGGGTGCATCATTGTCCTGCTTGCCAGCACCACAGAACTCCTTCAGTAGGATTAAAATAAAACAGTGTGCTGTCTTACTGCTTGAAGATCTTCCCCTCACTATCATTTCTCCTTGAAAATAACATTATCATAATTCTATAAGGATGGGAGTCTTCTTGCTGACATTAGGGCCATTTCTGCATTAACCTGTGATAGTGCTATTATTCCACTTTCAACATCCTATGGAATCCTGGGGTTTAAACTACAAACCTAGGATTCCACAGGATGTTGAAAGTGGAATCATAGCACTATAACAGGTTAGGGAAGAAATGGCCTAGGGCAGGGTTGAACAACTGTAGGTTTTTTCACACTTTGCAAAGAAAATCCCCTGTTCTATTACTTACTGGACTGGCGCGCTCCCTCCGACAATCCAGGCTGATCTGGAGCAGTGCGTGCCTGCGCTACACACTGCTCCAGGGATGAAAATGGCAGCTTCCAGTTGGTGGAGGCTCTCCACCAAATTGAGAAGCTCACCAGCCAGAAGCCTGCCCCCAGAAGATCTGCAGCCTCGCGCTGGTGCGTGCCTGCATATCTACACAGGAGCACAGCGACGGACTGGGGCACGCCGGGCATTGAAAGACCTGTTTTAAGAGATCTTTCAATAGCATGGTGAGCGACCAGTTCTGGTTGTTCCAGAGTGGGCTGAAGTCCAAAACTACAGAAAGTAGTCCAGACCCAGTCCGTGCCCAAGTGCAAACGTCCTCGCTGGAGGACGCTATGCCCCATTGCAAAACCAAAGTGCAGAAAAGGCCTGTGTTGGAGACCAACTTTCATCCTTGTGTCCCCTTCTGGTTGTTCACACTGGCACATCAAAGTCTCCAGACCCTCTACAAAAATGTCATTTTTTTTTTCTGGGTGAGCTTTTTACTCTTAACCTTCTAGCCCACTCCCAGTATTTAAAACCAGTGTATCAGTTTTGCTCCCCCAGTTGCTCCACATACCTTGAAAATCTGCCAGAACATTTGAAGAAATGATTGAAAATCAATCCAAAGTGGGCAATGTTATTTCTGGTTCCAGTTTTGGTTGTATGGGGCCAATTGGAGGGGGGCATCTGGGAAGTTGTAAAGCTACAGTGTGTTGGAGGTGCAAATTATTGTGTACTGCAACAGTTTTGAACCATTTGGGGTTCAAATTGCCTGGATTTTTCAAAGATTTTTCCAGAGCACTGGAAAGTTCACTGGTTGTATTTTGGGGCCCTGAGGGGGACATTAGACTGTGTTCCTCCTGTATTTCCTACCAAAATGAGACTCCTTTGCTGCTTTGAGAAGCACAAGATCTGTCTCTTGCATAGGGATAGAAACAATATTTGCAACTATTTTTTGAATGGTTGAAAAATGGATTTCTCAAGTGTATAAAACTTTGACAAGGAGCATCCTAGACGGATGAGAATCTTTGCTATTCAGGACTTAGTTGGCGCATGTGCGCACACACACACACACATGCAAAATCACACTATTTCTTTGTGTGGAAACTGTTGATTCTACCCAGAAAGGAAGTTTCCTGTGTACACAACAATATTTTCTGTGGGGGTGGGGAATTAAGCTCACACAGTGCTTTTGTACCGTAAAGAAACTTGCTTTCTGTGAAGACATGTTAGAATCATAGAATCATAGAATCATAGAAATGTAGAGTTGGAAGAGACCACACGGGCCATCCAGTCCATGTTGTTGTTTTTGTTGTTGTTTTGCTATAGGAAAGCCACTTCTGCACAAACACAAAAAGAGCATCTGCAGATATTAATTTCTAGGGAACAACATGGGCTTCAAGTCTTCCTTGTACCTTCCCCATGGAATCATATGGTCAGATACTGTAAAAAAAAAAAAAGAAGAAGAAGAAGGGAAAAAAAGAAGGAATCAACCAATCAACTGATCAGTTATATCCTACCTGACATGTTAGGATCTCAGAACATCCATTCAAACAGTGTCAATCAACTTGAAATTTAAAACAGGGGGAAAAAATAATTGTCTAAAACATGCTGAAAAATACATTAATTTAAAACTTTATGGGTTAAATTATGAGACAACAATTGCTTTAAAACAAAGCTGTGTTTTAATATATTGTTGAAATAAGGCCTATGCCAGCACCTTTAAGGTGAGGGCATTCCACAAGTGGGATGACACCCTAGAACAGACCTTCTTTCTTTTACTCCCACAGTTTATTTCTCCCACTGATATGACACCGAAGAGAGCCCCTCCAGCAGATCTTAATCCTCAGCCAGGACTATATAGGAACTGGCGTTCCTTCAAGATTGGCGTCAGATCCAACATGTTTCATCTTACACTCTTCAAATCTAGGCAGAACAACTTTTCAAGCTTAATGGTGTATGTGTGTTTAGTTGAGCTGCTTGTATTTCTGACTCACATATATACCTAGTGTTGCCCGGGATTTTATTTTCTCATAAGTGATACTTGTTAGAAAGATTTGAGATCCTGTGTTTCTAATTCCCCAAACTATCTTGTCCCGTAACTGTAACTTTTCCCCATATTCCCCAATCCAATCTATGTTCAGAGTTATTAGCATAAACAAGTTGGTTTCCTGAGGGAATACACTGCCCTCCTCCTTCTTGCTGCTAGGCCTCGTCTCCATAGCAACTTGCCTATTCAAGACAGTCACAGTTGACTGAGGCCCAAGAGCTCTCTGGCTGAGAATTCTAAAGGCCCCTCCCTAAACAGCTAATCCCAGGATTCCATAGAATCTTCACAGCCAGCCAACTATATGAGGTTTTCACCTGACAGAGCCAATCATATGAGGTCTTTCCCTGACACAGACAAACAGACAAACTTTGACTTTCATACAGGAGATTGAACAACTTTCCATATCAGCATGATATCTGGAACAGTATAGTCACAGAGGAGTGTCCTGTGTGACTAAATGGGTCTTCAGAATCCTCCAGGATTCTAGTAGGAACTGGAATGTTGTCTAGATGTATATCTTGCTGTTTTGCAACATATGTGAACTGAAGGCTTCTTCTTAGAAATAACTGGCTTGCAGTGTTGTTTTCAGCTGAATGAACTGGTTCAACAGGCACTACATCCACGTATGACTCTGTGTCCAGATACCTGCCGGTTCCATCACAGAGGTCAGAACTTATGTTCCCAGGCTTATAACATGGATCTTTGTGGGTAGGGCAGCATGATTCATTTTCTCTGTTCACACCCACTGCATTTTCTCTGCAGTAACCTCAGCACTGTTGTACAAACTGTTCAAGATAACTTTGGATATTCAAAAGATAATTGAATGTTTATTGCTGGAATAAGATGATACATATTGATGACAAGATTGGTGGCTTGGAGAAGCAAAAGAGTTAAGGTATTTATCATATTGCTATGGGAAATATATTTGCTGTGCAGTGAGTTGTAAAAATTCCTTTATTGCTTATGAATTTTGGAAGTGCTGGATAAATCTCTTTGCAAGTTTTTCATTTGCTGCTTTATCCCTCTTGGCCTGCAGTAGTGATGGTGGTGTTGAAGGTAGCAAAGAAGTTTAAATGGTGCAAATCAAAGGACCCTGAGAACTTGAAAACTGCTGATCCTCACCTGTGAAAAAGTATTGTCTTTTAGAAGTTACATCCATTCTATGTTTTAAAAAGTGGGCGGGGGGAGGAAGAAGGAATCTAGTAGCATCTTTAAGTCTGAGACTCTTTTAGCATGTGCTTTTCTGAATTTCAGTCTATTTCTTTAGCTGCTTAGAGGGAGTACATTCTTCAAGCCACAGGTATATAAGCCTATTGCATAGTTATGGGGATGTGATCCTACTTCTTACTCATGTCTTGAAGATTGTATTCTGTCTATATATGTGAAGAAGTGGGTTGAAATCTGCAAAAGCTCATGCTCTAACACATCAGTTATGCCACTACTTCCCCCATTTTTTCACCTCTTTTTATATTAAAATAAACTTACACAGCTGTGCATCTACAATAAGCAGAGCAGTAAATGGATACGGCTCCATCGTATGGAATCCTAGGATTTGTAGTACTCAGATTTCTCCACTGGAACATAAATTCCTCTAAACTATAGCACTGGTGTTTTGGTAGGACAGAACTCTACTGATGGCACCAAACAATATTTTCTAATATTCCATAAGATGGGGCCACAGTAATTTGATTGGTATCAGATCACCACAAAAGTGAAGTGTAGATACTCTCATACATTGTGTTATGTTACTTTGTTGTTGCTGTATCTTCTTTTCAATCTTAATTCTTAATTCAATCTTAATTGTATCTAGACTTCCTGTGGCGCTAACAAATGTCTCAGTGATATCTTTTCTTGATGGATGACTGTTTACCCCTTGTAATGCATACACTTTCAAAATGCAATAGGAGTTAATGCTATTTCATACCTTCTTTCCTTCATTTCCTCTGTGGCTCACATGCAAATCTACAGACTTAAGAAAATAATTGCGCCAAAATGTGTGCACATCTTCACTAGAAGATTAATTATAATTCCAATTAGGGACATGCAAGGCCACCTGAGATGCTTAGCTCATCATGCTGAAATTCTTTTTGCCCTACTCAAAAAAGGCTTCAGATGTCTTTCCTCTTCTAAATCTGCATCCGTTTTTGCTTTAAGTGAAGCCCAGGGACAGTATAAACCATACCACCCACACACTCTCTTCTCTGGAGCCCTTGTTTATCTCATATCTTTGCTGAAGTTTCCTTCACTGCCACAGAAAAATCCAGAGATCTTTCAGTGTCCTCTGGAATCCTGGGGTTTGTAGTTTAGGGAGGGGCATTTAGAATTCTCAGCCAGAGAGCTCTTGGGCCTCTGTAACCTACAAACCCCAGAACTCCACAGGAT
Source organism: Ctenosaura bakeri (assembly GCA_948474755.1). NCBI lineage: Eukaryota > Metazoa > Chordata > Lepidosauria > Squamata > Iguanidae > Ctenosaura > Ctenosaura bakeri. Next base: position 292,930 of record CAOLHI010001707.1, on the reverse strand, counting down.
GTTGAAAATGGAATAACAGCACTATAAAAGAGTACTGCAGAAATGGCCTAAGAAAGCAAGGCTCAATACCCTACTCAGTCAAACAAATCTATTAGGTAAGTTGCTTTCTCCTCCTCTAAACAAATCTTGCCAAGAAAACACCATTTTAGGTTAGCCTTTATTGTTGTATGCCTTCAAGTTGTTTCTGACTTAAAGTGATGCTAAGGTGAACCTGTCACAAGGTTTTCTTGGCAAGATTTGTCCAGTGGAGGTTTGTCTTTGCTTTCTTCTGAGGCTGAGAGAATGTAACTTGTCCAAGGTTACCGAGTGGTTTTCCATGGCTGAGTGGGGATTTGAACCTTGGTCTCCAGAGCTGTAGCCAAACAACTCAAACAACTACACCACATTGGCTCCCAGATAAGCTTTTGGTTTGCCATAAATTGAAAATGACTTGAAGACACATAACAACAACAACAACAAAATTAGAATGGTGCAATCCCTGACATGTTCTGTAGTGAGAGCAATTTTGAAAGTTGCCTACACTGGTCTACATATTATTAAGTGGAAAACTTTCTCCTCCACAACACATACACATTTTGCTAGTTTTACTATCTGCTAATAGTAATACTTTTTTCTTCTCAATATTTCTCAGATTGTTACCCCAAAAGTGTGGGATCCACCCATGATGCCAGTACCTCTGTGAAAAGGTGGGGAATATTAGCTCAAAGAGAAGACCTGAGAGAGTGGAGTAACTTTAGGAGATCTTTTACACCTATGTCTACTGGTGCTAATGCAGATCCAAAAAATAAGCATAGTGTGTTTTATTTGGGGAATTTCAATCACACACACAAGATTCAAGTACTCACATAATCACACAAGGCTAACTGAAGGAAGAGGGAGGAAAGTTTTGGACAGCAAGATTCCAGGGCCAAGTGGAGGATATTTCCCAATCCAGAAGAGCAGCCAAGAAGGCGATGTGGCTTAGATGCACGTCTAAGGACAGTACACAATTGGGAATTGGAGCAGCAGGGTGGCAATAAGCAAAAGGTATGCGGAAAGTTGATTGGCCAAAAACTGGGGTTTAAATACTTTATTTCTGCATGGAGGGCTAAGGTGTTAATGACTCTCCAGCCAAGCAAACAATGGAGTTCACATGGTGCACAATGAGGTCCCAAATGAGCTAATGATCTTAGCATTAGGTGAAGAAAAAAAAAAGGTTAATGGCTGCCCTGATAGCTCAGCATTTGTCAGAAAGGTGTGAGAACAAAGGGAAGCTTGCTTGGTCAGATAGAGAGGAGTTAAGACACCCTTGTGGGAATTTTCCAGACTCTGTTGTGTAAGAGATTGAGCCATCAGAGGCTAAACCACAAACCCATTCTTACTGGAGTTTCCTGGTGATTCCTGAATATGATCTGGCTATGCCTGGAGGTTTCTTCTGACCTAAATCAAAATGCACGTTTGACCAGCTTTTTTGTCTTATCCAGCATGGCCATTCAGCCACAGAGGGCATAATTTATATATATAACAATTAAGATATTTTTTTCCAATTAAATTATATTTCACCAATTAAATAGTATCAAGGTGTGGGAGTGTACCACCTGCTTACAGGATTTTTGCTGACTGGAAGCCTCTCAAATTTGCTTTACATTCTTTTCAGGCAAAATGTTTTGTGGCTGAAATACAATTTTCTGAAACATCCAAATAAAGCCAATACCCAGACGTTTAAGTATATGAGTGGAACCAGCCCTACTCTGCAATGAGATAGAGTAGTTCATTTTATGGGACAGGTGATAGCAGGAACTAGTGACTGAATAGTGTGATGATAATGTTGGTCGTTCTGTGAGGGCTGTTTACTTTGGGCAGCAAAATGTCTTGGGCTGACTCTAAAGATTATATTGTTAAGGCCTCACCAAGTTGTGACCACAAGGGTTCCAAATATGGCTATCTGAAAGACTACATCCAGATAGCAAGATCTTCAGAAAAAAAAATATCTGTTCCCTGTGTGTATATATGTGTGTGTGGGGGGGGGGATGCTACATTTACATTTTAATACATTTAATGCTATATTTACATTTACATTTTTGTAAATGTAAATACAACATTAATGCTACAATTAAAGTAACATCTGCACTGGTTAATTCACACTGAAAACAGCTTTTTCTGCATAGCAAACAGCTTTTTCTAGGCTTCCTGTATGGAAATATTGTTTTGTTTTGTTTTTTGTTCAGAAAAATGTTGTTTCCTGTTCAGAAAATGATGTTTCCCATGCAAAATAACCCCGGGCAAATTTTGCACAGGAAAGTCCTGGATTGCGAATAGGCTTTGCAAACTTTGTGGTTTTCAAAACCTTTCTTGCAGTGAGAAGAAAATTTCTAAAATTATTCATTGCTTCCTTTGAGAGGAAGCTTAGTGAAGAATTACATCTCTGTTTTGCGGTTCTTAAAAAGGCTATGAAGAGCCATGTCTTCAAAACAGCCTTTTAAATTGTTCTAATGTTTATTGATTTCTTCATTTAATGTTTTTACTGTTCCAATTGTATTATAATAATGATTTTAATGGCTTCATTGTTCAGTCTGTTTTTAATGATTAATTTATTAGATTTATATCTCACCTTACCCCCCCCATGAATGGGAGATAAAGTGACTTCTAACATAGTTAAAACAAACAAACAAACAGAGAGACAAACAGAAAATACTAGTAAATATTGGAAGCTACTTTCAGCTCTATTTGGCTTTTAGGATGTTTAGGGTCTTCCCACATTGCACAATTAAAGTGGTTTGACATCACTTTAACTGCCCTGGCTCCCATGGAATCTTGAGATTTGTCCTTGTGGTGGTAATTTACAATTCTCTGGCTAAGACCAATAATGCTGTGGTTTGGGATAGGGCCAGTGGTGGAGCTTGGAGTGTGTGGAGGGGAGGGGGCGGTGCAATGGCACAGGGGCATGGCCACAGTGCGTGGAGGTATGGTCACGGTGCACGGGGGTGTGGCTGTGAGCCAGGATGCACCAAAACCTTTGCCACTGGGGGCAAACCACCTCATCTCCCCCTGTCCCTACGGAACTGGATAGGACACTAATCAAACTACAAATCCTGGAATTACACAGGATGGAGACAAGACTGTTAAAGGGCTATCAGACTGTGCCGTTTGAAACTGTTCTTACTGGGAAAGAGGTAGAAATATAATAAATAAATAAGCAATAAGAGCCAGCATGGTACAGTGGGTATTGAGTTTTGGACTAGAGTCTGGCAGACCAGAGTTTAAAACCCACTAAGATGTTGGAACCCCCTGGGTGGCCACAGGCAAGTCACACACTCTCAGCCTCAGAGGAGGGCAATAGCCAACCTCCTGAGAATAAATCTTGCTCAGAAAACTGTAGGGCCACTGTAAGTTGGAAATGATAGACATTGTCAACAACAAAGGCATAACCCAGGACATTTGAAATCAAAATCTGACATAAAATAAACTATATAATTGTGTTTCTCTGGTCTGGAAACACCCTGAAAATAAAACATACAGGAAACATATATGCTTGCCCCTGTTTCCCAGCTTACGCTTCCCTCCCCCAGCATCTGATGGTCACACATTTCCATCTTTCACGGCCTTTTGCTTGCCTATTCAGTAGAATCTGCTGTTACTACAGTTTCTTGAATTAAGGGTTGCACCGTTAAACACAATGTGTTTTGCAGGATTGGATTACATGCCACACTGCAGATAAATACACCCGGAGTTTGGGGGCACTTTGAAATGTATCTCTTCCCAGGTTGCAGGTTATCATGTTTGTTTTAATCTGGAGCACAAAACAGATTGATTGCTTACAAGGAAAACATTTTGTTTGAGCTTGCCTCCCAGAGGGCTGGAACGCACTGCTGATATTAATGGCAAATTCCAGGTCAATTTAGGAGCTTTTCAGCTTTACTGAATGCCTTGGATTGCTCTCCCACCCACTCACGCCTTTCTGTTATGTCAGGTGAAGGTTCTGCCTGTTTGTCAGTCTAGACAGCAATTTCCACACTTCAGGTTGGCTCTGTGTGATAAAACTGGGTGCTGTTTTGCTCTAACATCTGGTGAATGTGTTTTATTTAGCCATGCTTGTAGGTCCAGAGCTTGGAAAAAGACTACCATTTTGAACTACATTTCCCATAATCCCCCAACCAGAGTGGACACTGATAAATGCATGCTACTTAACCATACCTAATGGCTTTCTAAGCTTGGAAAAGTTATTACATTTGATTACAACTCCCAGAATCCTCCACAGTCCCTGGCAATCCTGATTAAAGCCCTTTTCGCACAGTGTTTTTTAAAGCATGACACACTCACATTTACACAACACTCAAGGGCCGGAAGCAGAGCGGGCACACATCTTTTCATTTTTGGCTTAAAACGAAAAATGGTGCGCTATCACACCCCACTCCAGTGCCCCAAGCACACTTACCTGCCATGAGAAGCCTTAGGAGCCAGGCTGGTTGTGCGTCCTCTCCTCAGTGCAGCCTGTGAGGTCCCAGGCTTCCCTGCGAATGGAAGAGGTGGGGCGCCTGCACGACGAGGAAGCAGCTGCAGACCCGGAGAAGCAGGGAAGCAGCAGTGTTCCTTCCAAGCCTTCTCGTGCAAGGACCCCAATCCAGCAGCGCAAACAGGTAACATGCGAAAAGGGCCTAGGACATTCTTAGGAGTTGTACTCCAAAGGCCTTTCCGCACTACACTGTTATGGGCCCTTTTTGCACAGCATTATCCATGTGAAAGGGTGCCTGGACCATTGCATGATTGTGAGGAGTGAGCTACATGATGCACTCACAATCACAAGATGCCAGGGGTCAGCAGGCGCCGATTGTGCACCTTTTTATTTTTGGCTAGAAGCTGAAAATGGTGAGCAATCACACATCGCTCCCGGGCCCCACGTGCACTTACCTGGCATGCAGGGCTATTAGAGCCATGCCGGTCATGCTTCCTGCCCCAGCGCAGCATGGGAAACTCCTAGTCTGTGCTGCGGAAGGAAGAGGAAGGGCTCTCACACGAGCAGGCAGCTCGTGAGGAGCCAAAGGACCCCGGACATGAGAGCCTCTTGCTGGAGGCTGCTTGCGCGATCCCCACACCACAGTGCCGGGAGAAGGTAAGGTGTGGGAAGGCCCATAGTGCTATTATTCCATTTTCAACATCCTGTGGAATTCTGCGGTTTGTAGTTTACTGAAGTCAAAGAGCTCTCTGGTTGAGGATTCTAAAAGATCCTCCCTAAACTGAAAACACCAGGGCCCTTTTCGCACGGGTCTTTGCGTGCGCGATAGCCCCGTGAGCCTCGCGGGAGTGGGAGCGTCACTCCGCACGACGCACTCCCACTTCCGCCCGGCTCACGGGGCTGAAGCGGCGCGAGCGCGGGTTTTTTGATTTTCGCGTACAAGCGAAAATCACCCCGCACTCACGCAACGCTCCCGGAGCCCACCCGCACTTACCTTTCGTGCGGAGCCTCCGGGAGTCGGCCGGGTCGCGCTTTCTTCCCTCCGCCCCTGCGGAAGGAAGGAGCGGTGTGGGGAGGTAGCGCGACGGACGCGCTGCCCGCTTCGCGCGCGCGTGGGGGAGGAATCCGGCACGCGCAGGGGGGAGGAATCCGACGCGACGCCGCCCGCTTCGCGCGCGCGTGCGGAGTGGGAATCCGGCGCGAGGTCTCCCGCTTCGCAGGGGGGGAGGGCGGCTTGCGCGGCAAGCCTCCTTCGGTGCCGCTTCCCCACTGGTTCCTTCACCTGCGAAAGGAAGGAGGGGGGAAGCGGCAGCCTCCCGGACGAGCCTTCTTGCGCTTGCCGACCTCCCCCGCTTGCGCTAGAAGCCTCAGTGCGGAAAGGGCCACCAGGATTCCATAAGATTTTGAAAGTGGAATAATGGCACTAGAACAGTGTAGTGTGGAAAAGCCCTAAAACAGTCACTTTCCAAGATTCTAAGTACCATGGCATGTAAGTGAAAATTCTTGATGCATTTAGCTAAAATATGGTTCATTTTTCAAGGACTAGATCAGTTCTAGCCAGAAAAATCTCACTTTCACCACAATTAATCCAAGCTAATGTGAAGTTGAGAACAATTCTTTTAAGTATTTTTTAAAATATTTTTCAATTTTTTTTGGGGGGGAGGTATCACTTTAAGACTTTGATGCAAAATATTGCATAAGATTACCGTTTTTCTCCCTTCCTCCTCTCCCTCCTCCTCCCCTATCCAATGGCTTATCAGAGATGAAAAATATTATCTCGAATCAAACACCATTTTGAAAAATGTAGATCAAGGTTTTAATTACGTTATTAACTTCTTTATACTCCTTTCCTCTCTAATTTTTCCAAGAAAATTTCCCAATTCAAGCTCCATGTGTCTTTCTTTAACTGTCCAGTATGGTTTAATTTTCTTCCCCTAAGAAAATCAAATAAAAAATTCTACTAAATATTTATCCACCTTACCCATGTTCCAACCTACTTTATCCTTCCATCCCAGAACAATTATATATTTAAGTGCATTTTCTTCATGATTTCTCAGTCCCCATTGTGTTCTGATCTGTGCAGATGAGAACATAATAGTCCTCAGGATTTCACATGTCTGGCATTTCTCACTTTAAAATAATAATGATATATGTACATAAAAATTCACATTTCAGGGTCAGATTTGTCTTGAAGTGCAGCCTTTGAGAGTAAATGTGTTTTAAAAAGGACATTTCTTACAAAACACATTGAAACTCTGATTTTTGTACAGATTTTTTTTTCCTAAATGGCAACTTAATAAGAAAATGGGATGTGAATGAAGCCATGTGATGCTGATGTGTCGAAAAAGCAGGCGGATTCTTCCCTCTCCAGTTACTTGGCATGACTTTCTCAGCACATGGTCAGCTGGAAACTAGATAATCTAGTCAAGGTACAAATTGCAAACATATTGAGAAATATGTAAATACCATTTGTTGAACAAACTAGTGGAAAGTTGAGACTATCAGTGAGATTCAGGCCTGAAAGTCCTATTGGACGAGACCAAACGTTCATCCAGTCTAAGGCCATTTCCACATGATCACCACAGCAGTGGGTTGTTCCAGGTTCAGGAGCCATGTTACTGCATGATGTCATTGCTATCCAGCTGCTATCTCATCCACAAGCATTGCAAAATTGCTTTATTATATTTCCAGAAAAAAATCTGTTAAGAACCTCCATGAGCGCTTCAATATCCATCAGCTGGCTCACTGCAGCTGCACACTGTTATAGCACTTGATAGTGCGTTCAGTCATCACGAAGACGGTGGGCATGCCCAGATTGTCCCTCCCTTGGTGATTCCCATGGCCTGGTAACTTCGAAATCTACCACCTCTCTCTGTTTATTTGAAAGTTTTCCTTTCCTTGAAAGTTTTTGTTTTATTTTTTTAAAATGCATCTTTAGGTATTATAGTGTGAAATATGCACTAGCGGACTGCCATGTTTAGTATCGCTTCCAGAGAAAAACACACACACAAAATAATCAGGGGCGGTGGGGCAGGGTGACAGAAGGAAAAGTGAGTAGCCAAGGATGCTTTGGTGCAGAAGGTACACTGGTTGCAATACTGCTACTCATTCACCGAAGGTGGAAAGGTGAGGAAAACAGTGTTCCTAACCTGATGGCATCGCGCAAGTGGCAAAGCTGCCATTGTAATAATATATTGCCCTAATGGCCTCTAGTGCAGAAATGGCCTAACATTCTGTTCCCAACAGCGGAGAGACCAAATGCTTTATACAAGTTGAAAAGAAAAGCAGTAGCACTCCCCTTCATTCGTCCTTGGCATTTAGGTTTTGTAGTATACTACTACTGAATATGGAGGCCTAGGCCATTTCCGCACTAGCCTGTTATAGCACGATGATTCCACTTTCAACATCCTCTGGAATCCTGGGGTTTGCAGTTTCGGGAGGGGCTGGCCGGCCCCTCCCGAAACTGCAAACCCCAGGATTCCAGAGGATGTTGAAAGTGGAATCATCGTGCTATAACAAGCTAGTGCGGAAATGGCCCTAGTTTAAGTCTATCAGTGGTTATGAACCATAATCATACATCATGAAGGCAGAGGCCCATTTTATTCACTCTTGATATGGAGAAAGTTGAGACATGAATGATCATCTCTGAGGAAATCTAAAGCAGTATTATAGGCCAAGATCCTGAATCAAACACATAGCTCCAATGCTGTAGCTATGTTCTAACCCCTGAAACTATCCATGCAAGCCCATGTGGAGTGATGGAGGTCTGTGCTGTTCCAAAGTGAGGTTCTGAAGGATATTGTGACCAGTGCCCTCCCACCAGACGAGTTGTGGCAGAGGCCCACATGAGTGTCTGAATATGCTGTTTACAGCATTGCTCACTGGAAGGAGTTGGCTGGTCACATCATCCTTTAACACTCTGCTTCAGGCAGCACAGACCTCTGTTACAAAAAGGGAGTCTTCACCACACTCCCAGGCAGCAGAGTATTTCACTGTTGAACTGTTCTTGCCCTCAGGACGTTTTTCCTAATGCTTAGGTGGTTTCTTTTCCTGTGGTTTGGATCCATTGCTCCATGTCCTAGTCTCTGAAGCAGGAGAAAACAGACTGGATCCACCCTCCATATGATATCCCTTCAACTATTTAATCATAGCTATCATGTCGCCTCTTAACCTTCTGTTCTCCAGGCTAAATATCTCCAGCTCCCTAAGCTGGTCCTCATAGGGCATGGCTTCCAGGCCTTCTACCATTTTGGTAGCAATCCTCTGGACGTGTTCTAGCTTGTCAATATCCTTCTTGAATTGTGGTACCCAGAACTGGACACAGTATTCCAGATGGGACTGACCAGAGCAATAGTGCCACAATTGCAAATGAGAATACCATGCAGCTACAACTCTTAACTTAGGACATAATTAACAGGATGCCATTATTATTATTATTATTATTATTATTATTATTATTATTATTATTATTTTTCGTCGTCGTCGTCGTCGTCGTCTTCATCATCATCATCATCATCATCTCTTCCCATCTCCTTTCAGTTTTCCCAACAATTTATTGTAAGCAAGCACATTTTAGTTTATGAGTCACTGTTGCCTTTTATTTCAGAGCCAGCTTATTATTTTGGTCCTCTGAATCTGACTTCATTGATTTCTGAGCTACCAGCACATACTGCCAGAAAGAGGGAGAGAGAAAGGAAGGAAGGAAGAGAGGGAGATGGAGAGGGAGAGGGATGTTGTTTCGCTAGGACTGTATTTCATAATCATAATCATAAACTACAGGGAAAAAGGACGTGCTTTTTACTGATTCTATTTTTTCACCAAAGACCGAATTCCAACCTCCTAGGAAACCTGAACATAATGCAGTGCTTGCCAAATGGATGATGAAGACCTGTGCTGTTTCCTAAGAAGACAGGAAATACCATTTTCCCCCTCCTTTTGAGTCACTGTCTCATATAATGAGGTGCTTTGCTTTACTCCCGTGTCCTTGGTTTTTGTTTTGTCTTTTTTCACCCCTTTTGGATGAATTTGGCAATGGAAACAGACAAGTGTGGCTGAAATAACATGGCTTTTTATTATTTTTGCTCCAGAGTCAGTCCACAATGCTGAGCAGATTGATTGGCAGTCAGGTTGGTAAACAGGGTTGTTGCGTGTTGTTGTATGGGGGGTTGTAGAGTGCAAACATAGGCTGGGTGCTGCTCATTCAGTTCTCTGGTGCTTCTTCTGTGCGGGTGGTCTTTCTTGCCAAGTCCATGAATGCCTGAGGTCCCTTGAGCTGTCTGTACTTGATAGCTGTGAAGTGAGTGTGCAGACAAATGCCAACAAAGCATTTTGCATTGGTCATGGTGTGAGGTCACTGACCATTTTGGGGCAAATCTGAGATAAGGGAGGTTTTGGGGCCCAAAGGGAGCTGAATCCCACCTGTTGCATTAGGGGCATGGATTCAGGAAAGGTAAAACTTCATAGCCTGTCGTGTTGGCTACCTGCTTTATTTGTTTCTACACAGGAATCCTTGTCAGAGCAATATTACATCATCACAAATGATGAAAGCCAGCCCACAGAGGGAGGCGGTTGCCTCAGGCAGCAGCTTTGTGGTGTCCTGAATGAGCAGCAAGCTGTTAGATGTTTGTGTTGTTCTTGTTGCTACTGCTCTTGCTGCCCAGCCTGGAGGGCAGGGAATATCTGTATCAATTTCTTCCCCTTGTTCTAAAACTATATGGCTGTCTTTGGGGGCTATGCACTTTGACTTTGGGGAAGTGTTAGTGTGAGTTGGATGGTACCATTCACTGCTCCTCCTGAAGAATCAAAATATATTGAGTCAGGGTCAGCCCTGAATATTGTCATTTTCAGTAAATGGGTGGGAAGGGGCATGCCCATTGTTGGCTGGTGGGAAACACAGTATCCTTCTTTGCTAGACAGCTTAGACTGGTGCTCTTCTTGATGTCTTCTGGGAGGCAGCTGAAGATGTATTTGTTTCAGTAGGCTTTTGAGGACTGCTTGCTCTGGAAGAATGGGCCTTGCATTGTCTACTGGTTGTTTTCTTTCTCATGGTTATCATTTTAAATGATTTTAACGTTATTGATACAGGCCCAGCATGACTGTGGCCCTTTTCGCACCTTACCTTCATCGCAGCAGTGGGGAGCGGCACTCACACAAGCAGCCGTTTGCGCGAGCCACTCATGGCAGCCCTTCTGCCTCCCGCAGTAGCTTGCCGGTTGCGCAACCGTTGCACTAGCGCCCCGCCCCTTCCTTTCGCAACGCAGCCTGGGAGCTGTAGGCTGCACTGGGGGAGGAAGCGTGACCGGTTCGGCTTGTTTGGCGCACCACATGTGGGTAAGTGTGCGAGGGCCCCGCGAGCATTGCGCGACCACGCAGTACTTTCGGCTTAGAGCCAAAAATAAAAAAATGCTCGCATGGCCCGCTCTAGGCTCGTGAGCCTCATGTGAGTGGGAGTGTGTCGTACGGACCGACGCTCCCATTCATGTGACGCTCAAGGGGCCCTTGCACAAAAAAAACTGTGTGTGAAAAGGGCCTATGACTCTGGAGACCAGGCCTCAATTCTCTGCTCAGCCATGGAAACCCACTCGGTTACTTTGGGTGCTTTACATACTCTCAGGCCCTGAAAACCCTCTGTTAGCTTCTCCTGAGGACCACCATAAGTCAGAAATAAGTTGGAGGTACATAACAACAAAATCACCCATTATCTATGGGGGATACATTCAAAGACCCCCAGTGGATGCCTGAAACCACAGATAGTACCAAACCCTATATATAACGTGTTTTTTCAGACTATACATACATTATTACATTTCACACTATACATACATTATTATTATTTAGTAAAATAAGAGTTAATTGAACACAAATACTGTGATACCACAACAGTCAATGCACTAACCAAAATGGAAAAGAAAGTATTGGCACCTTTTACCATATTTGGTGGTCGTGTTCCCACACAAAGAAGTTTTGGATATAGATACATGATTGTATACAAGAAATATATAACATTACATTCCCTATGGATCTGGCCTTTTTCCTTCTAAATATGACCAATATATTTGATAGAAAGTTTCAAGTCAAAAATAAGAGGACTCTGTTATATCTAGCTACAGCGGCAAGAATAACTTTTGCGAGATTTTGGAAACTATCTGAAATTCCAGATCTACATGTGTGGTTTCAAAAAGTGCTGGATTATAAACAGCTGGATCTCCTTTCGGCTAGATTAAAGGGCAAACAAGAAAATATTGTGGAACAGGATTGGAAATTGATCATAAAATATATGATGCATAAACAAGTTGTTAATTTTAGAGGTTAACTTCCACGGCGTTACTAGTCTTAAAGTGGTATTTAATATGTAATATAATATATAAGTATGATACAAAAAAGGTAACAAAGACGGAATTGTGCTTAAATATAATGTTTATTTACGTACTTGTATATTTTTTAGTTTTTCAGAAAACAGAAATGCATGGGTAATAGAACTAAAGGTATTTGGGGAGCATATGTAAGTTGAGATTAGCTGGTAGTAGAACTCTTAATGGGGGCAAGGAAGTCACGGTAAAGCATTGCAAAAGAAAAAAATCTTAAGATTGTATTAAATATTCAGACTATGCGTTGCCAATAAGAAATGTATATTTGTTAATTTGTTATTACAAAACTTCTTAATGTAATCATGAGTGTAAAATGGCTACTGAGTGACTAATTGATGGCTAGCCTATACAGCATGTGTATAGCCTATACGGCCATGTGGGACAGAAGAGGACATGCATCATTTCATCATGCCACTTGGAATGCCACAGTATAACCTATGAATTTCTGGAATTTTCCATTCAAAAATGTCAGACTTCAGTTGACTGCGGATAACTGAAACCTTAGAAAGTGAAACTGTGGAATGCGGGTGGGGGTGGGGAAAAATAATTTTTAAGGCCATTTCCGCACTAGACTGTTGTAGCGCGATGATGCCACTTGCAACCTCCTATGGAATTCTGGGGTTTGCAGTTTTGGGAGGGGCCAGCTGGTTGCAAGTGGCATCATCGCGCTACAACAGTCTAGTGCGGAAATGGCCTAATATTTGTGTGAGGTGAACTTTTAGTTGTTCTAGTAGTGTATGTTTTAATTGTTGTGTCATTTTGAGCCCTGATCTACAAAAAAGGCAGGAGATACAGATAGCTAGATAGCTAGATAGACAGACAGATACAGATATATAGATATCCCACTCCTGTTTCTAGACTTAGTGAAACTTGCTCTCATTTTACCTCCAAATGGCTCTGATAATCACTGATATGTGCTTCTTCATTTTCATGTCCCAAAAATGTGGTGGCAAAAGCCCATGACATTTAGGGCTAGGGTTAGGCAGTCATGTAAGTAATTACTCAGAGGTGAAGCTTATCTTATGAGCTGAGTGTCAGCAAGCAACAAACATCATGTCTGAATCTGCTGTGAGACAGTTCCAAATTCTATCAATTGCACTGACATAAGTTTTACAAGATGTTTCTGTATCCTGTACCATAAAATAAGCATTTGTTCTCGATTCACGGTCACTTAAAATAGGCACTTTTACATGTATTCCAAGGTTCTTTTTGTGCTAAGAAAGTTATGCCCAAATTTGGAAAAACATAACATGAAAAGCAATGAATTCCTGCGTTCTGATCCACATATTAGTCCAGGATGGAACATCACACATGCCAAAGGTACCCCAGTTAAAAGTGACAGCCTAGAACAGTATTATGCAAAGTAGTTGTCTGTGGATTGGTGCCGGTCACTGAACCATTGGCTGCTAGTCAATGATGAGTATCCAGGAAAGAAAGGAAAAAAACACACAATTGCACTCATTGGGCACAAATGTGGTGCGAGTCCCTAGCCCATCAGAAAATAATAATAATAATTGCCAGTCCCCTACATCAGATAGTTTGAGAAGCTGTGAAGCTGGAAGTCAACCCCATGCGCTGCTGGGATGTATATTCCAGCCTATTATGAATTTTAGCTGTTAATTCATCTTCGCTGCCACCACCCACTGAATTCTGGACACTTGGGACAGCACAGTGGGATGCTGTCCAGACATGTACATCCCTAAGCTTAAGGATCTTCCTTTTCCCCTAGTCTACCTAGCTTGGCGTGGGAAGGAGAGAAACGGGATCTTTTACAGAAAGTATTTATTAAAGATATGCAAATAAACAAGGCAAATTACCACACATGGGAAGATCCTCCTCCCAGGCACGCTTAGTTACAAGTAGTTACAAAAAAAACAGATATAAAAGCACAGATACATTCTTTAGATCAGCCAGCCTCCAAAATAACAGAAAAGTCCCTAACGCGACTAGATAACTATTTCTAATTACTCACAGTTGTTCCTAGGCTTAGATGTTCTAAGAGGAAGATGCCAGGAGGCTAGGCCTACGGCCTGCAGCCTGCTACTGGCACAGAACCCCCCTCCAGGAGGTTCCTTGGTTGTTGTCTCTTTGTTATCCCTTTGTTATCTCTGTCGGCCACATGGCCACGCAAGAAGTTTTATAACTTCTCCTTGGAAGCATCTGGAAGCATCCTGAAGATGCTCACCTCTTTCCTTTTTGATTGGTCAAGTCTCACCCTGTGACCTATGATGCTGACCCACATGACCTATGATGCTGACCACATACTAAAATGTAATCTAATCCCAACACCTTATTAACCCTTGGTTTACCTGAAGAGGGACGTGTCCCCCTTTTAGCTAAGTCTAGATAATGGGAAGCCCCATTATCACAGAAGCTGTGGCACAGAACTGAAGAGCTGACTTTCCAGGGGAAGGGATTTTCTTTCTACTTCTTCTTAGATAGAGCTGCTTTGGGTCCCAATTTTGGGAGAAAAGTGGGGTAATAATAATAATAATAATAATAATAATAATAATAATAATGGCTGCTACTGCTGCTGCTACTCTTTCTTACGCACCTCTGGCTATAGATTGAGGTAAGGAACAAGAAATTAAAATACAACAACAGATGGAAATATAACACCAGTTAAAATCACATAACAATAGCAATAGGAATAGTAGTTACATTTATATATTGCTTATTAGTGCAAAGTACTCCTTAGGTGGTTTACAGTGTGATTTTTTTTTAGCTGGGTGTTCATTTTACTGAGCTACGGAAGGCTGAGTCAACCTGGAGCCCTGAAAGATCAAACTCACAATGTTGTGGCTTTTTAACACAAGTTAAAATGACATAATGTCGACTAGAAAAGTGTAACATGAATTAAAAGAGTGTGGATGTTAAAAACAGTTGATTTATACTTTAGAAGTCTTAAGTTAAAAATCATCTAGATAGACCTACTGAAAGAGACTTGTTTTGAATGGTGTTTTAAACCCAGGCCATTCTGCACTACACTCTTATAGCACGATTATTCCACTTTCAACATCCTATGGAATCCTGGGGTTTGCAGTTTCAGGAGGGGCTGAGTGGCCCCTCCTGAAACTGCAAACCCCAGGATTCCATAGGATGTTGAAAGTGGAATAATCACGCTATAAGAGTGTAGTGCGGAAAGTGTCCCAGACAGCACATCTGTCTGTCAAATCTCTTGATTCCTCCACCTTCACAAGTACATTTAGATACAAATTGGATAATAACAGCTACACTGTCAAGGACAGATGAGGAAAGTACAGTCCAAGGTTCACATGAGGCCCCAACCAATATCTGTATCCCCTAAAGCTCCTCAGAAACTATCAAAAATCTAAGTCATCCATTAAAAAAAAAAACCTGATGACAAATTGCCCATAAATCTCCTGAAGCCCCACAAAATTGCTGGAAACGTGGAAACATGTCCAGTTTTCTTTCAAAACTTAAACCAAAAGTGATGTTGAGTCACCTGGAACGTGTTTGTTCAGACTGCGAGGAGGTAAAAAAGCTAAAGAATGCTTCTATGTCCAAAACAGTTGCCCAAAGCTACTGCAGAGGAACATCATCTGAACTGTTATAGTCCTACAGAACTTAAACATTTCTGGGGGTGTGGTGAAAAAAAATTGGGGAGACGGAATCTAGCAACAGCTTTAGCTGATTTATCTCAGCATGAGCTTTCTGTGTAAAGCAGGTGTTACCAATATAACATCACAAGCCATTAAGACAGTAGTCTCACTTTTGCTGATAACTGAGAAATTTTGACTGTAACTTGGCTGTTCTGTTTGAGTAGTTTCTTATTTCTCTATGAAAATGGACACACAGAAAATACATGTTTTGAGACAGGAATGTGATAGGTAGTAGCAATAATTGTTGAAGTAGGGCAGGGCTAGGCATAGGAACAAATCCTCCCCCCCAGACTCTCAATTTTTTTCATGGTTTTGATTCATGGTTAATGTAATGATTTCATTTCCTAAAGATCTCCAAAGGGATAATCATTAGCAAACAAATTGTCTCCAATCAGTTGATATTACCATATTAGCACTAAGATGAATGTTTGAAGTTTTAGGGCAAATCTACTTTTCCAGGATCCATTTTTTTTGTGTGCTCATCTGCTTCCTGTTTCATGCATCCTTTAGGTGATGACTTGAAGGCATCATGTCGGAGGTCCAGGGAACTGTTGACTTTTCTGTAGAGCTGCACAAATTCCATAATGTGGATCTCTTCCAGAGAGGGTAAGTTCCAATATATTTATATATTTATATGTAAGTTCCAATATATTTATGTATTTATGTTTATATTTGTATGTGTGATGTATAAGAAAGACGGAGGTATACCTTGAAGTAGATCAGATTTACCTGTTAGAAGAAGGATCGTTCCACTTATTTCTCATGGTCAGAAATTTATATTGTTTCTCTCTATGTCTCTAAAATGGTACTATCCACTAGGGATGGTAAGAATATTCAAAAAAAATTACAACATATTAAAAAATATGGTGCTTAAGTTTTGGGAAACCCAATCAGGAGAATCCTGGAGTAAGACAGATATTTGAAGTTTGGGACTTCTTCTATGCAAAATCCACATGGTTGCAAGTTTGTGTGTGTGTGTGTGTGTGTGTTCTGCAGGCAACAATTTCTTTTGTTTTTGTGCAGAAATGTTTCTGCATAGAATATTTTCTATTTGGAAAATGTTATTTCATAAAGGGAAAATGTTTTGTGCAAAATAAATAAATAAATAAATGTGTGAATTTTGTACAGTTCAGCTACTGAACTACATGTTTCAACTTTTCTCAGAGTTAGTCCCAAACTGCAAACAGTCTTCCAAAACTGTGACATTCTCACAAATGGAAGAAAATTTTAAAAGTATTTGCAGCTTCCTTTGAGACTAAATTAATTAATGAAATTAATGAAGAATTAGATCTCTACCACCCATATATACAAAGGTGTCGAGGGGAGGCACTATCAGCAAAACTAGAAACCCAAAATTTGCAGACATGGGGGATAATCTTTCAAGAGGGAAACTCAAATGGAAGACACATTACAACAGCTCAGTGCGATGCCCAATATCCGTGGAACATAACTTGTGTTTGCTGAGGGAGAGTTGAAAATGAAGGGAAGAGAAGAAATAGAAAACAGTGGCTGGAATTCTGAATGGCAGCTGTTGGAGGAGACTGCAAGGGCCATTAAGTCCACCTCCTTGCCATACAGGAAGACACTGTCAAAGCATTCTCAACAAATGGCCAGCCAATTTCTGCTTAAAAACCTGCAAAAAAAGGAGACACCATTACACTCTGAGGCAGCACATTCCACTGTCAAACTGCTCTTACTATCAGGAAGTTCTTCCTAATGTTCAGATAGAATCTCTTTTCCTGAAATTTGAAGCCCTTCTTCTGTGTTCTAGTCTCTAGAGCAACAGAAAGCAGGCTTGCTCAATCCTCCATATGACATCTCTTCAAATATTTAAACAGCTATCGTATTGACTCTTAATATTCTCTTTTCTAAGCTAAACGTACCCAGATCCCTAAGCCTTTTCTCATAGGGCATGGTTTCCAGGCATTTACCATTTAGGTCACCCTCTTCTGGACATGTTCCAGCTTGTCTATATCCTTCCTGAATTGGGGTGCCCAGAACTGGACACAGTATTCCAGGTGGAGTCTGACCAAAGCAGAATAGAGTGGTATCATCACTTCCCTTGACCTAGGCCATTTCCACACTACATTGTTGTAGTGCTATTATTCCACTTTCAACCTCCTGTGGAATTCTGGGGTTTGTAGTTTACTGAGACCCAAAAGCCACCTAGCTGAGAAATTGAAAGGCCCCTCCCAGGATTCCAGAGGATGTTGAAAATGGAATAATAGCACTATAACACTGTAGTACAGAAATGGCCCTAGACACTACAGTCCTATTGATGCAGTCCAAATCACATTGGCTTTTTCAGCTGCTGCATCACACTGCTGATTCATGTTCAGCTTGTGGTCTACTTAGACTCTTAGATCTTTTTCACTTGTACTGTGGTCAAGCCAGGTAGCACGCATCTTATATCTTGTTGTTCGGAGAAACATCAAACTGTGTCCATTGTCTTCTGTCCTGCTTGTGGTTTTTTAGAAGCATCTAACTGTAAGAGTTAAAACAATGCTGGTCTAGAGGAATATCTCCTGTACTTATATACAGGGTTACCACATAGTCACTGATAATATCAGTATTCTTGGGATTAGTTCACTCCATGAAAGTACTGTCTGCTAATCACTGGGATAATCTCTGAAAGCTTTTTTTGAGAGTGAGACAAAATGGATATCAGGAGAAGAGAATCACTTCCTAGAAGTGACACCCTGTCTGTGATACATTCCTCCCAAGAAGGCTTCCCTGGTACTGCCTTGTTATCTTTTCAATGCTAGGCCAATTTCCTTTTGCTTTCACAGACTTCTTAAAACTTTAAGAACACTTTAAACTTGAATGTGATTCATGCCTGTATTTTAAGTTGCTTCAGTTTGAAATGGCTTTTCATATCTGTTGTGGCACTGTGTCTTCTACATTTTATACTAGGAATATATCTTCTTTCAGCTGCCCTTTAGATGTTTTGATCTGAATGGTGCTTTGTGAATCTATGAACACACAAATGGGGAAGAAAACTCCAAACTTCACAAACATAATACAGGCATCCCTCACTTTTCGACAACTTGTTTTCTGAAGTTTTGCTCTTTCAACCATTGTAAATTATAGGCACATACCGTTCTTTCGAAATGGGGTCCACTCTTTTGTCAGTTCTCCTCTCGACTTCCTCCTGTAGAGGACATGTGGCCAATTGGTTCTCTGTAATTCCCTCATGTTCCCTACAGAAAGAAAGCAAGAGGAGAAGAATCGATGAAAGATTGGGTTCCACTTTTCAACCAATTCCATTTTCTGACAGATCTCTGATCTCTAACCGATCAGATAAGCAAGGGATACCTGTCATATGCCTCATACCCAATGATTTATCATTGGTCCACTCAGTTCAATGTTTTCTACCCTGACTTGAGATATTAGGGATTGAATCTGGCCCTTCTGCATGCGAATGTGTGTCCTCTGCTACTGAATCAGAGCCCTGCCCCACAAACAGCAGTACTGAAGGACAGACAAAGCAGGCTTTTAAGCAGCTTTTTTGGCTTAGCTGCAATGGCAATTGAGCTCTTATTTTTTTACTCTATTTGGCCATATGTGGGTCAAGTCCAGATGTGTGGCAATAGGCAGATGGTTCAACTGAATGAATGAATAAGCGAGCAACTGTCTGACATCAAAGAGAATGGCAGGGTGCAACCTTGTACAGATAGAAAGCCAGTACACAAAGACTTCCTCATACCAAGAAAATGGGGGCCCATTCACATTAGACAACACCACATTCCACTTTAACTGCCATGGCAACATCCTATAGAATCATAGGGTGTGTAATTTGATGAGTTGCTCAAAATTCTCATCTGAGAATTCTAAATGCTCCTTCTCAAAAATCCCAATCCCAGGATTCCAAAGTAGTTAACGTGGAATCATAGAGGTATAATTGCATAGTGTGAATGGCTAGAATCCATGGCTTCATAGTTCAAGTTGAAACTCTTCTTCTGTTACACGATTTCTGTGGACTGTGCGTATCTGTCAGGAAGAATTGTTGAAAGAAGGTGCCACCACTGGCCCTAGAATCTCTTACCTGAGACACTTGCTTCACTCTGCCTCATGGTAGATCCAGCCCCATATCTAATTATTTCTGTTGAGTTATATATACACATTAGATAATTTTTATTACCCATCACCACTCTTCCGTATAGATAATCTGATGTAACTATGGGATCTTCTGCGGTCTTAAACCTAACAATGTGTTCAGTACATTCATATTTTGTAAACCTATATGTTAGATCTACATGCCACTCCTCAATATCAACATTTTCTAATTTGTAAATTAGAATTTTGTATACAAAATTGTGTGTGGGTGTGTGCATCTTCAAGTCACTAGTTGATGAATGGAGATCTTGTTTCATAGGGTTTTCTTAGGCAAGAAATACTCAGAGGTGGTTTTGCTAGTTCCTTCCTCTGAAATATAGCCAACAACTCCTGGTATTCATTGGTGGTCTCCCATCCAAGTACCAACTAGGGCTGACCCTGCAGAAATGGTCTTAGTGTGCACCAACTGAAATGAGTTGAGGACACAGAGGAAAAGTGGGAGGAAAAGAGAGAAACTGGAACATGTCAAATGAAACTGAAACAGAGGATTAATCAGGATTGTCCACTCAAATCAGGAAAGCTGGAGGGTAAACAACAAAAGGAGAAAAAGAACAATGTGGGGGGGGGAATCACAGTTTTGGAGAGGGAAGAGTAAGCCTTACCCACCCACACCATCAAACTCTTACTGATCCTTAATGGTCCCCATAGGCCTCACTGCAGTGTGGGAATAAGGTAGGAATATCCCTATTCTCTGATTGCTGATTTGCAATATGAAATGTCGTAACTGTGTTGTGTAGATATCCTCTTCCTTGGTCCTCACACAACCATTGTCCAATTGTGGATATTGCAGTCAATAAACTAGTTGTAAAAATGCTCATTGAAAGCAAACACTAAGAAACAATGAATAGTAAAAGTTTCTATAGTAAGTAAAATAGTAAAAGTGTCTACAAGTCTACAGAAAAGTAAGACCTACTGAATTTCGTGGGATTTTTGCCCAGGTAAGTGGGTAGAGAGAATTGTAATCTAATTATTACCGTGTGATATCGCAAAGGAAGAAATAAGATAAACTGCTGTATGGAAAGGCTTTGGAAATATCAGCTGATATTTATGCAGGGATATATGCCATTTGGCCCTCAAAATGTTATTGGACTGCAACTTCCAGCAGTCTTAGCCAGTATTGTTTATGCTTGGGAATGCTGGGAGCTGAAGTTCAACATGATCTGGAGGGGCCCTTGGTTCCAATTCACGAAGTATAGTCTTTCATAACCAGACACTGAAATTGAAAATGGTGGGGTGGGTGAATTTATTATCTTGGTTTTTAGAGAAAAAAGTATGGAGTTGTTTGCTGAATTGTAAAGGTCAACCATATATAATGCAATTTTTGAAAGGAAGACAAATCTGAAGCCTGCGTCTTCTCATCCAAATTCATTCCATCGTATGTGATTTAATGACTGCTGACAGCTGAGCTTCTGC
Source organism: Ctenosaura bakeri (assembly GCA_948474755.1). Lineage (NCBI taxonomy): Eukaryota > Metazoa > Chordata > Lepidosauria > Squamata > Iguanidae > Ctenosaura > Ctenosaura bakeri. The sequence continues at coordinate 271,979 of CAOLHI010001707.1, read as the reverse complement.
CAGAATTGGCTAGAAGCTTCTGACAATCTTTAATAAACTGAGAAATAAAGTTATCCAGATTTGCCAGGGATCAATTAATTGATCTGTCTGGTGGTGTCACATGTCTTCGTTCCCTTGCCCTTTGTTCTCATGCCATTCAATATTTATTTACAATTTGGTGTGTTATTTTTATAAATATGTAAAAGGCTAACAGAAGTTACCAAGTTCAGAGGAAAAAAATATAATTCAGAGGGAAGAAGGAGAAAGAGAGAAAGCTTCCAGAAATTGAACAATGAGTTCTTAGACTCTGCAGAATAAATTTGGGTCTCAGATTTGTGAAAAATGTTTGGGCTGGAATCTTATCATTAGGCCTGACTAGAATAGAGTCATGTGTATTAAGCATACATAAGCCTTGCATACCACAAGCCTTGCAAATGGGCAAAAAACCAAATCAAAGTATATGTTTGTCTTACAGTGGGTCTTAGGAACTAAGAAATAGTTTCAGCCAGAAACTCAAACAACTGTTCTCTCTCAGACTGGACTTAGGTGTCTCAGGTAGGACTACATAATACCCAATCTGATAAACATTCTGTGCATTATTTCCCTGGGAGAAAGTTCAAGGAAGCATGCCTGAGACTGTTTTTAGTCCGTGACACACAGTGGCTGGAATTTTTTGGTATCATATACTGATCTGAGTTCCCTTCTACATGGAGTTGTATTTTTTGGGTCTGAGTGCAATGGATGAATTCTGCTCCTGATTGTGTAAACAATCTGTCCATACAGACATCTATAACTACGAACATTTCACATGAGCCTAAATTGTGGACAAAGTCTGTCCCATGGAGAGTTATGCTGTCCCTGGGTTATTTGGGGGCACCCAGGGATCAGAAATGCCTCTTCTAGGGGGCATGAGAGGTACTTTCACCATGTTTTTTGCATCCTCTTGAGCATTGTAGGGCTGAAAGAGGCCTTTTTCTTCTTAAATAAAACAGAAAATGAGCAGTAAGTAGCTCATGGTTACCTCCTCCTGTTGGTGGTCTGGACTAGGTGAGAAAAAACAGGCTGATAATGCGAAGAATAGCTGCCATTTCCAACATGGCCAATCTTTTCCCAATTGAGTCATTGGGAAAAGATTGGCCATGTTGGAAATGGCAGCTATTCTTGGCATTATCAGCCTAAGTCGTAGTCACCCTATCTCCTGAAAACTGAAAAGACTTCGAAGTTTATTGTTGTCATTATAGCTATTTACATAGAAAAGCTGTTTTGTACTGAATCAGGCTATTTGTCTGTATAATTTAGTGGTAATTATGGAAATTATTCCATTCTGAGATCCTGTCTAAGAGCTGAGGTATACATATTTGTGTATTTGGTTCTCATATGCAAGAGCAAACTTTTTTTCCTCTTGATAGGTGAAATAATAAGAGTTTTTGCACAGTTTTCAATTGATTTTTTTGCACTGCGGGACTTCTTCATGGAAGATTCACCTGTACAAAATCCTATTTTTTGTGCGAGAAAGAACATTGTTTTACAAACAGAGTTTTTTGTGTGAAAAAAATGCTATCTTATGCACAAAAACCTTTTATTAATGAAACCTTGGCCATTTCTGCTCTACATTGTTATAGTGCTATTATTCCACTTTCAACATCCTATGGAATCCTGGGCTTTGCAGTTTAGGCACGGTCTTTTAGAATTCTCAGCCAGAGAGTTCTTTGGCCTCAGGAAACTACAAACCCCAGAATTCTCCAGGATGTTGAAAGTGGAATAACAGCACTATAGCAGTCTAGTGAGGAAATGGCTGTAGCCCAGTGCTTGGCCAATGTCTTTTCCACAACAGAATACATTTTGGTATATTCTTGAAAAAGCTCAAAATGAATGAGCAAATATATAAATACAGATCTCATGCTGATTGTCTATTTTCTTGACCTTTTTTTCTCATCAAAGATGAGAAAATCAAAGAGGAGAGAATTTGCAAACACACTTTATATCCCTACTGTGTGACGTCTGCTCCTCATTCTACCTAGAGGAGCCAGTTGGCCCTGTAATTGAATTTTACTTTAATACTGATGATGGCCCGGTGTCCTAGACAGCACCATGAGGAAGGTATGAGGCCCTTGCACACTACACAGTTATAACCCCATGATACTACTTTAATTGCTATGGCAACAACCTATAGAATTCATGGGAGGTAAAGGGAATACATCACTTAGCATACATCAATTAACAAAGACAAAGAAGTTTATTTTTACAAAGTTTTTTTTAATGATTTCCTAGCTTCCCCTTTTCCCCATTCTCTGTCTAGCTTAAGGAATTTTAGCAGCATCAGCATTGGGTTCATGGCAAAGAAGGGCTGGAGAAAGGAAGGCTGACACTGATTTTCAGTGTCAGAGTGCAGCACTGTGTCTCTAGTAAAGCATGTAATGAAACTTAAGGTGTGGGAAAAATGGGATTTTACTCTAGTCAATACTACTGTTGCTGCATTTGCCTGACTACAAAAGACAAAGTAAACAGTGGCTTCATCTCCTTTACTGTGCAAGCATAAAATGCAAAATGGGGAGAACAAATAAGCCTGCATTTCCAGTTCTGCCACTGTGTGTGTGCTTTTTAAAGAGTATAGACTATAAGTTTTAGCAGTAAAAGTAATCAAGAAAGGTATAGATTGGTGAAGGAAAAAAATGGTCTGGAAAAAAGCTTTCTAATGGTTTCTAGAAGGCTGAACATGTTTTTATTTGCTTATGCAATGCTTATTTGATCTGGTATTATTGTTACAATTATTGTTATTATTTCACTCGTACATATTGTTAATTCTAGATAAAAAGTTTCCTAAAGTATATTGAATTACTTTTTTTTGTGGTGTAGGGCTGTTGTTCTTTTTGTGTGACTTCAAGTTGTTTCCAACTTCTGGCAACCCCACCAAGGCAAACCTTTATGGGGCTTTCTGGGTCTGTGAGAATGTGATGTTTCATGCGGCAGCCAAGAAAGCCAATGCAATTCTTGGCTGCATCAATAGGAGTATGGTGTCTAGACCAAGGGAGGTACTGGTACCACTCTACTCTGCTTTGGTTAGACCCCATCTTGAATACTGTGCCCAGTTCTGGACACCCCAATTCAAGAAGGATATTGACAAGCTGGAGCAAGTCCAGAGGAGGGCGACCAAAATGGTGAGAGGCCAGGAAGCCATGCCCTATGAGGATAGACTTAGAGAGCTGGGTATGTTTAGTCTGCAGAAGAGAAGATTAAGAGGGGAGATGATAGCCATGTTTAACTATTTGAAGGGATGCCATGTAGAGGAGGGAGAGGGCTTGTTTTCTGCTGCTTCAGAGCCAGGACAAGGAAAAATGGATTCAAACTGCAGGAAAGGAGATTCCACCTGAACCTCAGGAAGAGCTTCTTGACAGTCAGGGCTGTCCGGCAGTGGAATCTGCTGCCTCGGAGTGTAGTAGAGTCTCCTTTTTTGGAGGTTTTTAAGCAGAGGCTAGATCGCCATCTGTCAGGAGTGCTTTGAGGGTGTTCCTGCATGGCAGGGGGTTGGACTGGATGGCCTGTGTGGTCTCTTCCAACTCTACATTTCTATGATTCTATGATTCTATGTGACCAAGGTCACTGAGTGGGTTTCCCTGGCTGAGTGGGGAACTGGACTCTGGTTTTCAGTGTTGTAGTCAAACCACTACACCACACCAGCTCTTGTGCTGTAGGGGCCTATCCATATTTTTCCATGTTATTTCTATCTTAACCAAAGTTTTTGTTAAAGAAGTAGTGCCCATGAACACATCTGCTTCATTAATTGAGGTGTACTTGTAGTTAAGTGAACCTGGAGATCACTAGAATTCCCCCACTGAGAATTCTAAATAACTCTCCCTAAGCTGCACAGTCTAGTATTTCATAGGATATTACCATGGAACTATAATCATGTAATCTGAAAAGGTCCCTGGTTTGGATATCCCAGGTCAAGTTCTGAGACATAGTGCCTTTCTGCAATACACTGTTATAGTGTTATTATTCCACTTTAAACATCCCGTGGAATTCTGGGGTTTGCAGTTGATTGAGGCCAAAGAGCTCTCTGGCTGAGAATGCTAAATGCCTCTCTCTAAACTGCAAACCCCAGGATCCCATAGGATGTTGAAAGTGGAATAATAGCATTACAACAGTGTAGTGCAGAAATGGCCAGGTTTCTCTGTGCGCAAAGCAGTTCTATTCTTGCTGCTCTCCCACCACTTGCTGCCTGAGGTAGTCACCACATTTTGCATAATGGAAAAGCTGCCTCAGTCCCAAGGCCTGAGAAACAAGATCTCTTGAAGTGGAGACGCCTCAAACTTTCTACATGCAAGGCATAAATACTACCACTGAACCATGCTCCTCCGCTATAAATCCTTCCCTGCTCTCCAATTCACCTCAAGTAAAATACTCACATGAATTTGAAAGTTCTGGAAGAAATACTGAGATAAAGAAAAGAAACATTTTTTGGTAATACTAGTGAAGGTTTTCACCGGGGTTTTTGACGCTGGCATTTCTTTAAAAATTTTTCTACCTGCCTTTGCCTTCTGGAGTTTAAATGCAGAGAATTCTAGATTGGAAACCCTGGCACTTTAATTACTTAAAGTGCTGGCTGCAAAGACAGCAGGTGATTAAATGTAAGTCAATCCTTTCATCAGTCTAACCCAGTTTGGGTTTTTTTAAAAAAGATATATCCATTAATCTGTGGGCAAGATGGATGCCTTTATTTCTTGGCAGTATAATTGTACCCCACCCCACCCAAGCACCAAAATCCTGCATAAAGAATAGATTGTAGTATAATCATTTGGCTGCGCATGAGGCGTTTTTATGATGGTGTCTTCAAACAAGAAAGACACTGGTTTCTAATAGAACTGAAAATATAAATGACTGAGGGACATAAGTGCTGTCAGACAGTAAGAACAATAGTAATTACATGGGAAAAGGAAATCTACAGCCTTGAGAGTATGAGAGTATCCACTGGCATTCTGCTAGTCAGCAAAATACATCTATTTGATATTCTTCAGAATAGTTACAGCAGGCTTGATCAATTTGTGACCGATCAAACCGAAGAGCTCCACCCAGCCATAGAAGGGAACCTACAGGAGGGAAATAAAGGGACTTTGGATTAAATGTCATGCCTCTCTGCAAATAACACAAGTTTATTAGTTTGGGTTGGACCAGGACTCTGGAAGACTATTTTTGAATCTGGACCTTTTTGCACGGGCTTTCTCTCGGAAATAGCCCCGTGAGCCTCGCGGGAGTGGGAACGTTGCTCTGCACGACACACTCCCACTTCCGCTGCGCTCACGGGGCTGCAGCGGCACGATCGCGGTTTTTTTGATTTTCGCTTCGAAGCGAAAATCTCTCGCGCAATGCTCCCGGCGCCCATGCGTGCTTACCTGCTGTGCGGAGAGTCGAGGAGGTGGCCGGGTCGCGCTTCCTTCCCTCCGCCCCTGTGGAAGGAAGGGGCGGGGCGGGGCGCTAGTGCGACGGACGCGCCAGTCTGCTGCCTCGAGCAAGGGGCAGGAATGGACGCGCCAGCCTCCTGCTTCACGCGAGGGGGAGGGCGGCTCGCGTGAGAAGCCTCCTCCAGGAGGCTGTCACTTCCCCCCACGTTCCTTCGCCTGCGGAAGGAATGAGGGGGGAAGTGGCAGCCACCCGGAGGAGGCTCTCGCGCGAGCCGCCCTCCCCCCTCGCGTGAGAAGCTTCAATGCGAAAAGGGCCTCTGTATTCAGCCATAGAAAGACCTTGAAGAAGTCACTCTTTCAAAGGAAGGCAACGGCAAACCCGATCTGTACAAATCTTGCCAAGAAAACCCTGACCATTTCTGCACTACACTGTTATAGTGCTATCATTCCACTTTCAACATCCTATAGAATCCTGGGGTTTGCAGTTTAGGGAGGGACATTTAGAATTCTTAGGCTGGAGAGCTCTTTGGCATCAGTAAACTACAAACTCCAGAACTCCACAGGATGTTGAAAGTGGAATAATAGCACTATAGCAGTGTAATGCAGAAATGACCCCTGTGATAGGTTCACCTTAAGGTCATCAAAAGGTAGAAATGACTTGAAGGCACGTAACAACAACAATAACACAACAACAGAGTAGACATCCAGGAGAGTCTTTCTTTTTTAATAGGTGGCTTAGAATGTTATAAATAAATATAACTTGAGAGTGATTTAGAGGAATTCCCAGGAAAGTTTTAAAATATTTTAATTGGAAAAGCAAACAAGTTAGAATTTCAGGATCAAGGCTTCCACAGGACTCTGTGGACTTCCATAGGATCTATTTTTGGGTGTCCCTAAAAGTTTGCATCAGGTGCAAGAAGATCTTCAGGAGATTGAATCTGATGTTCTCTCCCCTCCTCCTTCATCTGGAATGTGCAGAAATACTCCAAGAATAACTGGGAGCTGTCATTGTAAGTTTCTACCAAGCAACCCACTCTGGATCTTAGATACCCATGTCGAGATCTGAATAATCAGTTCTTTCATCCTGACATGCAAGGCTGAATAATTATCATAGTTTTTTCTCACTGCAGAAGAAAATAGTTTGTTTTTCCCCCCAGAAGAATTATCTGACCAACAAATAAATCATAGAATCATAGAGTTGGAAGAGACCACAAGGGCCATCCAGTCCAACCTCCTACTATGCAGGAACACACATGAAAGCACTCCCGACAGATGAACATACAGCCTCTGCTTAAAAACCTCCAAAGAAGGAGCCTCTACCACACTCCGAGGCAGCATATTCCACTGTTGGACAGGTCTGATCATCAGGAAGTTCTTTCTTTTTTATTATTATTATTATTATTATAAAGAAAAAGAAACAATGCATAACAGAATAACACAGAAACACCACATGAGTAACATAAATGTGAAAAAGGGAAAAATTAGAACACAAATAGCTTACATTACTATTTCTCTCCAGATCCTTTATTATCATATACTTATTCAACATATTATATATCATATTGATTATATATATTTACTTCGTGTATCTAAGGGCTTTTCTGCACTTGGTTTTTAAAACGGGGCGGTGCGTCTTCCCGTGAGGATGTTTGCTTTTGGGGGCAAACTGAGTTCAGACTACTTACCGTATGTCTGGACTTCAGCCCACTCTGGAACACCCATAACTGGTCATTCCCCGTGCTATTGAAAGTCCGATTGAAACAGGACTTTCAATAGCCCAGCGCGCCCCAGTCCATCGCCGCGCAGAAGTGTAGATTTGCAGGCTCATGCCAGCACAAGCCTGCAGATCTTCCGGGGGCGGGCTTCCGGCTGGCGAGCTTCTCCGGTTGGTGGAGAGCCTCCACCAACCGGAGGCCTCCATTTTCATCCCCAGAAAGTGTGTAGCGTGGGCACACACTGCTCCGGATCATTGGTGTGGGTCGTCGGGGGTAGCGGGCCAGTCTGGTGAGTAATGGACTGCTCCGTTTCCCCCCCAAAGAGCGGAAAAGCCCTAAATCTCATTCTCCTTGTACTCATCATTGCTATAGTAAGTCATTCTTAAATCTGTTCTTTTCAACTTCTTCCTGAGGTTCAGGTGGAATCTCCTTTCCTGCAGCTTGAATCCAAAATAATAATAATACAAAAATCACATTTTATTTTTGCTCAAAAAACCTGCAAAGAATTTTGTTTCCTGCACAGAAAACAGGCTTCCTGTTTTCTGCACAGGAAAAAATAACAACAAAAACAAACAAAACAGAAAGTTTTATTTTATTGTTTTATTGTTGTGCAGTTATTTTTGTGTTAGCAAAATATATCAGGTGTATTTCTCCACAGAATAATTCCTCTGCAACAGTTTGGAATGTTAGCATACCAGGGGAAACTACAGAAAAGGTGCACAGCTCTAATATGCCTCCTGGCAATTTTCCCCAACTGTTGAGAAACCTGTTTTTCCACCTGGAAATGCATAATTGTAACTGTTCTTTTAGTCTCTACACCCAGTAGTGCTGGGTGTATATAGTACTGTTGTTATGTGCCTTCAAGTTTTTGGCCTACAATGACCCTAAGGTGAATCTATCGCAGGGTTTTTTTTCCAGGGCTGAGAATGTGTGATCCGCCCAAGATTACCCAGTGGATTTCCATGGCTGAGCAGAGAATTGAACCCTGGTCTCAGTGGATGTAGTCCAACTCTCAAACCACTGCCTCACAGTCTATAGTATCTAAGGTGATAAATGTATCCACTGAGATGGACAGCCTGGGGCATATATCAGTGCAGGTGGACTCTGATGAGTTCTGGCACCTTCCCTAGGATGCCAGGTGACAGTAACAGGCTAACGGGTCCCCATTAACATTTAGTGGTCTGGAGCAGGAGCCAAGTTCCTGAAGAAGTTCTCATGGAGATTACTAATTCCTACGCAGGAGGACCTTTTGCAATTCACAACTGAGTCATGTTGGCAAAGGAACTTTGGAAAGCAGCTCTCTGGGAAGCATCTATCACATGGTAAACAGGAGACTTCAGTCTCCTGGGCTGTCAGTCTGGCATTTCTCATTAGTACTGAATGTACTTTCTGAAGCAGGTTTTTTTTTCCTGCTCAGAAGGAAAGAGGGGCACATTTGCAGTAGTTGCCAACAGCTCAGTAAGAACAACAGGTGAGCTTGAATGCATTCCAGCAATCCCTCTTTGCCCATTTCAAACACCAGCTGGGCTTTCAATCAAAAATAGAATGAGGCTTTGGATTTGTACTTGCATTTCCAGATTTAACAGAGATACATCGGAGTTCCATGCCCTTCTTCTGGTATCAGAACTGAACATTTGTCTGGGTTTTTTTTTGTCCACAGCTTCCTTTAAGTTTTGAGATGCCACCTCCTTTGTTTACCAGGTGAAAATGTGGGGTTTATCAAATTCATGATAAGGGGGATTATGATAAAGGGGTCCAGGCTATCTGAAGGACCATGTCTTCCTATATGAACTCCTCCAAAATCTAAGATTTTCAGTATACACATTTTTCTCAATACCACCACCTTCATAGGGATGTTTAGTGGGAATACCAGAGAGAGCTTTCTCTCTTACTTCTCCCTCCCTTTGGAACAGTTCTCAAAGTATTCCTGGAATAATAACAATAACAATAGTAATAACAACAACAACAGCAACAACAGTCACCATTACCACCATCACCATCACCATCATCACCTGCTATTGGAATGACAGTAAAGAAAGAGCCATCTTTGCCTTCCTACAGAGGGAGTTCCAAAGTCTGGAGCAGCCATGGAGAAGGCCCTCTCCTGTGTTCCTACAAGAGGTGTCTGTAAAGGTGGTGGAACTGAGAGAAGTGCCCCCTATGAAGATCTTAGAGCTTGGGCAGGCTCCTACAGAAAGTTCAGGACCCTCAGATAGTCTGGATCCAAGCCATATGGGTCTTTATAGGTCAAAGCTAGCACTTTGAACTCTACCCCAAAACAGACTGGTAGTCAGTGGAGCTGTTGCTTTACCAGTAAAATTTCTTGTCCCTTCTTCTTTAATTTACCTATGAAGGTATCTTTGTTGCACCCTCATGGTGTGAAAAGTGACAAGTTACAGACAACTGCATTGCTGGCAACTCATTATTTCCAGACTCTGGGAAGTGGAAACAAACCCTTCTGAGTGTCATGGCAAGGTATTTTTAAACACAGTAAAAGTTATTAGGGGAAAAAAAAAACATAATCAGGAAAATGTTGTCTTCCTACACACCACATCCCTGTGGCCAGAAGCATTCATGTCTGGTTCTTGTCAGTTCCCCACTGCTCCTGCCCTTTCTTTTCTCTGCAATATCTTTGGCAGGCGGGAATAAAATGCTACTCAGCAGCCTTCCTATTATGCCTCCATTCAGCCTCCTCATCTATTTTCCCCTCCTCTCTCCTTTTTTGTTCCCTACTTCATTAAGCATCCACAAGGGAAGAAGCAAAGGGAGGTAGCTGTAAGAATGCCGAGGCACAGGAGCAAATAAAAGGCGGGCTGCACCTCTGTGGTGTGCCAAGAAGGGCATGAGCTCCTGAGGTGAGCATAAAAGGAGTTTTCAAGCAAGCCTGTTCATGTGATTGTCAGGGAACTGCGGGGGATGAAAGAGTTCGAGCTTTTGATTTTCCCCGTGTCTGGGAGTGCAAGCTCCTGAAGGCAAAACTGCCATTTGATTTCAAAGCTAAAAATAATAACAGAGGGAGAAATAGAAAGAAAAGGAGATAAGTTCCAATCTGCCGTTTACCCACATCCAATTTTTTCAAGATTTTAAAGCTTAGGTGCATGGGCAGAGGCTTAAAGGTAAAGCCAGTAGGTGTCACTTTAAAAAAAAGTCTCAATGCATTTCTAGAATATGCATGACAGCATGGCAAGATAAAGCTGAAGGGCCCAGAACAGAGTTGCCACATTGCATGATGCTTGTCTTCACTAGTACAAAATATTGCCATTCAACCAGGAAGTATTCCACCAAATTTTTGCCTTGCAACAGGGAAAAGTTTTCATCCATACGTTTATTCAGTCACTCATAAATAGGAATCACTACTGGTGGCTTCCATATCAATGTGATGACAAATCTGCTATGAATTTGAGCCCAGACCTAAAAGGAGCCCTCTAGATGGCTTAAACCTGTGGGTTCAGCACCATAGGGAGCAACTTTAAAATGTTTGGATTAAAATGTGTCATAGATTCACCATTAGGAGTTGAAAGAATATTGAAAAATAGGTGGAGAAAAATGGTCTCAAGTATGTTTTTTGAATGTCAAGAAATTCTGACAAGAAGTATCCCAGAATGATGAGAATCCTCACAGTCTGGGACTCATTTTATGCAAAAATGTGGTTGCTTTGCACAGAATTTTCTGAGAAAACAGCATTCCCCACACAGAAAAAAATAATTTCTTACACAGAAAACTCTGCAATTGGGGACTTATTGCAAGCAAACTGTGCATGTGGCTGATTTGCCTAAAAACATTTTCTCTGCAGGGAACAGCATTTTGTGCACAGAAAATATTATTTATTAATATAAATTAATATTATTTTCTGGAAAGAAAATGTTTCTTATGCAAAGAAAGAAAAAAATTCAGGACATACTCTGTTAAGTTGATTTACATAGAGAACAGCATGTTCTGTTCAGGAAACAGCATTTTCTGCACACACAAAAAATCCTGGGCAGAAAATGCTATTTTATGTGCAAAACAACCATGTGCAATTTTTTCAGAGAATTGATACTGAATTGTCAACAGCCTATGGCTTGGCCTTCCACCATTCCAGTAACAGCAATGAGTGAGCCACAATGCTACTGCTGAGGCTTGTTTTGAGCTTTTAAGCATGACAACACATTGTAGTCGCAATTACAATTTCTCTCATACCAACTTTTCATCAGAAATACAAGCATTCTCTTTCCATTTAAATCAGGTGAACATATCCAGACTGGAGCTGAGCTATTGAGTTCATGTTTGTCTGAAGACGCTGAAGTTGCTGATGAAAAGCAACCTATAGAAGGGAGAATATGACTCTTCAAGTATAATTGAAATAGGATGAGCCTCAAACAGTGATCCTTGGTGTGAGCAAAATATGCATTTACTTGATGACATGAATTACAGAAGAATTGACTGTTCCATGGATTAGTTCATGAAAAATTGCCCAGCTCAAAACTAAGGCCTGTCTAAGGCTGTAAATCTGAACAAACATCCAAACAATACATGCTATGAATAATGGAATGTTAGCCATAATAGAAAGCATAAATGACCTTGGGGTTTCTGTTGCTATTTCTGCTATTCTTGGAGTTGATGGATAGCCTCAAATGGTAGCAGTATGGTTCAGCCAAATGATGAATCTGGGCAGCTGGACTGTACCGTGATCTATGAAACTAGGTTCATTCACAAGAACTTATGAATGAGACTTTCTCTGACAGGAAACCTCACAGTGCCAGTAGCAGCTACTGATAGTGATATAACAAAATACAAAATGCACAAAAGAGTGATGCCTTTTGATATAGACACACTTTGCTAGGATTGCAGTTATCTACCTGCTTGTTCTTCGGCAATACCTGGCCTGTGGAGAAATGAGGAAATCACAGCAACTTTCTTCTTTCACTCTGTAGGTGGAAAATGAAGGTCTGGTTAAGTAGAATGAGATGGGGATGGTATAGTGGGGTCCTAGATGCTGGGGTAGACTGCTATCACTTCACCTAAAAATGAGATTTTTATCTGAAGATGAAACCAAACCAAAACACTAGTAGAATAGAGCTGGCCAGATGTACTGAAAACATAAATTGGTAGGGATCTACTTTGTTAAAAAAAAAAAAATATGGCTGAGATTCTAGATCAACTACTTAGGCACTTTCAGCAGGAAGTGCTTGTCCCAGCATGGGGACAAGAGAGGAGTGGGATGCTTCCATAAGACATTATCACAGTCCCGTCTTTCTCCCATTGCCAACTGGTGTGATAGTGAGAAAAATCACTGAAGGGTACATCATTGATCCCCAATTGCATGAGGCTCCTGCACCTACCTGCCCTCCGGAAGGCTCAGAGATACGATGGTAGTTCTTCCTGCCCCAGCACAACATGGGAAAGTGCACACCTGTGCCACAGAAGGAAGAGGCATGTCCACCACACTCCCTTTTGCAGGAAGCTGGTCTGGTGTGTTGCACTCCCTTTCTGGCAGAGGCACTTCTGGGATTGCAACTGGAGGATGATGCAAGAAGGTAAGGCATGGAAAGGGCCTTAGTTACATAACTACCTTGGTTGCATACCTGAGTAGCATCTCCCCACCACCACCATCGCCATCCTGATTCATTGGTCATCAGCTACTGTGAGCACCAAGACTCTGCTCTTCTGTCAATCAGGACACAGGAAGCTAACATTTTTACCTGCCTCCCACCAGCCATTTCTGGTGCAACAGTCAGGTTCTCTGTCACAATTCCTTCTTGCATGAGATATTGCTCTCAGAAGGGGTGGTGGTGGAAACATCAGTTTGTTGCATTGTGGTTGACAGGAGGGCAGCCCCCCATTGTTTGCAGTAGATGCTGCCCAATCAGTCAGGATTGGGGGACTTTTACAATCCCTACATTTGTCCTGTGGCCTAAATACTCTGTATGTACCACCTCCTATCTGATCTTGGAAGCCAAGCAGGGTCAGCTGCTTAGGCCATTTCTGCACTACACTGTTACAGTGCTATTATTCCACTTTCAACATCCAGTAGAATTCTGGGGTTTGCAGCTTACTGAGGCCAAAGAGCTCTTTGGCTGACAATTCTCAATACCCTTCCCTAAACTGCAAACCCCAAGATTCCACAGGATGTTGAAAGTGGAATAATAGCATTATAACAATATAGTGTAGTAATGGCCTTAGGGAAACCACCAACAAATACCATATGCTGTGGACTACATTTCAGGGGAAGTTGCTGGCAAAATCCCCTCTGAGTACTCCTTGTCTAAGAAAACCCCATGAAATTCATGGGGTCACCAGAAGTCAATAGATGACTTGAACACACACACACACACACACACACACACACAATTTTGTAAACACATTTCTACAAATTTTAAAAAATGATTGTATTGGAGAATGTAAGGAGTTGCATTTAGATCTAGTACATAGGTTTACAAAAAGACACTAAGTCATATAATGCTGTACACATTGTTAGGAATAAGACTGCAGAGGGCCCCATAATTACATCAGATTATCTTTATGGGGGGGTGATGAATAATACAAATTCTCTAATTAGATATCTAACGTAAGAGAAACCATTAGATAGGGGGCTACATCTAACATGAGGCAGAGTGAAGCAACTGCCTCAGATGGGAGATTCTAGGGCCACTGGTGTCACACTCTCTCAGCAATTCTTCCTTGATCTCATTGGTTTTTACCCTCTCTTGAAGGACAGAGATCTGTATGCCATATGACTTAGTCTGAACACCTAAAGAAGTCTTCTGTCTTTAGGTGTACTGGAGGATCTACTCCTACTGCCAGTGCTGAAGTTCAACAACAGTTCTGTACATAAAAAAAAAGAAAAGAAAAGAAAAGTGGATTATCTTATCCCTTTCTTCAGCAGCAAAACATCTTGAGACTACCCTGGGTATATAAATCTAGTATTCTGATGACTGATGTGCCTGCTCATTCTAGTACTACTGTTGTTTCATCATCATCCTCTTATCTTCTAATCAGTGATTTTGTTCTTTTGAGAAAGAGAGAACAGATCAAATTTGTCAAACCTATTCCATGCAATAGCCCAATGAAAGCCAAGCACTTGGCTCACAGAAGTATTTACTGAACGAAAAGCAAGGACAGTTTGTGTTTCTGTCATATCTGTGGCTCCCAGTGTTAAATAGTCTGGCATTTGAAACAGAGAAAAGCAAAACCAGCATTTTGTCTTGACATAGAAGAATTTATCATCCAGCGGGATGCCTCGAGAAACACAGTTGTGATCACAGTGTGTCATCACCCCGACAGATTGCTACTCTACCACTCTGACAGCAAGCTTTGCCACTTTGCCACTTGACAGATTACACTGGTGCATACTTACTTGCTATTCCCCAGACACATAGGATAGCAGAGAACTCAGAGAGCAGCCAAGTGCAGGGAGAAAACGTTGTTTCTGATGTTAAGGATACATGCTTAACAAGCCTTCTACCTTCCTAACCTATATACCCACATATGGGTCTTTTCAGAGTATGGTTTAGGGAGTCTCAGACTGACACACTCAACATCACCTCTCCACTTCTAGTTTTGTCTAGAGGAGGACATCAGAGTAGTGGTGCATCTGCACTGCATAATTATAGCAGCTTAATCCCACTTTAACTATCCTGGCTCTATCCTAGAGAATCCTGAGTATTGTGGTTTGGTGTGCAACTTGGAATTTTCTAGTGTACTCCCTATGAATTACAGCCCTGGGTCTTTTTGGCAGATAATTGTAGGTTCACTTTGCCAAATCAGAAATGCCAGGATTCTATAGGATGAAATCACAACAATTAAAACAGCATTAAAGTGCTATGATTTTGTAATGTGAATACATATCAGAGCCAATCCTACCATTACATGAGCCTCAGGTGTTTGAAGAGTCATTTCACATATTGGAAAAATTACTTTTAACAATTGCAGCTACCCGACTCCCCCAGCCAGGATACAACCTCTCCAAGCTCTGACTTGTGTATATAGTCCTCAACCTCATTTTGGCAAATCTCTCTCTCTGTTTCAGGAGTGGCACAGGGTAGACACAACCAGCAGGGGCGGATGGTTGTATGCTGGAAGCTGTAGTCCACTGTCACTATGCTGGAAGTTGTAGTCCAATGCCATCTAGAGAGCTGCTCTTTGTCCATCCTGATCTATTTACTTTAGGGATGGGCAAAGTGTGGCCCTGGGGCCACATGTAGTTTGTTTTTGAGGTCCTAAACTCCCCGTTCTGCCTTTTTTTCCCCCTTTGGCCAAAATAAAAGAATGAATTACCTCTCCTGAAATCTACCACGATTGAGATGAACTAGGTTGCAGGGCCCCTTACCCTTCTGACCATTATTTTTTGATGGCTGGAATTCACAATTACAATCATGAATATGTAACCTAGAAAGTCAGCATGGTGTAGTAGTTTGAGTGTTGAACATTTGAGTGTTTATTGTTGTCCTACAACCCTGGAGACCAAGGTATGGTTCCCTGCTTGGCCCTGGAAACCCACTGCAAGATCTTGGGTGCATCACACACTCTCAGCCGCAGAAAACACCTTGATAGGTTATCATTTGGGTCTTCATAAGTTAGAAGGAACTTGAAGGTACACAACAAGAATAACAACCTAGAGATATACAGTTGTAACTTATTTGTATTCATGATCCCTGAATATTCAATAGTGTAGGAAATGTGTGTGTGTATATGTGTGGGTGTGCGCGTGCATGTGTGTGTCTTCAAGATGCCTGTTGACTTATGGTCACCCTATTAATTTCATAGAGTTTTCTTAGGCAAAGGTGATTTTGTCAGGATCATGCTTTGCACATTTCTGCATCCTATTGCATTTCATCCCATTCCTACAACTATGTAAATACGTAAACATGCTTTATACCTGAGCATTTATTATATCTCTGTTCTGCACCCAAAGAAGTAGTCTTATATCCATGAAAGCTCATGCAAAAATAAAAAAAACAAAAACCAATTAATTTTAAAGGTGCTGCTAACTTCCTTTTTTCCCCTTCCGACTTCTTCCCTCCTTTTTGTGCTACAAGAAAATAATATAGCTACTCCTTCATCTAGAATATAACTCCCTGAATCCCCCAATATCAGATCGGCTTTGTTCTTTCTGCCATACTTTTAGATAGCTGCTTTGTTTTGATGCTTAGTGGTCTTTCCTGTGGTATGAAGGGGATGATGGGATAGGCCGATGAATGGTGTGCTAGGAACACAGGAATGTTATTGTAACAAACTGTCACAAGAGGACAGATGCAGGAAAACAGACTCAGCTGCAAGGCCACACTGTTGGAAAGCTGAATGAGAAAATGGGAGGGAGATGGAATAGCTTGGGAAATGAGTTGTTCTGGATAGCCATCAAATGGGAGGTAAGCTATGCGCTAATTTGAAATGTTACCGTTTATAAGGTACTGCAAATCCAATGTTTCTTTAGTCTTGGCAATGCCAAGGCATGCTGTTCTTTCTTTGATTTTACTGAATAAAGCTTTTGAAACCTCTAAGCTCAGTTCCTTGAACAATGAGGTGTTCTGTACATTACACCCAGACAGAATGAAATGTAAAATAGAGTTGTTAATTTCTGTTCTGGTTCCATCCTGTAAAACAGACCAAGATCTAAATATGATGAATCAATTTCTCGGTTAAGAAATTTTGGTCGTGGCACATCTTTCCTTGTTTCCTTCAAAACTAGGGTTATCACGATGAAATCTGAAGAGGCCTTCTATACCTTTAATAGCTACACAGAAGGAATTTCAGCAGATGTTGCTTGTAACAAGTAACAAGGGACACCTTGTGAAACTCCCTTTTTACACAACCATTAATAGTACAAGAATCCTCTCCAGTTTGCACTCTGGCAACCCTATAAAACATTTTAACTATTTTTCCTGACCTGTGCCTCCACATATATTGGTTCAAGGTGGTGAGGTATCTTAAGGAGCACGTTGGGACTTTTCTTGTACTCAAGGAAAACTGTAGCTTCTGTAATCATCTTGTCTCTCCTTCTTCCTCTTTTTAGGTATTACTTGGTGCATGCATGTCTGAAAGTCCCATCTAGAATCCCACATCGAGTGTTGACTACTATTGTGGAACAAACAGGTGAGGAGAAACAATCAAATGAAGAATGACTTGAATGGAGACAAATTTAAACTATTTTGAGAGATGAACATTCTTTTTATAACTTCTAAAGTCCTATACATCTCAGGTCTGGGTTATCTGAAGGATTGTACAATCCCAAATGAGCTTGTGCATGTTTTTAGATCTTCACAGGAGGGTTTTTTTCCTCTCTCCTGCTCTCTTTGCACATACATCTGGGAAAAGGCCTTTTCAGTGACTGCCCCCCAGCTCTAAAAATATCTTCCTACAGAAACTATGAGCCTTTCTGCACTACACTGACCCTTTTCGCACGGGCTTCCTCTCACAAAATAGCCCTGTGTGCCTCACGGGAGTGGGAGTGTCGCTCTGCACGATGCACTCCCACTTCCACGGCGCTCACGGGGCTGAAGCTGTGCTTGCGTGTATTTTTTTATTTTCGGCTTGCAGCCGAAAATAAACAGCACTTGTGCAAGGCTCCTGGTGGTGTCTCGCACTTACCGGAGTGCGGAGCGCCGTCACAGGCGGGCCTCTCGCGCTTCCTCCTCGCTTCCGCCCCCAGCGCCACCTACAGCTCCCAGGGAGCGCTGCGGAAGCTGGGGGCGTGGCTGAAGAGCACCCGTCCCGGAAGAAGATGCCAGGTGTGATAAGGAGGCGGGGGGAAGTGGCGGTGTTTCGGGAGAGGGTTGTTGCATGAGCCACTCTTCTCCCTTGCGCAAGTCACTGTTATAGTGCTATTATTCCACTTTCAACATCTTATGGAATTCTGGAGTTTGTAATTTACTGAAGCCCAAGAGCTCTCTGATTAAGAATTCTAAACGCCCCTCCCTAAATTGTGAATGCCAGAATTCCATAGGATAGTAAAAGTGGAATAATAGCACTGTAACAGTGTAGTGAGGAAGGGCCCTAAATTGGCTCCCTTCATGGTGTCCTTCCAGCAGAAAGCAAATATTTCTTTTGTTTCAATAGGCCTTTGGAAACTGAATGCTTATGGTGAAAGGACTTTTAATAACATTGTTATTAAATAATAACATAATATCATCCATGTTTCTTGCTTGGGTATTGGCTATTCTTTTAAACTGCTTTTAATTTTGTGGATATTTAAATAATATACTTTTTTGTCCATTTTCAGTGATGTGAACTTTTACATGTAGCTATTTGGATTTTTGCACATTGTTTTGAGTAGTGGGGTGTGGGAAATCATCCTTATTATTTTAAAATATCCAGAGTCACAGCTGAAAGATTGGTACTGTAATGCAGGTATCTGAAACTAAGCTTCATTGTTGGTCACACAGCCTTAATTTTAAATTCACATGGCTAATAGCCATTCATATTCTCCTAGGTTTGGTTTGATTCTTCTGAAGGCCTTCTGAGCTAATTATTGTTGCAATATTTTGTGTCAGTAAACACCAGCTTTCAATTTTCCAGCTTTATTTTATTAATCTCACATCCAATATCGTGTTGTTTAATTGCACAACCACAAATTGCAATATTAATATCCAATCAGCAGATTGACAGTGATGATATTCAGCATATATTATAGGTGTTAAAAGTGAAATATGTATTTTTTTTAAAAAATGGAGAGAGACATGCAATTAATTACATGCAATAAATTAAGCACTTTTAGAGCTTTCCTTGTTATAGGTTGGCATTGGAATATCAAATCAGATTCAAAATACTTTAGAATTGATGAATCAGGCAATATGTTGATAGCATCACAATTTAATGTGTTAATCCTTAAAAACATACTCAAATAAATAGCCCACTACTGCTTCAATTCTGGTAGTTTCAAAAGCCTCTCTTATATAGCTTAAAGCAAAGTCAGCTCTCAAGCATGAAAATTTTGGGTATTTGCTAACACCCTCCTAGAGTTAAGGGGTCAACATGCCCTGTGCAAACATTTGCTGCCTCTACCACAGGAATGGATAAAGATGAAGCCCTATGGTCTTGTGAGGTCCCTAAGACCATTTTCACACCAGGTCCTGCTGACATCCTGTAGTGATCCTGGAAGTGCCTTTCCCAGGAAAGGAGCGCAATGGGTAATGCTCCCCTCCGCACCCAGCCGTCTGCCTGTGGAAGAGAGTGTGAGTGATGCACTCCGTCCTTTTGCAACACAGTCACACTCTTTCCCATGCTGCACTGTGGAAGGAAGCATGCAATCACACTTCTGCCCCTTCCACATGGCTGGGGGGTGATGGGAGCATTGTGTGATCCTGCGATATTTCCTGCTAAGCAAATAGCCCAGGATTGCGACATGAAAGTGCAACCTGCAGACCGCTGCCATCACATCCCCATCACGGGACTGTGACACCATACAGAAATGGCCTAAGTCTACTTTGGGGTCCTCAACACCTCCCTGGGCCAATCTTATCTCTCCTGGAAGCTTCTAGGATTGGTACTTTACCTTTTTGAATATGTTACAGAACGTGCCTCCACTGTTCCACATTTTAATTGCCAAAGAGTGCAAGAGGGGCTGTAAAAACTGTTCAAAACACCTGCTTTTTTCAAAACCAGAAGAGAACTTAACAGACCTCATCTAACATTCCTTTAACATAGCTTAAATATCTGCATGCAGACTTATCCTGTGCTGAGCCATATATCCTTCTGACTTATATTCCTGAAATTCCCAAATTCCTGTTAGTAAATAGCTCTCCATTTTTAAAAATCATTCAAATCATAGAATCATAGAAATGTAGAGTTGGGAGAGACCCCAGGGGCCATCCAGTCCAACCCCCTGCCATGCAGGAACACCCTCAAAGCACTCCCGACAGGTGGCCATCCAGCCTCTGCTTAAAAACCTCCAAATGAAATCATTGTAATGAAATCCATCACTTCCATTTCAAGAAGCTGCCTTAGTAGTAAGCCCAATCCTAGCCCCAGCAGGGGTAGCCCCAGTAGGTCATAAGCAGCTGTCTCTACGTCTTTATTGTGTCTTCTGGTCTTACAATAACAGATGGTTATTAGTGTTTCCCCTGGTTCACATTCAGTGGTGACATATGGATGGGGGCAGCCTACCTTTTCATACCTATCAGGTCATAGTCCAAGAATCCAAGCATGGATCTATTACACACACACACACACACACACACACAGAGCTGATGAATTTTTTTTTGTTAATCTTGGCATTTGATCTTCTTCAACCATGTATCTTGCTATATTTTGTTATAGGTTACTAGAAGGTAAAGATGGGCTTAACTGGGAAGTCTGATTGCTGGAACATGTATTTCTTAGGAAATCCTATCACAGTAGGGGAAACAAGTTAATTTCCCTAATGTCTAGCTTGACTTTTAAAACTCTGGGTTTGACATTTTGCGTCTGCTGAATTGGAGTTGCCACATTTTTTCCTTCCTGAAAGGATCTTTGTCTTTACGACCTATACGGCAGTGTGGTCCTTCCTACCCATGCTGGGAGCAATTATATTTGTTGAATTAGGCTTGTGAAAATGGGACACAGTTCCAAAGCAGATAGTTTTGGAAGAAAAGTGAGGGATTTTCCATATTCAGAGCTGAAAAACTTTTTTTGGAATTAAATGTAGACAAAAGTAAAACTTAAAAAAAAATCCCACATACTTACTAATGAAGACCAAATAAGATATGGTACAAGAAGTCCTTGACTTGTAACTGAACATGTCTCAGCAGGGCTAATAGCATCTTGAGAGATGGGAATTAGATTGAGGGATTTGACTTTTCTTTTATCACATTGTTTTAAATACATTTGGAACAGGATTGTAGCTATGGGGTAAGGAAAAATAAGGGAACTGTCTCCTCAATCAAAATTCTGCCCTTCCAGTGAGTTTTTTTCCCTTCAGTCCCCAAATTTCTAGCATTGCAGTAACTGGAAGTTTGAGTTGAGTATTTAGAAAAACAGCCAGTTGAATCCTTGCTCAGCCATGGAAATCTACTGATTGACACTGGGCGAGTCACACTCTTTCAGCCTCAGAGGAAGGCAAGCACAAACCCCCACAGAATAACTCTTGCCAAGAAAACCCCATGATCGGTTCATCTTAGGGTTAACATAAGTCAGAAACAACTTGAAAGCACACAACAACAACAACGTGGAAATGCAGCTTAGGCATCCCAAGAAAAAGGGCAGACAAAGTTACCAAGGGAGTGAGAACAAAGCAAAAATTAGAGGTCTAGCTGTAAAGAGTTTTCAGTGTCACATACTCTGCAATGCTAGAAATTTGGGGAAGGAAGGAATATTTAATTGTCAGGGCAGAATTGTGATTGAAGAGGCAATGCTCTCAATCCCAACCCCCCAACCCCTTGGTTAAACCCCAATGTGGAAATTCCTGCAACTGTTTTTAATGTTCATATAGAATTTGGAGGACCATTCATGGGAAAGGACCTAGCGGTGGACATCAACTGATGCTTTAGTAGTTTCCAGCAGAACTGGGAGTGAGGGGATGAACCCCTCATCCCTGCAGTAACCAGTATGTCCCGAAGACAATTCTGTAGGCCTAGGAATTTCTTTGGATTCAATTTTTGGATGCCATGAAGCACTGCAAAGGGGAAAGGAAGAAGATTCTGAATGTTCCTCCAATACATTGAGCCCCCAGATCTCCTGCATCATATCTCTTTTAATTCATTAATATCCCTTCTTAAAGAAGAACACACAAGATTTGGGCATTGGTTCTGGTTTGAATGCTTGTGTAGTTTTTCCTTTGTTCTCATTGCCTGTGTTTTCTCTGCTTTCTCTGTGTTTTGGAATGCCTTTTATTCTTCTCTTCCATTAATCTGATCCCATCATCTTCTCCTTGTTCTGTGTGTCTCTTTGTGCTGGTCATCAGCACTCTGCGCATACCTCTCACTTTCTTTGGAAGCTCTCTCTTTTGTCAGCCAGAGCTACACGTCTGTCCTCATTTCTCCTTTAGTTGGATGGATTACCCATGATGTCAACAGTTAGGTGCCCAAAGACTAAGGCCTTTTTCCTTTCCCCTAAAGCTGTTTCCCTTACTTTTCTTTTCCATTCCTTTTTGTTCTCTAATTTCTTGTATTATTGTGAGAATACAGTATGGTTGTTCCACTCCTTTAATATGCCACACTGACTAATTTCTGTTACTGCTTTTCAAGGCATCACATCTGCAGTTACCTAGTGGGGTGCAATTCTTCACTAAATTTCTTCTGGAAGGAAGCAATTAGTAATTTTAGCCATTTTCTTCTTGCTATGAGAAAGCAGTTGGAAATCATGTGATTTTTGAAGACTATTTGCAATTTGGGACTTGGTCTGCACCAAATTTTCAGGTGGTTTGTTTGCACAGAAGACAGTGTTTGCTGCATAGCAAAAACATTTTATATGCAGAAAATAATATATCAATGCAGAAATGTTATTTTCTGTGCCGAAAAACAAGCTGTTTCGTATGCAAATCATTTTCCTATGCAAATATCCTATTCATCTGAACTTTGTGCAAAGTAAGTCCTGATCCCTGAAAATTCTCATCAATCCAGTATTCTTTTGCCAGGGTTCCTTGATACTTTTTTTTTTTGGGGGGGGTGGATTTTTTTAAACTATATTTCATTCCTTTTCTATCCCAGCTTCCTACAGAAGTTAAGTAACCAAGCACAGTTTGAGTTTCATAATTTCACATATTCAGCATTCACTCTGCTGCACTGTTGTCAGCTTATCTCTTTCAGAATCCCATTAACTTAAGCTCCATAAAACTAATGGGAGGGGGAACCACTGAACAAATTCTACTGGTGGTAATAATCTTCTGTCATGATAACATGAATAAATAGATTGCAGGCACAGGCAGTAGCAACCTAATTCAACTCACTCAGGCCAAGATCCTAGACTGTAGAGACAAAGCATAATGCTCAGTCACCACAGCTCCAAATCTCTGTCCCCCTTCGGCAGCTAGATTTACTCATCTGTAACTGTTTCATAGTCATGATTGCTACTTTGACATGATCTTCGATCCTACTCCATGATTTATCTCTTACCCTCAACTATTATATTAGGCATCAGGTTCATGGGAAGAAGGAAGTCCATTCTGCTGTTGATCAAGGCATGGTTGAATGACATTATCAAAAGAAATTAATTATAGTTATTTGAGTATTGGACACCAGAGAATCATAGAACAGAAGAAACATAGAGCTGATAGAGATGGCAAGCACCATCAAGTCCAAACCCTGCTATGCACAAATAAACAATCAAAGCATTCCTGACATTTAAGGACCTCTGAAGAAGGAGACTCCCATACTCCAAGGTAGTGTATTCCACTGTCAAATTGTTCTTGCTGTCAGAAAGTTCTTTCCAATGTTTTGGTGGAATCTCTTTTCCTGAAGTTTGAAGCCATTGCTGTGTCCTAGTCTCTGGAGCAGCAGAAAACAAGCTTGCTCCATTATCCATATGACATTCCCACAAATATTTAAACATGACTGTCCTATCAATTCTTAGCCTTCTTGTCTCCAGGCTAAACATACCCTGCTCCCTAAGCCAGTCGTCATAGGGCATGGTTTCCAGACCTCTTACCGTTTTGGTCACCCTCCTCTGGACATGTTCCAACTTGTCAATATCCTTTTTCAGTTGTGATGTCCAGAACTGAACACAGTAATCCAAGTGATGTAAGACCAAAGCAGAATAAAGTGGTACTATTAGTTCCTTTGACCTAGACACTATAGTTGTATAGATGCAGCCTAGGATTATATTGTCCTTTTTAGCTGCTGCATCACACTCATGTTTAACTTGTGGTCTACTAAGACTCCTAGATCACTTTCACATGTACTGTGGTAAAGCCAGTTGTCACCCATCTTATATCTGCGTGTTCCATTTTTTTCTGCCCAGGTTCAAGACCTTTTACTTCTCCCTGCTGAAATTCATTTTATTAATTTCATCCCAGATCGCTAACTTGTTAAGATAATTTTGAATTCTGATCCTGTCCTCTGGGGTATTAGCTACCCCTCCTAATTTGATGTTATTTGCAAATTTGATAGGAATGCCCTCTGCTTCCTCATCCAAGTCATTAATAAAGATGTTGAATAGTGCTGGGCCCAGGACAGAACCCTGTGGTACCCCACTAGTCAATTCTCTCAAGGATGAAGAGGAGTTATAGGTGAGCACTTTTTGGGTTTGGTTGGTCAAATTACAAATCCACCTTACAGTGGCATTGTCTAGTCCACATTTTACTAGCTTGTTCACAAAATAAGTACTGTTAAATGTCTGCCCCACTCTTTCCTTTTGATATCTGGCTGCATGCTTTGTGTCAGCGGGCATGGAGAGCAATAAACAGTGTGAGCATTTGTTCAGCCATGCAAAAGACTGTAAAACCCAGAAGAAGTATTTGTCACATGGAGTGCTCCTACAGGATTAGCAACTGATTTGCATGGGACTAATGCAATCTAATGAGGACTCTAATTGCTTTACAGGGCTGACATCAAAGCCAGGATGGCTTAAGCCATTAAAGCTTTATGGGCATCTTTTTCAGAAAGTGTACTATAATTGATTCCTGAAGCTTCAGGGAGAGATTGTAATGATTAATGAAGCAGAAATTTAAGTTTCAGGTCATAGGATAGGGTAAAGGGCTTCTTGATCTCAGTTATTGGGGATCTGAAGTTTTTGCTCATTCATAATGGTTATGGATTCCTATAAAGAATGTTTCCCATTATGAGTACAATACTTGTTACAGTGCAGTGCAGTTTGGCACTCCATTGAAGGATGCAAGTCTGGGGATCTGGGAAGTGAACTGGGAAAAATACAACACTGCTGTGATACCAAGGCATCCCACTGGTGGCCATCTTACCTTCAGTGTTTTGAGATCTATTGCCTTCACTCCTGTTGGCTTCAGAACAACATTGCATGATATACTATTATTCTGAAGGCACAGTGAAGATGTCCTGCCCTCAGTCACTTTAGAAACTTCTGAGCAATTCCAGGACTCTTGTTCCTACAAAAGGTATAGAAATGATAGGTAGGTGTGCTAGAATTTTACAGGGATTGGGGTGAACCCAGTAACTGACACTATATAAAGAATGGTAGAAAAACATGTGTCTTAAGTATCAGGAAACTGATGAAAACAACCCTTGACTGATCAGAATCTTGGCAGTTTGAGATTTATCCTGCCAAAAAATTGCATGTGGTATTTTTACATAGAAAATACTTCTCTGTCTGTCTGTCTGTCTGTCTCTCTCTCTCTCTGAAGCAAATAGCATTTTCTTGGAAAAAAATCGTATTTCTGCACAGAATTTTTTTTTTTTTGCAAAGAAGAGGCTGTTTTCTATACAAATATACCGTGTGCATCTTTGCACAAAAGAAGTTCTGAATTGTAAATAGTCTTTGAAAACTGCAGTTTTCAATGACTTTCAGTGAGACGAAAGTGGTTAAAACTCCTCGTTACTTTCTATAAGAATGAAATTAGGAAAATGCTACATTCCTAATAGGATTTCTGCCATAATCAGCCTGACAGCTACACAGCCCTCTGCTGCTTCCATTGGCAGCACTGCTTCTACCCCCAGACATACACTGTTGGCACTTGGTCTTTGGACCTTTCCATACTACACTGTTATAGTGCTATTATTCCACTATCAGCATCCTGTGGAATTCTGGGATTTGTAGTTTACCAAGGCCACAGTGCTCTCTGGCTGAGAATTTTAAATGTCCCTCTCCAAACTGCAAACCTCAGGATTTTATAGGACATTGAAAGTGGAATAATAGTTCTATTACAGTGTAGTGCAGAAAGGCCCATTGTCTGGATTACTCCCTGAAAGGAAAGCCCATCTCCCTAGCCACTGTTTTAAGTATAAGCCAAGAAAGAGTCACTGTTTTTATTCATTTTGCCAAAGATGTGTTTAATAACCTCTTTAATACGGCCCCAACAAGTTTGTGTTGTTCATTGCTCAGTGGAGCAGGAAAAAATGATGCTTTGGAATTGTATCAAATTGCTGTCATTAATTCCCATAACACTTGAGAAAGCAATTTTGGTCTCTATCAAATGAAAGTGAATTTACTGCCCTTTTGAAGTGCAAGAGAGAGGAGAATTTTTTTTTCTCCATCAGAGAATGTCATACTATTTTTATTGTAGGGCTTAATAAACCCATCTTAATCATATAAAGGATTTTATAGGATAAAGTTTCAAAAGGCACAAGCCACTCTACTAGGGATACCATGGAAATGGGTCAGTATCAATTTCTCATTTAGATATTATAGTCCTGCCAGTGCTGAGAATTATCTCCCATGCCCTTTCTCTCTGATTTATGATCTCCAATTTATCGTATGCCATGAGAAGAATAATTAGCTGGGGAATGTGTGGTTCCTATTCATGTTGAAACTAGCTAGAATCTTAAGAATGGTAAGGACATCTGAATGTTAGTTCCCCTGGAAGCTATGGGAATCATATACTCTTGTATGAATATTCAAATGCCATTAGGTTCAAATTGGCTTGGAAGAAAACTGTTGTCACATGCATACAGACACAATGGAAAGGAGATGAGATGGTCAAATCCTTCACAGCTGAAGAGAGGAACTCATAGCTAAGGACCCAGTACCATAGAGCCCAACTCATACTTGGGTTGAGCATTATAATCTCCAAAGGTCAGATCATATGAGTCCCCAAATTGTCAAATGACATTAAGCCCTCATATGACCCAAACTGGAAGCCTGAAAATATTGCCTGGTTTCCTATTGGGCATTTATGTCATTATAAACTGAGTAAAGATCACATAGAGATGAATTACAACATTGTCTAATGCTTGCATTCTCAGGAGGCGAGTAGACACATAAGTGCCTCTCCAGACCCATCACATGTGTGAATTCAACAGGATGACCATTGTGCCATGGGCTTCATTGTGCCATGAGCATCAGATTGCTATTGGTCCTCTTTGTGACGACAACAAACAACAGAGCCTTGCTTGCTTTTTCTTTTCTCAGGTTGGAACGGCAGCTTTGCCTAAAAACACCACCCTTGTGTAACCAGGGTAAAGTCTTGCAGTTATTAATTAAAACTCCTTTAATGATTTATGATAGTGTTATGGATAGTTATAACCACTGAAAATCATTCAGTTGAGACTGACTTTATGAAAAAATATAGTACAATCTTTGTTGAAATAGAAAACAGAATAGTGTATTGGTTTTGTATGTATGTCTAAGTTCAAACAGATCTTCAGAATGTGTTTATACAGTTTCCCAACTGTTTACAACAGCATGAAGGCACAAGTCTCACACACATGCACATGCATACATATACAGCCCTCTGGCTTCCCTCTGTGCCAAAGGCTATGTTCTCAAATCCAGGCCACGCTTTCTGACTAGATTTAACAGTGGATTGATTTCTCTTCTGCCCCTTTTCTAGGCATTTTTTTTGAGTGAGAACGCTCTTAGGCTAAGGACTCTTAGCCCTTTCTCCGGAAGTCTGACTCAACCCAGTTCAGTGCCTGCTACAAATACATTTCCACCCAAGCCTTCAAGCCCTCCTTCCAAGTAAAAGGGGCTTGGTTTCCCTCTGGACTGGCCATTCTAATTGCCTGGCAACTAGTTGCTAGATGGCTTTTTACCAGTAAGGATACCACTCCCTCTGTAGTCTGTCACACTATCGAGCAATGGCGATGAGAATACTATGAGAGTTGTGCAATGGGTGCTCCCATGATGCCAAAGGACACTGCACAGGGTGTCTCAATATGCATTGTCATAATTCACTAAAAGGATTGCATGTCCTCTCAAGGGCATAGCTATGACATCAGAAAGTACTTAATCATAGCCTCTGATGCACGATTTTGTCCATTATCTTTTACAGTGGCCATAATTCCTAAAATCCTACAGCTGGTACGGTCAGTGGGGAAAATTCTGTTATTTGTAATCCCCCCCCCAAAAAAAAATTAACCTGTTCCAGACTCTGGCAAACACTCTCTTGTTAGCTGAGGATCTCAGGAAAAGACTGGTAGTGGTTGGGGAAGTTTCTTTCAGAAAAGTTTGTTTCCCATCACTGATTACTGATGACTTTTCTGTCATGGCCTGTCTACCATTTAATGAGACTACTGATCTCGTTAAGAAACACCAGTAAGCTTCAACCCAGATTGGAGCCCCACTGGATTAAGAGTTGCTACTTTTCCAAAAGAATTAGATCTTGAAGAACAGATTGATTGATTTTATGTAAAGCATTTATATATATCCCACACGTTTGCTTTTCAGAAAGGCAAAACTGTCAAGATGGCTAACATGTCAAAGGAAGTAAGACAACCCCTGCCCTCTAGTTTACAGTTCAACAGGTGAAGAGAAAGGTATGGAAGCGGGAAAGGAAGACACATCTTAGAGCAGCAATTACACATAAGCCTTTTGTCAATACTGGCCAGTCATATCACCTTGCCATCGAATAGGATTGTAGCTTGAGCTTCCTGGGCACTTACATGTGACTGCATTCAATTTCCATAACCTTGAAAAATGAACTTTGGTTTATGAAACATAACAGAGATAAGTGTCTACATTTATATTACTGACTTTCGTATGAGAAAATTAATAAGGGTATATCTTACTTTTCCATCTTCACGTAATAGAATAGCGTACAGAAGCAGTTAGCTATCATTCTTTTCAATAGGCTAATTGGAAGTGTCAAAAGGCAAGGTTGATATGAAGGATTGATAATAGTGCTGTAAGACTTTAATTGGAAGTTATACTTTGGGTAGAAAAAAGGATGAAAAGTTGAGTCTGGAATCACACAAGTCCCAGGATGCCTTGCAATCAGAGTGTCAGCTGGAGGCTTCCATCCCTGCGAGACGGTGACTCTGCTCTTGGATTTAGTAGAAACTTTAAATTCCAGTGGATGAGTCCTATTCCCAAAATAGGTCCAGCAGCCTGGATAGCCCCTTTAAAGTTCAGGCTAAATTCCAAAACCGATTCACCTCCACACTGACATGGAAGCTACCAGTTCCCACTACTTAAAATCTAATTGCAAAGCAATTGCTCAGAACAAGCTTGCAGAACTTCCAGCCCTGAATGGCAGTGCCAATCCAGAGTTTCAGATGGGATTTTTTTCCCCATCCTACCTGAGAATCCTTTATTTTCCTAGATGGTCTCCCATCCAAGTGTTAACCAGAACCTCCATAGTTTCCATAGTCTACTGAAACTGGACGTGTTCAGGGTGAGACAGTATGGTGATGCATCAAGCTGAAACAAACTGGTTCACTAATGGATTAGCACTGCTGCTATGGTCACAGAAACTAGCAACAGCTTTGTGTTCAGCTATACTCTTTATGACCAGTGTACCATATTCAGTTTTGTAGGTTATGAAATGAAGGTCGGGAATACAATGTTGTAAATAACTCTTTGTGGAATGCAATTAGTATGAGTCAAAAACATTCCAAGAGTTAAGGGTCAGTCTGTCAGGAGCTGAGTAGAACAAGCTATGTGGAAGAGTACATGAAAGGACAGCCAGAATGTCACTTCCCATGGTTGCACTGCACATCAGCTCACTTTTTCTCCACAGGCTGATTGTGAATTTGGATTGTGATTGTGAAGCAGGAACAGCTGGAGGCAGCTCTGATTTTGCTGCAGGTGCTCGCTTCTGTGCTGGGTCACTCCTCAAACAATTATCCCATGCCCTGGCTGTTTCTTTTGCCCTGTGAAAGGGAGGCAAAACACTAAGACACGTATACACTACTGGTATATACATATGTTTTGTTTATACCAGAGATATAAGTGCACTCCTGCAGCTGCCTTTTCTAAAAGCCTCCAGGTGTGGAGATTTACCTTTAAAATAGGTTGTAGCCCCCTCTGGCACACACTGGCCAGGATTCTACATTTGTTCATAGCCCTGGATTCACAATTCTGCATCCTCCCACCACCTGGCAGTTGTCAATTGCTGGGAAGGTCCCCTGCATCAGTCTTTTACCAGTGAGAAAGAGAAGAGAGGAAGGTGCTTAAGGTCAGGGAAAAGTAGCTGGTCTGGGGTCTGTTCGGATGGAAGAGAAATGAGAATGCATTCTCTAATGGGGTGCACCTACATTTTCTTCCCTAGGGAGCTTATAGTAGGGGGACATTCATGGTCTGAGTCACTTCCCCTGCTCCTTCCCTCTATTAAGAAAACAGCAGTAGGTCCTTCTGGGATTTTACAATGCTGAGCATGGGAGATTTTTGGATCGGGGACAAGGGCAAGAGATTAGCACGTGGCATCCCTTCCATATAGGACTTACATGCATGTAAGCTGCACTTAAATGCATCTATGTCACTAATGAGATGTTGATGAAAATTTACCATCAGAAGAGACCCATTTAAAAAAACAAAAACAAAACAGAAGTCCTTTTCCATCTTTGCCTTCTCCTGACCCCTTTTGGGGGAATTTTTGGCACTTTGGATGTTCTCCAGAGTGTTGGGCAGAAAATCTGCTCCTGGACCCACTCAGATTGCTCACCACTCATTTATATGTTCTCAAAAATGTCTGAATATCAGAAAGCATGAGGAATAGGTACAATTACAAATCTTTTCACTTCCTTCCAAATTCAGGGACCTCTGTCTAATTAGACTGTGGGCCTTTTTGCATGGCATTTTCCATGCGAAAGGGCACCTGAAGCGTCATGCAATTGTGAGGAGTGATCTGCACGACACACTCACAATTGTGTGATGCTCCAGGGTAGGGCAGGCACCGATTGTGCACCTTTTCATTTTTGGCTAGAAGCTGAAAATGGTGCATGATTGTGCATTGTTCCTGGACCCCACATGTATTTTCCTGGCATGCGGAGCCTCTGGAGCTGCACTGGTCGTGCTTCCTGCCTCAGCACAGCCTGGGAAACTCCCAGGCTGAGCAGCAGAAGGAAGAGGCGGGGCTGTCACGCAAGCAGGCAGCTCGTGAGGAGCCGAAGGACCCTTGATGTGAGAGCCTCTCAACAGAGGCTGCTCACAGGATCCTGATCCCCACACCCAAGTGAAGGAAGAAGGTAAGGTGTGGAAAGGGCCAGGGATTGAAGAAGTCTACAAGCTGAACTTCAGTAAGATTATCACATCCCCAGTGCTAATTCAATTTCCTTGAGGTTCCACATTTGATAGCATTTTTTTTTTAATCTGTGTAAGATAATAGTTCATGTGCCTTAAGTCACCTGTCAACTTAGGGTGACATAATGCATTTTGTAAGGTTTTCTTAGGCCACAAATACTCAGAAATGATTTTGCTAGTTCCTTCCTCTGAAATGTAGTGTGCTAAAGAATGAAATATGCCCTCTTGCTCTCTAGAAAGCATTTGAGGGCAGCTTTTTGAGGAGATGGTACAATGGGAAGATCCAAGGGTTCCTGGGGTTAACTAATATGGTCTAGGCTTCCACAGGTGCCCAGGCATGGCTTAAACAACCTTAACTTCATTCTTGTATTTATGTGGTCTCAAGTTGTAGTAACCAATCAGAAAAGGTGCCTTTGGCCTCAATTGTATAATTCTATGAAAACAGTAATCTAGTGTATAGATACAGTGAAAAAAGGAGATTCCATAACATGAATTATTAAGAAAGGAATAAAAAATCATAGAATCATAGGACTTTTACACACTATACTGTTATAGTGCAATTATTCCACTTTAACATCTTATGGAATCCTGAGGTTAGCAGTTTTGGGGGGTGGCATTTAGAATTCTCAGTCAGAGAGCTCTTTGGCCTCAGTAAACTACAAACCCCAGAATTCCACAGGATGTTGAAAATGGAATAATAGCACTGTAAAAGTATAGGGCAGAAAAACCCATACTGTTGGAAGGGGCTTCATGGGCCATCAATTCCAACCCTCTGCTCAGTGCAGCATCTCCAGCTGAAGTATTCCCCAGGAGGTAACTGCCCAGCCTTCTTTTTGAAGATATCCAGAGAAGGAGACACCCACCATCTCTCTAGGCATTGCTGAACCCATCTCACTGCCAAGTAGTTCCTTGTAATATTCAATTGAAATCTACCCTCTTGTAACTTCAGACCATTATACCTGGTGCTATCCTCTGGGACAGGCCTGCTCCTTCTTCTCTGTGACAGTCCTTGAGTTCTTTAAAAAGTGCAATCTTGTCACCCCTCAGTCATCTCATCACCAAGCTGAATGTAGCCAGCTCTTCAACCTCTCCTTATTGTTGACTTCTGGGGGTCCCCTGGGGGACACCTTGGTTCACTCCAAAAATTCGAAGACTGGGGAAATTAGTGGAGCACTAGCTTGGTAGAATGAGAGACAAGGTAACTCAGTGACATTTTCAACACAATTTTTATGGGATCAGACCAGGCAAAAAGCCAAACAATTATAGTAATGAATGGATTTCATTAGCAAATATGTTCTCATACACAAACACAGTTACTCACTCATGCACACAAGGCCTGTCGAGAAGGGAAAGAGGTGAACAATTATAGAGGATAAAGTGGAGAGGGTGTAAAGGTAGTAATACTGCATCTGTCCAGAAGTCTTCAGTCCAGGAAGCAGTGAGAAGGAAGGAGCTCAGTGAAGAGAGGCGACTCAGGGGAGCACTCGACTAACAGAGTGCCAGTCTGCTGACGTAGTGGGGCGTTCTCCGAAGAAAGTCTTTTTAGGGGACTACTTATAGGGCAGAACACACCTCGGGGTCAGGTTCTTTCCTGGGAAGAACAATGGCCAAAATAAAAGGAAAAATACCACACAATAGCAGTCTGATGGCTTGCATGATTGGTTCATGTAAACGGACCTTGCCATTGTAGGATTTGTCGAAATAAGCATTGCTCAACGGGGGGAAAACCCGGTAATCCCCTCAAGTTGGCTTTATGACTGAGGATCCATTTGTTCATTCAAATGTGCCATGCCTGAGGTCTCCTTGGGGAACATGGCAGGGGATTTTCCTGGCCTTGACCTATGTCCAGTCACTTGACCTATTTGTCTATGCACCCACCCAGGGAACATCTCTGGCATAGAAGATATATTTTTGATATTAATTTTGTTTTCCCCCAGGTCTGCCAAGGGAGTAACATTATAGTTTTGTTCTCCATATCTCTTATCATCCTCATTGCCCTAACTTCAGAAACATATGAAGATGAATGGTACATCTTTACTAGTCATTTATTTCCTTAAGTCAACCTTCTTTTTCTTTTCTGCTGAGATCTTGTGCCAAGTGCAAAAAGATATTCACGAATTTCTTTCTAAGCCAATCAGAAAACAGACATTGATGAAACTACTTTACTTTTCCTAATGTTTGCCAGTGTTTCAATCCGCTTTGCACCATCCCATTCTTTTGTAAGTTTATTTAAATTTTAAATCCAGTGGGAAATTTTTATGTATTTTCATGCGCATTTTTGTCTGCATAGACATACATATGCATTTTTATAAGATTTTCACATTATACCTTGTAGAAATAAGTGTTTTTCCCCCACCTAAGGTAAAATATTAACTGTAGTTTTGCCTGAGCTTGATCACTAACACTCATGCCAATATATTTGCTAGTGTTACAAATACTAGCTTAATGTGCCCCCATCCCACCTGATCTTGGAAGCAAAGAAGGATCAGACCTGATTAGCAGTTAGATAGAGAAACACCAACCAATACAAGGTGATCTAGAATATATTTCAGAGGAAGGCAATGGCAAACCACCTCTATTCCTTACTTAAGAACTCCCTGTGAAATCTGTGGGGTCATCATCAGTTGACAGGCAACTTGAAAACACATATGCACACACAAGCGGTATTGAAGTGAGCAGTGCCTTGTTCATTTGATCTTGTGAGTGTCTCTGACCCTTTCTGCCAAACATTGCTATCCTAAACTGGGAACGGGACCTAGACGATGATTCTGCATGACATCATCCAGGTCCCTTTCTTGTTCCCAGGGGTGGTGTGATTGTGCCACAAATCATTGACTGGTTTTCCCCATCAATGACCACTAATTGTGCAGTGCTAACACTGGCTGACTGCACTTACCTGATATGCGGAGGTCTTGGAAGCACAATGGCTGCACTTCCTGCCCTAGCTTAGCCTGGGACAGTACCTGGCTGTGCTACAGAAGGAAGAGGTGGTGCCATCATGCTTTCTCCATTCACGGAGGCAGCCAGTGTGGAGTGGAGTGACCTGTCTGTCCCTTCTTGGCAGAGACAACACAAGGGCCCACACCAGATGTCTCTGGAAAAATGGTAACCTGTGGAAAGGGCCTCGGGAATGTAGGTATGAGTAAAATAGATAGTGATGGGTTTTCTTCTGGCAGGGATGGCACTTGGAATCTCAGAATCTAACAGGCAAGCAATCTTATTTGTATCACTTCTGTTAGGGAGAAGTTTGAGTGAGCCTTTTGGGTAGCATTTCACTTATACTCCAAGGCTTTTTTGAGGTTAAAACTTTTGTAAGTGCCCAAATTGGGCATCTGCCAAGACGCAACCATCTTTAGGTCAAACAGTGCACTGTGTGGCAACTTGAAAAATGTAGTGTGTCTCATTCTGTCTTGTCTTATTTGGACAAAAGTCACAAAGGACCATCTCAATTTAATTTTCAATTTCTAAAAGCCTTGAAGCATTGGAGAGAGAAAGAAAGAGGGGGAAAAAAGACTCCCGCTGTCTCAGGTGGACATAGAATAAGGAGAAACAAACTGGTGGTTTTTTTGCTCCTTCACTTACAGACAGGATGTTTCTTTCTTTTATTTTTAATTGAGGGAAAGCTCTGTGGAGTCTCATGTCTTCATCTGTTTGTGTTTCTGGCATTGCCTCAGTGCTGTTTTTTCTCACTGGCAGAAGCAAAAAATTCAATAAGTCCTCCTTGTTTCTGAAGGATCATCTCTGTTAAAAAAAGAAAAAGAAAGAAAGAGCAAGCAGCCAAAGTGTGAGGAACATGTGATGTTTTTCTACTCTGGTTGTAGTTTTCTTCCTTGATAAATGATGTGCCAATTTCTTAATGTGCTTCGAATTTTTTTTAAAGAAAAATTACAAATTACCTAAAGCTTTTGAGAGAAAGGGATATTAATATAGCAAAAACAGGTGTCAAACAGGAGGGGCTGGAGAAAGAGGACATAAAGCTCTACTCATCTGCTGTTTAGAAATATGTTCAAAGGCAAAGGTTTTTACTGAAGTGAGTAAACCACTATTCTTCTCTGTGTGGGAAAGAAGTAGTAATATTTCTCCTAAGACATCAAATATCTCTTGAGTTGCCTATATAACATGGAGGTTTGTAAGTGCTTCTTGAAAAAAGAAAAGAAATGCTGCTCAGATTAATTAAAGGTACAGTTTTAATCCATCTAAAGGTTTAAAATTAATTAATTCCATTAATCAGTTCAATCCAACCGCCTTAGACTATGTCTGGCAATTAGCAAACATGCTAAGTGTGACTGTCTTGTGGTATCTTTGCAACACATTAGATCTCTGAACTCAGTGGAAGTCCAGGCTTAAGAATTAATTCAGCAATTAATTAACTTCCAACAAGCTTTGCTTTGATACCACAGCTCATGTTTTTGGAAAGTTCATTTGAATTAGTGTGCAGGGGAAACATCTCACACAATGCCAGTGCTTTCACCTAGCAGTCTCAGGTCAAGGTCAGCATCTCCTAATTATAGGCAGCATTGCTTAGAAGCGAAAATAGGACTGATGGCAATCGGGGAAAGACTATAACAGTGATGCTATTTTCTATTTCACATAGTGAAAGGGCCATCCCTGCCTGTTTTATGTTGTGTTTATTTATTATGCAATAGCCTCTCCTGCATAAAGCATTTCTGATCTTAATGATGAATTCTTTTTTTTTTAACAATAACAACTGCAAAAAAACAGAATATGCTCTTGTGGTACCTTGAAATCTAAAAAAAAGATATGATAGAATATATATTTGGGGCCTAGAATCTATTCCATCAGAGATCTTGTGTCAAATTCCTTTTGTCAGATACACAGTTTGGAGATTCTAGTCCAAGAAAGGATTATGGTGTCATCAAATCATTAATATTTAAGATGCCACAACATTGGCTGTCCACCTGCAGCAAAATATCATGGCTAAACCTTTGAAAATAGGAGGGGAAGCTTGTCCGATGCTATTCTGTTCTTTGTAACAGTCTGAAAGAAGTGTCTTTAACACTCAAGTGTGTGAAATGCTGGGTCATAGTTTCTTGTATAAAAGGTATAGCATATTTTGGGGGAAATAAAATGGTGGCCAACAGACCAATAGGGGGACAACATTGGTAGATGTGAACTATCTCTTCTGTGGTGTGTTGGCCTTAACAGATGCTCAAGAATGGTGTAGAGTGGCCCTCAGCCTGGGCATATGAATGTATTTTTATCCATGTACACAGGAATTGATGTGCAGCTCTCTCCTCACAGGGGCCTAAAAAATACCCCCTAGAGTTACCAAAAGCAAAATTGGCATCTCATGTATATATCCTGTACCCCAGTCCCAGAAAATAGGCTTAGAAGTTTACAAAACTTCATTCAAGAAAATGAAATAATAGATGAACATTCTGGCCATTGCCAAGACTAAAAGTTCTACAGTTATCCCTCTGCATTCACAAGGTTCAAATGCACAGAACCCCTGTGAAAGTAAAAAAAAAAAAATGTGAATAACTCTAGACACTCCCAAACCACATTTAGGACACAAAAAAGCATGATCACCATATTCAACCCTCCGTGGATCCCTTTGAGGCATCAAGGTTCCTTCATAAGGCAGAAGTGGGTGACTGGTAGGGCTTACTGACACCTCCACTGCTGCCCCACACCACTTCCAATGGGGATTTACAAGCCTTGTTCATAGTTTCCCAGTCTCACGAGGCTTGCAGTCCCCACTAAAAATGACACAGGGAGGCAGCTGAGGTGACAGCAAATCATCTGTGAATAGTCAAATATGCAAAAGTGAAACCTGCAAATATGGAGGGCTGACTGCATTTGAATTATAGTGAAAAGCCCTGGTAGCACAGTGGTTATATGCCGGTATTGCAGCCACAACTTTGTGAGTTCAATCCTGCAGGGCTCCAGATTGACTCAGCCTTCCATCCTTCTGTAGGTTGGTAAAATGAATACCCAGCTTGTTGGGGGCAATTAGCTAAAAAACACATTGTAAACCACTTAGGGAGTGCTTTGCACTGATAAGCAGTATAGAAATGTACATGCTATTGCTATTGTAGAATTCCAGCCAGTAATTCCCTAAGTTTACAGAAATCAGCTTTCTTAAGGTCAAGAATGCATGTCTGGTACACTTGGCTTCCGTTTCCCACTGAACAACAAATTCTAGTACAGCATTGTCACTTCCACTTAAGGATCCCACAACTTCCATCCCATTAACGAGGTTATGCCTTTTGGTTAGGATCAGATCTAAAAATAATTGATCCCCTTGTTGCCTCTTCCATTTTCTGGATGATGAAACTGTCTGCAAAGCAAGTAAGGAATTTGTTGGACCTTATGTTCTTCGCAGAGTTTGACTGCCAACATCTATCAGGATAATTGAAGTCTCCCGTTACTACTTTGTCTATCTCTCCTTTTTGAATGTGTGGTCATCTGCTCCAGGAAGACTTCACCCAAATCCTCAGGCTGGCTTGGGGTTCTGTAGTAGACCCCCATAATGACATCTCTATTGTTTCTTACCCCTTAATTCTTACCCAGGTGCTCTCAACCTGGCTTCCTGGATTAAAGTCATGGATCTCTTCACAGGTGAAAATATACTTGCCATATAAAGCTACTCCTCCTCCTTTCTTGTTTAGTCTATTTCTCTGAAATAGGTTATACTCCCCAATTACTACATTCCAAACATGAGACTCATTCTGGCAGATTTCAGTGATACCAATTATATCATATTTATTTTGTTGTATTAAGAGTTCCAGTTCGTCTTGTTTATTTCCCATGCTCTGTGCATTAGTGTAGAGACATTTTAAGACCATGTGCCCTTCCCACAAACCCTTTACTAAAGTTGCTTTTCCTGCCTCTCTTGGTCTCTTGCTCTGCTCTTTCTGTAACATTTGGGCTATTCTCCTTCTTAACAGGGTTCATTATATCAACGTACACTCCTTCCCAAAGCATTGGTTTCTCATTCAGTTTCCATCATCCCCTTCCAGCTCCCTTTACATGGCATCAAGCAGTACATGTATTACATGGCAGCAAACATCATATAACCTGGTAGGACAGTGAATGATGAATTACAAGGGATTACATGAAAGCAAACCTCAAGACACTACGTGTCATTAGGATGGCATTAGGATGTCAGGGTAGGGAAAGTGAAACCAACTTGACAATGTTACCATGTATGTTGGGGGTCCTGGGAGCGGCGCCCAAATAACCAAATAAAAACACAAGATGGGGAAATTAAGCTCGAGCACTCTCTTAAGCTAACAAGAGGCAGGGTAACTTTAGCTAGGATTGTTTACCCTATGTCTACGGCTTCAGGTCAGAGAGCATAGCCAGACAAGTTCTAAAGTAACAAAAATAACATTTATTGAGGACAAACAACAAATAAGACACCACATGCACACAGCTAACTTGAAATAGAAATGGAGAGCTTTGGGGAATGGGTAATACGACACCTGGTCTCGTAGTCCTGGAGAGAAGATGAGGTTG
Organism: Ctenosaura bakeri; assembly: GCA_948474755.1. Taxonomy (NCBI): domain Eukaryota; kingdom Metazoa; phylum Chordata; class Lepidosauria; order Squamata; family Iguanidae; genus Ctenosaura; species Ctenosaura bakeri. The sequence goes on along the minus strand of CAOLHI010001707.1, from coordinate 233,428 downwards.
AGGGGAAGGAAGCTCAGCACGGCTCGCTGAGGGGACAACTTCACTGGACAGAGCGGCAGCAAGGCTGGATGGAATTTAGGAGAGACCCGAGAAGTCCGAGGAGTCCGAGGAGGACTTGAAAATGGGGATCTTTTATAGGGTGGATATTACCTACAGGGTATGTCATGCTCGGTGAGAACAACGGGAATTTGTAGCTGGACAAAGGAGTTGGAAAAGGTCAAGTTTTGCATGATGGGTTTAGCACTCAATGACAATAGTATGGTCAGTACGTAAATGGCTCGGCATAAAGGAATGGCTCGGCTCTTGGCTGTGCGTCTTTGTGTAGATTCGCGCTGAGCAAAGCCAGTTTGTGTGGGAGATAGCTGTTAACACTCATGAATCAATTTAACACAGGATCGGCTGAAGCATCAAGCATTTATTTAAAAAAAATACGTTTCTGCAGACACGGGTGTTCTCTAGAGAGAAGGACCCCCTCCCACAAAACAACACACATTTTATCCCCTACGCCAGCTTCCCTCCCCTTGGGCAGGACCCAAAAGTTACAACCCTATCAGAATCGCCTAAGAAGTTACATGCTCCCTTCCCCATATTTACAGCATATATGATCATGCACATAATCAAGCTTTAACCTTGTGCTTTCTTAACTCTCATTTGCTATTTCAAAATGCCCATCAACCAGATTCTAACCTCCCATTTTTGCTAAACAATGCCAAATTCTTCTCTAGTTTTTCTTACCCACTTTCAGCTTTTGCTGACCTTCAGTCTGCCTAAGCAGGTGCCTTCAAACAAAAGTACATACATCCCACTGTTGAATCCTTATCTATGTGTCTGGTTCTCTTTGCTTCAAGGTCTCCTTCAGCTGCCAGCTTCTAAAATACATTCTTAGACTTCTTTGTATTTCAAAAGCTCACATACTACAGTATATGTGTGTAAATATATTTAAAAATGTGTTATGAGCTATAAGCTAATATGTTACCAATACTATTAATAATATTGCAGAAACTAAAATATATTTTACTTCTCACAAATTGCAAGAAGGTTTTTCCCTGAAGCATTGGAGAGGCTTAAGTTGCCTGCCTAAAATGAGGTTTGGAACATACAACCATTAATGGCAGTGCCCAATACGTGCTTGTCCGGTGGACCTCTGCATACACGTGGAGTAGGGTGGCAGAGAAAGGTCAAGTAAAGGCCAAATTATTTGATATCAAAAGGATATCTAGTGCTCTTACCAGACATATCATAACCGTGATAACAACAATACATCATTTAGAGCAAACTGGAGGCCTGTTCAAACTACAGAAATATAGTGCTATCATTCTACTTTAACTGTTATGACTCTGTCACATGGAATCCTGAGATTTTTGGTTTAGGGAGGGGTATTTAGAATTCTTAGCTAGAGAGAGATAGTGCCTACCACTACTGGATTAAGATAGAACAACAGCAATTAAAGTGGAATGATAGTGCTATATTTCAATAGTGTGAAGGAGCCCAGGGACAATGGTTTTCCCAGGATTTGTACTAGTCATAAACTGAGAAAATCTCTCAAATAATCAGATATCATCAACAAGTTTGTGGTTCTGCCTAGGGGGTCATTCACATGGCACTTTATTCTCACTTTAACTGCTATGGCAGCATCAGGTAGAATCATGGAATTTGGGATTTGCAGTTTGATGAACCAGTGCTGATCTCTGGCAGAGAACTCTAAATTCTTCACAAAATCTCAAGGTTCCATGGGATGAAGCCATGGCAGTTAAACTGGCATCAAAGTATAAAAACACTGCAGTGTGAAAGAGACCTAGGTCTTATTAGTATTGTTTCCATAGATTAGCCCAGTATAAATAATGCCTCTGATATACTGGCAGTTATGTCCCAGCAGTGGTCTTGGCAAGATTTTTATCTATCTATCTATCTATCTATCTATCTATCTATCTATCTATCTATCTTGCCAAGACCACTGCTGGGACATAACTGCCAGTATATCAGACATACATACACACACATACATATACATATATAAAATGACATTATATTTTCATCTCAGAAGGGAACTATTATGTCCAACACACCCATAGTTTATGTGCAGACACACTCATATCTTTTTTTATAAAAAAGAATCACATAATGCAATCAAATTGTTTTTCTTTTTTCCCTTGCTAGATCCAAGGAAGAATTCATTTAGACTGCAGTGCAATTTGGCCGATAACTTTAGACTGACAAGTTTCAAATGGAAATAAATAGAACTACATTGCCTGCCTTTGAGGAGTTTATGTGTCTCCTGTGTTTTACTTTTGCCACTTCAATAAAGCAAGCTAAATAACTTTTTCACTTGTTATGTCCACACTCCTGCTGTGATGATGCTTGGCTGAATGAGGAAGTGTTTCAGTACATTATGGAAGGTTCTGAAGGAATAAGTTGTTAGTATTCCTGACCCAGCCTCAATTGGAAGCTAAAAGAGAATAAGTGATGCACCTTTTTGTTCAAATATATCTTTTTTAGAGTGCAGGCAGGAGGAAATCAATGTTCTAGTTCTTCTCCATATAAACTTACCTTACCCCTGTAAAACTGAAGGAGCGGACAGATTGTTCTAGGTTAGCTTTTTCCTGATGTGCTTGGTCTTATACGTGTAATGAGTACGGATGAGGAAAAAAATTGTTTCATGTTGGGTCTAGAATAATAACTATTACCACGGTCCTGCTTTAAGGGCAGCAACACAAAGTAGCTACATTCCTGACATGATGAGACACCTTTCTAGATAACTGTGGTGGTGGTGGTGGTGAGGATGATGTAGTTACATCCCTGACATGACACACAACATTTCTAGTGAATTGTAATAATGTGTGTAGGGCTACGTCACACAGCTTCCCAGTTAGGTATTTACATTATCACAGGCTGACTTATGAGCATGTAAAGGTGAATTGCAATTATCTATGACATCCCTATTTTCAGGAGAGGAGCAGAGACCTACCTACATCTTCAGGACCACTGTGCAAATGGAGACCATTTCTGCACTACACTGTGCTATTATTCCACTTTCAACCTCCTATGGAATCCTGGGGTTTGCAGTTTGGGGAGGGGCATTTAGAATTCTCAGCCAGAGAGCTCTTTGCCCTCAGTAAACTACAAATGCCAGAATTCTGTAGGATGTTGAAAGTGGAATAATAGCACTACAATAGTGTAGCACAGAAATGACCAGAGCCAGCCCATTGCATGCAGTTCCCCACTGTGCTATAAGGCCTACAGCACTATGGGGCCCTTTGCACAAAGAGGCACATAGTGCAAGAGGTTGACTTTGTTTGTATAATTGTCCCAAAAACAACAACAACAAAACAACTATTTCCTCCTCCCCCTCCTCTTCTCCTCCTCCTCCTCCTCCTCCTCCTCCTCCTCCTCCTCCTCCTCCTCCTCCTCTTTATTTATATATCCCTTTTATCCTCAGAAGGGCTCAAAGCAACTTGCAATACTTTAAAAAAGAAAACATAGTTAAAAAATGTAACATACAAAAGTTAAAACACAAATCAAATGAGCAGCAATAGTTAAAACAAAGTTAAAATACATATTAAAAAACAACTAACATATCATAATTAAAAATAACCAGCACCTTTCTTCATCCAGGCAATGATCACAACTTGAATGCCTGTTGAAATAAAATTGTCTTTAATTGTCTATGGGAAGAAGGTAGCGAGGGTGCCAGTCTGACTTCTCTGGGAATGGAGTTCCAAAGCAGCCACTAAAAAGGCCCTCTTCTGTGTTCCCACCAAATGTACCTGTGAAGGTGGTGGGACAGAGAGAAGGGCCTCTCCAGAAGATCTCAAAGCCCAGGCTGGTTCATAGAGGAGAATGATCCTTCAAATAACCTGGACCTGAACTGTGTAGAGTTTTAAAGGTCATCACCAGCACTTTGAATTGTGCCCAGAAACAGACTGCCAGTCAGTAGATCTGTTGCAGCAGGAGGGTTGTGTGATCCCTGTGGCCAACTCCAGTTAACAATCTGTCTGCAGCTCCATAGACCAGATAAGGTTTCTGAACGTACTTCAAAGGCAGCTCCACATAGAGCACATAACAATGATTCAACTGGGATGTAACCAAGACATGTGTTACCATGGCTAGGTTTGATGTCTCAAGGAACGGGCAGAGCTGGAGCACAATCCTTAACTGTCCAAATGCACTCCTGGCTACTGCTGAAACAAAAGAGTTAAAAATTAACAGCATACAAAAGTTAAAAGGCAATAAAACGATCACAATACCTGAACCAAGTGGAAAAAAAAAAGTCAGCAGTTTATGAAAGACCTGTTTCCCCTGAAAAAAAGAGTTCTACCAGGAAAAAGGGTTTCTACTTGCTTGTGGAAAGATGGTAAGAAGAGTGCTAATCTAGCTTCTCTGTGAAAAGTGTTCCAGAGTCTAGGAGCAGACATTGAGAAGGTCCCTTTCCATATTCCCACCAAACATAGATATTGAGGCTGTTCCTGTAAAAAAAATAAATAAGGCACTCTGAGGACCTTTGTTATTAATATGATGAATCAATTAGCCACTCTTGGGAAAAGGGGGACATAAGGTGGATTGAACATGAGTCAACAAGTGTGATGATGCAGCAGCTAAAGAAGGAAGAAAAAAAAAGAATGCACTTCTAGGCTGCATCAATGGTGGTATAGTGTCTACATTGAAGGAAGTGGTACCACACTACTTTGCTTTGGTCAGAATTCACCTGGAATAACTGCATCCATTTCTGGGTACCACAGTTCATGAAGGATATTGACAAGCTGGATCTTGTCCAGAGGAGGGCAACCAAAGCCATTTCCACATGGGGTTTTTAACAGGGGGCAAAGAGTCCTCCTGGGAGGACGTCTGCACCTGGGACCGGACTGGGTTGGACCTACTTAACGTAGATCCACACTCCAGCCCACTCCAGAATGAACCGCTAAAAACAGGTCTTTCAAAAGCATGGAGCACGCCACTGTGAGCCTGCTCCCTTATGCAGATTTGCAGGCTCACATTGGTGCGAGCCTGCAATCTGCTGGGGGCGGGCTTTAGGCTGGCAAGCTTCAGCAGTTGAGACCCTCGACCAACCAGAAGCCGCCATTTTCATCCTTGGAGCAGTGCGGAGCGGCGGCCACGCACTGCTCCGTAGAAGTGTGGACCAGACCGGGGAGCCCAAAAGTCCGGTGAGTAGTGTCACAGGGTGATTCCCTCACCCCATGTGGAAATGACCTATGTTAATAAACAGCCTGGAAAACATGCCCTATGGGGCTTGGGGACCTGGGTATGTTTAGCCCAGAGGAGAGAAGATTAAAAGGTGACATGATAGCCATGTTTATATATTTGAAAGGATACCATATTGAAGATGGAGCAAGCAAGTATTTTCTGCCACTCCAGAGACTACAGCATAGACCAGTGGCTTCAAACTACAGGAAAACAGATTCCACCAAAACATTAGGAAGAACTTCAAGAGATACCTTGCCTCAGAGTGTAGTAGTGTCCCTTTCTTTAGAGGTTTTTAAACAGAAGTTGAATAGGAATCTGTTGGGAGTGCTTTGATTGTGTCTCTCTACAGGGTAGGGGGTTGGACTGGATGGCCCCTGTGGTCTCTTTCAACTCTATGATTCTAAGATTGATTGACTGATTGATTGATATTCGGGTGATGGTTGAAATCCTGAGGATGGTTGAAATCCTGAGAATTCCTAAGGTCAAATTACTCTTGGATGTAGGAATATAAAATAGACAGTTTCTTTGAAAAAAACTAATCAATGGATATGTGGCTTCTAATTTTGTTTTGCAGGTAATTCAGTCCTTTGCTCTGCTTGCATCCATGACAACAGCGTCTACAGCAGAGTCTTTCAGATCTTGTACAGGAATGAAGAGATTGTCATTAATGAATCCATGAACTTCAGGGTTCATCTTCTTCTGGATGGTGAGAGGGTGAGAAGTTTTCTTTTGGTTCTATTTTATCTCCCTAGCCCAGAAGGATGACATAAGACTCAGATTGTGAATCAAGGATCACAGCTGTAGGCAGAGGAACCAATATTCCTTCTTATTAGGGAATGAATAGATATTTCAAAACATTCCTCTAATAGGAACAAATGGATCCTCTGCTGAGGAGAATCCTGGATATACAGGGTTGTTTTTTTTTTCAGGTCAGGACTTATCCTGTCTCCCAAAATGTGGGTCTTTTGAGCAGAAAATGGCATTTTTCTATGCAGAATGGTTTTCTATGGAGATAGTAACATTCCTTAGCTAAAACTTTTGTTTTCTGCACTTTTTTTTTGTGAAAAATCCTCCACATGTGTGCTTTTTTCTTCCACACAATAGATCCCGAACTGTGAATAGTCCTCAAAAACTTTGCTGTTCATGAGAGTGTTCTCACAGTGAGGAGACAATTGGCAAACTCATTTGTTCCTGCCTATGAAAATAACATTTACCAAGGTGTATGTCCTTATCTTTTACCAACCTATATCAAGGTCCATTGTTCCACAAACTAAAATAGTGAAAGGGAGAGAAATGACTAGTGGGATGCCACAGGGTTCTGTCCTGAGCCCAGTGCTATTCAACATCTTCATTGATGACTTGGATGAAGGAGTGGAGGGTATGCTGATCAAATTTGCAGATGACACCAAATTGGGAGAGGTTGCTAATACCCCAGAAGACAGGATCAAATTTCAAAATGACCTTGAGAGATTGGAGACCTGGGCAAAGCTAACAAAATGAATTTCAACAGAGAGAAATATAAAGTCCTACACTTAGGCAGAAAAAATGGAATGCACAAATATAGGATGGGGGACGCATGGCTGGATAGCAGTACATGTGAAAGGAATCTAGGAGTTTTGGTAGATCACAAGCTGAAAATGAGTTAGCAGTGTGATGTGGCAGCCAAGAAAGCCAACACAATCCTTGGTTGCATCAATAGGAGTATGGTGTATGGATCAAGTATGGATCAAGGGAGGTAATGGTACCACTCTATTCTGCATTGGTTAGGCCTCATTTGGAATACTGTGTCCAGTTCTGGGCACCTCACTCAAGAAAGGTATCGACAAGTTGGAATGTGTCCAGAGGAAGGCAACCAAAATGGTGAAGGGTCTGGAAGCCATGCCCTATGAAGAACGGCTTAGGGAGCTGGGTATGTTTAGTCTTCAGAAGAAAAGGGTAAGAGGGGACATGAAAGTCATGTTTAAATATTTGAAGGGATGTCATATTGAGGAGGGAGCAGGCTTGTTTTCTGCTAGGACAGGGAGCAATGGGTTCAAGTTGCAGGAAAGGAGATTCCACCTGAAACTCAGGAAGAACATCCTGACGGTCAGAGTTGTTCGGCAGTGGAATATGCTGTCTCAATGTGTGATAGAGTCTCCTTCTTTGAATGTTTTTAAGCAGAGGCTTGATGGTCATCTGTTGGGAATGCTTTGATGGGTGTTTCTTCATAGCAGGGGGTTGGACTTGATGGGCCCTGGGGTCTCTTCCAATTCTATGATTCTATTATTATTTTGGCACATGAGACAGAATATCCCATAAGGATCTTTCTCAGTTCTTGTCAGAAAAAAAAAAACAGCAATAAAAAACTACATTGCTAAGTATATATTTCCCTTTCATATACCTAAATTAGCAGTCTTAGCCAGTTGTTTCACTCTTTCTAATGGTGGAAGTGGCTCTGCAGGCAGATAATACAGTGATGTGGAAAAGGGAATAACTTCTCTGTTCTCTGAATGGGCAAGACAATTCTGTTTCAAGCTCCAGTGCTGACCCACCTATCATAGTGCAAGTTAATCTGGATCTAACTCACAGTATTCAGATGAGAACCTTTTCTTCCTTTTCTTTGGAATAAATGAATGAATAGAAATATATGTGGCTGAGAATGGTTAGGCATAAAATCCTGGTCTTTACTGTCAATTATCACTGTACAAGTGCCTGTCTTAGTGTTTCCCAGCCTGTTGAGCCCTGGTGGCACAGTGGTTAAATGCTGGTACTGCAGCCACAATGTTGTGAGTTCAATCCTACAGGGCTCCAGGTTGACTCAGCCTTCCATCCTTCTGTAGGTTGGTGAAATGAGTATCTACCTTGTTGGGGGCAATTAGCTAAAAAACACATTGTAAACTGCTTAGAGAGTGCTTAGCACTTATAAGCAGTATAGAAATGTAACTGCTATTGCTATTGCTGTGTTGTGGATGGAGAAGAAGTGAAGGAGACAAGATTGATTGATTGATTGATTGATTGATTGAGCTTATATCCTACCTTTCTCCTGACTTCTGACTTGGGATTCAAGATGGTAGCAGAAGTTGGTGGGCATGGAAGGAGGAGGGCATGGAGACAATGAAAGAATATGCAGAAATATTACTTAAGTGCCCACATAGTCACTTAATAAGTTAAGTATCTTATTGAGCTGTGCTGCTCCAGTCTCACTAACCTAGACCTAGTTCTTATATCTGGACTATACCACTTCAGACTGCAGAAAGGGGTTGACATGACAGAATATTGCCTCACTGTTAGGACTGCCGGGATCTGTGGAGAGATGTTCCATATGATAAGCCACTGTCCTGCAGGTGTGGATTCTCCAGGTCTTGGATTGTTTCAATTGTTCTCCAGGTTGATCTTTGGATCCTTCTGGTTGGGAAGGAATATAAGTAAAATTGTTGTGTTGAATACTAGCATGCTCCCAAATGAGCTAGTGCTTCCAAGTCAGTGGAACAGTGGATCCATTCTGAGTTTTATTCCAAACTTTTGCTTTGTGTTAGCATTTTAAGATACCTCAGCAGAATTAATTAGGTGCCTTCCAATGTTAGATCTTCTTCCGGCCCTTAAGATTCTATGCAATGATGAAATTCTCTTCAGATTCCAGCTATATCCTCTGTACCAGTGGCTATCAAACTTTGGACCTCTAGATGTTTAGGACTTCAGCTCCCAGAATTCCTGATTGTTAGCCAAACTGACTGGGGCTTCTGGGAGTTGAAGGCCAAAACGCTTGGAAGACCACAGCTTTAAAAATCACTGCATTGCATTTTAGTGGCTTCACTACTCTGCTTTAGTGGATTACACAATCTTTCTTGGCACACCATCATTCAAGCTGTCAGTCAGCTTGCTCTCTGGTAGCTATATTTCCTTGGTGCCACTTTAGCTTAAACATTGATAAATCCATGCTGGACCAGCATCTTATCGGTACAAGGTAAATGGGTGGTGATTTATCTGTGTTCGCTGATAGATCTTTCATGACACTTCAGATTCAGTTTCATCATACAGTGCTCAGTCTGAATCTCTCTCCTTCTCACAACTCCACTCCTGCCCCCACCCCCATTTTGTGGGAGCTTGCTTGTAATGGTATATTTTCTGTTTTAACTGTTACAGGTAGAGGAAGCATTATGTGAAGCAGATTTTCAGCTCAAGCTTGACCTGCAGTTTACAGACAGTGAACAACAGTGAGTGCTTTTCCCTTTGCTAAGGCACCATCTAGAGATATGTGGAAATGCCAGGTTTGACCACTGTTTCACAACTCTGAAGACCAGGGTTTGAATATCCACCCCTTTGGCCACAGAAAGCCACCAGGTGAACTTGGGCAAGTCACACTCTCTCACCCTGAGAGAAAGGCAATGACAAATCCCCTCTGAACAGATCTCCTCAAGAAAACCCCATGATAGTTTTGCCTTAAGGTCCCCAGAAGCTGGAAACCACTTGAAAGCACACAACCCATTCCCTAGAGATGTTAGAAGAATTAGATCTTTGTGGATTCTGAGATGACCTGAACTTATCTGCAGCTTCTTGACTAATTTGGAATGTATCAGTTCTCTGAAGCCATTTCTGCACTACACTGTTAGAGTGCTGTTATTCCACTTTCAACATCCTATGGAATCCTGGGATTTGTAGTTTACGGAAGAGCATTGAGAATTCTCAGCCAGAGAGCTCTTGGGCCTCAGTAAACTACAAAACTCAGAATTCCACAGGAGGTTGAAAGTGGAATAGAATCATAGAGTTGGAAAAGACCCCAGGGGACATCCAGTCCAACCCCTGCCATGCAGGAACCCACATCCAAGCCCTTCCAACAGATAGCCATCCAGCCTCTGCTTAAAAACCTCCAAAGACAGATACACCACCAGACTCCATTGAGGCAGCAAACTCTACTGCCGAACAGCTCTGACCGTCAGGAAGTTCTTCCTAAGGTTCAAGTGGAATCTCCTTTCCTGCAGCTTGAATCTATTACTCCTTGTCCTAGTCTCTGGAGGAGCGGAAAACAAGCCTGCTCTATCCTCGATGTAATAGCACTATAACAGTGTAGTGCAGAAATGGCCCATGATTCCACTTTAACTGCCATGGCTGCCTCCTATGGAATCCTGGGGGTTGTAGTCTGGGGAGCTTTCCAGTTCAGACTGCTGAACATCCCCTCCCTAAACTGCAAAAAGTATGATTTCAGAACCATAGCAATTAAAGTGGAATCATAGGCCATTTCTGCACTTGACTATCAACATCCTATGGAATCCTAGGGTTTGCAGTTTAGGGGGAGGAGGTTTTAGAGTTCCCAGCCAGAGAAACTGCAAACTGCAAACCCCAGGATTCCACAGGATGGTGAAAGTGGAATCAGAGCGCTATAACAGTCTAGTGCGGAAATGGCTTCAATCTTATATGTGCCTCTATATGTTTCAGAATACCAAATTCATTTTTAAAAGTCCCTCACTTCTTTCTCCCTGGGGGTTCTTCCAAAATGTTTTGCCTCCTGGGGAAAATTTCACCCCAGTCCCAAAATACAGGTGCATAATAAATGCAAAACTAGTCAAGTTATTTTGGTACACGAGAAAGGCCCCAAATGCCTTTTTTCCCCACTCTTCCACATCTTTCAACTGTCCTGATTTGGCAGGGACAGTCCCAATTAATTCTCAGCCATCCCACTTTTTCAGCTGCTTTTAAAATATCCCAGTTTCTCTCTCTCCCTCTCCCCTTTATTCTCAGCTTGCTTGCACAGGTGCAAACTGAGTTCAAAATGAAAAAAAAAAAGTTTGTTTTCAGTTAACTCAGCACAAAGGGAGAATGGAAAGGAGAAACTAGAATCTTGCCTTTTCCAGGAAGCCTGGCAAAAGCAAACTGCTGCAGCCTCTCCTAGTTTTTCTATTTTTCCTTCATTGGGCCACACTGACCACACTGATATTGACAATACTGATGCTGCTTGTCTACATGTGATGTATTTTTCATCTGAGAAATATTGGAGGGTATGCTCATCCTGGCAATAAAAATACAATAATAAAGTAACTTAACTACTAATTTGCTTCCCTGTTACAAAGAAAGAAAAGCCAGGTCTCACCCTACCTAAGGATAGGGACAGGATATGTCCAACTTGGTGCTGGAACAGCAGAAATCCTCAGAAATATGAGCTTGATGGAGCTCATGTTTAGGAGACACTTCTCTCTATTCCATGATCTTCACAGGCAGTTCCAGTGAGAACAGGGAAGATGGTGAGAGTCTTCTCAGTTGCCAAGCTCGGGCCCTGGAACTTCCTTCCTAGAGAGGCTAGTCACTTTCTTGCTATCCTTCTGTAGTCAAGTGAAAAAGTGTTTCCATTTCAGCAGGCCTTTGAGACCTGATTGCTCAAGGGGAAAGTGCCTTTTAGAATGTGTAGTTCTTTATTTGGGACTTCCACTTGTTTCCAACATATGGCAACCTTAAAGTGAAGGTATCACGTGGTTTTCTTGGCAATACTTGTTCAGAGAGAGTTTTTCCTTTTCCTTTCTCTGAGACTGAGAGAGCATAACTTGCCCAATGTCACCCAGTGGGTTTCCATGGCTGATTGGGGATTCAAACCTTGGTCTCCAGAGTCCTAGGCCAATGTTCAGAGCACTGTACCACACTGGCTGTCCAGAAAGTGTGGTCCTGTTTATAAGTGTTGTTTTCTTTTTAATGGCCATGGTGATTGCTAACAACAACAACAGCAACAACTTCTGAGACATCACTGTTAGTAGGCTGAGATTTTTCTTATCATCTGCTCACAGTCTTACTGTTAATTCCCATCTGTGGTGAGCTTCATTTTGGGACCCAATGTGGTGTACTCATTTGAATATCAGACTATGATCTTAGAGACCAGCGTACAATTCCCCACTCAGCCACGAAAACTCTTGGGCCTTGGGCACATCACATACTCTTGGCACCCAGAAAACCCTGTGAAGTCCTTAAGGTCACCATAAGTTGGAAACAACTTGAAGTCACACATAGCAGTATGTGTGAAAGGGATCTAGGAGTCTTAATAGACCATAAGTTGAACATGAGTCAGCAGTGTGATGTGGCAGCCAAGAAAGTCAATGCAATTCTCGGCTGCATCAATAGGAGTATGGTGTCTAGATCATGGGAGGTACTGGTACCACTCTACTCTGCTTTGCTTAGACCTCATCTTGAATACTGTGTCCAGTTCTGGGCACCCCAATTCAAGAAGGACATGGTCAAGCTGGAGCAAGTCCAGAGGAGGGCGACCAAAATGGTGAGAGGCCTGGAAGCCATGCCCTATGAGGATAGACTTAGAGAGCTGGGTATGTTTAGTCTGCAGAAGAGAAGGTTAAGAGGGGACATGGTAGCCATGTTTAAATATTTGAAGGGATGCCATGTAGAGGAAGGAGAGGGTTTTTTTTTTATCCTGCTCCTCCAGAGACCAGGACAAGGAGCCATGGATTCAAGCTGCAGGAAAGGAGATTCCACTTGAACCTCAGGAAGAACTTCCTGACAGTCAGGACTGTCCGGCAGTGGAATCTGCTGCCTCAGAGTTTGGCGGAGCCTCCTTCTTTGAAGGTTTTTAAGCAGAGGCTAGATGGCCATCTGTCAGGAGTGCTTTGAGGGTGTTCCTGCATGGCAGGGGGTTGGACTGGATGGCCCGTGTGGTCTCTTCCAACTCTACATTTCTATGATTCTATGAACTATGATTATAATGGTGTGGGTGACTTTGTCTGTTCTCACTGCTCACCCCAAATTAGGTACACCATAGGAGTATGGTGTCTAGATCAAGGGAGGTAATGGTACCACTCTGTTCTGATTTGGTTAGACCTCATCTGCAGTGCTCGGTCTAGTTCTGGGTACTTCATTTCAAGAAGGATATCAACAAGCTGGAGTGTGTCCAGAGGAGGGCAACCAAAATGATGAAGGGAAGCCATGCCCTATGAGGAGCAGCTTAGGGTTTTTTTTTTAATATGATTTTTATTAATTATTTAAACTATATAACAATACAGAACACACAACACAATACCTAATACATAATAAACATAAACTTACCAACTGTTTATACCATATATTCTTAAACTTAATCTATTCTACAATTAAATCCTAAGTGTTCCCCATCATCGAGACCATTAGAGATATAACCACTTCCATTCACTTTAGATAGCTCCATTCCCCTTCCAAAATTGTAATGATTCTTCAATTGGTTTACTTCCTTTCCCCTTTAGTAACACATAATTGAAAAATTTGCCAAAATATCTATAAAAATATCTCTTTTTAAATCCCCCTTCCACTAGCAATTCTATTACCATTGTGGCCAATGGGGAAAGCGGCTATGAGGAGCAGCTTAGGGAGCTGAGTATATTTAGTCTGCAGAAGAGAAGGTTAAGGGGGGACCTGTTAGCCATGTTTAAATATTTGAAGGAATATCAGGTCAGGGAGGGTGCAGGCTTGTTTTCTGCTGCTGCAGAGACTAGGACAAGGAGCAATGGATTCAAACAGAAGGAAAAGAGATTCCCCCTAAACCTCAGGAAGAACTTCCTGACGGTCAGAGCTGTCCAGCAGTGGAATATGCTGCCTTGGAGCGTGGTGGAGTCTCCTTCCTTGGAGGTTTTTAAGCAGAGGTTGGATGGCCATCTCTCGGGAGTGCTTTGATGTGTGTTCCTCCATGACAAGGGGTTGGACTGATGGCTCCTGTGGTGTCTTCCAGCTCTATGATTCCTACTACCCATATAAGCATGGAAAACAAAGTTAGTCTTTTTCTTTGCCCTTCTGCTGCACTCCTTCCTCACCCAGACTAGGCATGTAGCTTTGATTTCTCCTGGCAGCTTCTCAGAAAATGACAAGAGGAAGTTCAAGTTCCAATAGCTGCATTTAAAAACAAAACAACATCCTCCTCCTAAAGATCTGATGGAATGCAAGCCACTTCGTGTTTCTCTCAGTGGTGTCAAAATATTGACATTGCCGCTATAAGTACAATTAGTTGCTGAGCACCAGCCTTGCAAATGTTCCTTGTTGCTGAAGGAAACTCTGCCAAGTGATAAATAAATTCCACTCACACCATGGTCTCTAGGGCTCTAATGGGAGGAAATGAGCTGATGGAAGGCTTCTATTTGTTTCTTCCCTCATCTTTCTCAACCTCTCCTTCTAGGCTGAGAGATGTCACCACCATCCCAGTGATAAGTAGTCGCACGTTGGGGCTTCACTTCCACCCAAAGCAAGGCCTGCACCATCGCGTCCCTGTCATGTTCGACTATTTCCACCTGTCGGCAATCTCCATCACTCTGCATGCTTCTCTGGTGGCTTTACACCAGCCTCTCATCAGGTAAACAAAATTGCCTGCAATTTCCAAAGAAAAAGAGAAGTCAGTTCTTTTGTTTTTGCATTCCCTCTGTCACCACCTGAGCTCATATGTATTGTAAATTCATTGTAGAAGATAGATTTTGATTGGGATGTCTATGTACACAGCCCAGTAATCTACACTAACTTACATTTGACATTCTCTTTGGGTCTTTTCCACTCTATACTGTTATAGTGCTATTATTCCACTTTCAACATTCTTTGGAATCTTGGAGTTTGCAGTTTAGGGAGGAGCATTTAGAATTCTCAGCCAGAGACCTCTTTGGCCTCAGTAAACTACAAAACCCAGAATTCCACAAGATGTTGAAGTAGAATAATAGCACTAAGGGAAAGGCCAAAAGTTATCTACTGAATTGCACTTGGGAGTAGGATTCTAATTTTCTATTGATATCTCTTCATGGCCAGGGGTCACTGAGTTTACTGCAATGTTTCAGTGTTTGCTCTAGAGATGTAAGGAATACTTGGATATTGTTTGTATTTCCTTTGAGAATGGATGTCTCAGCACACTGAGTCATTTTATCAAGTTAATGGTCAATCACAGTGTGTGGGCGTGTTATGTATTTGTTTTTTCATTTGGGGATATTTTGTGAATAAATCATTTGCACGCACACACACACAAAACCAAACCCTTGGACTTTGTACAAAAAACACCCCCTTAACTGTAGGTAATTATTTTAAAACATGCACAGGAATTCTTACAGTCTCATCTAATGGGTAGAAAACTTTTGAACTTTTTTGCTCTTGTACGTCAGAAGATTTATACCCCTAGCAAGCATGTTCGTCTAATCTCTATAAACATTCCAGGGACTTTAGCACATGTTCTGACCTGAATCTTATTGGTAGATTCTGCTGGAGTGGTCCAATTGAAACAATGAAATTTGCATATGTATCGACTCACTACTCAACAATGGGTTCAGTGGGTCTATTGGATGGGATAAACCCGTGGCCTTCCAAACTCTATGTTGAGCCATTCAGTCATGCTGCAGGTATGGAAGAGAACGGACAATCACACCAAGTGGACCAAGACAAGAAGGCCAGCAAAAAGGCTGGATGTTAACCCTTTTCATTTATGGATCTTCGAATGGATGAATAATCTGCACTCAATAGCAGGAAAGATGATCACATGTAAAAACTATTGCACAATTATTCCATCTCAATTGCAATCAAATTATATGTAAACACAAGACGTTTTCATAAGGGCCATTTCTGCACAAGGGAATTAAAACGTCCCAGTGCATCCTCTCACAGAGATCGTCTGCACCTTGGAGTGGACTAGGTCTGGACTACTTACCTGAGATCCGCACCTCAGTCTGCTCCGAAACACCCTCAATTGGTTCTCCAGCATGCTTTTTAAGGAATGGTAGAAAACCGTTCTTTAATTTTTCAGAGTGCACCTTTGCGTTCCTGCTCACTTGTGCAGATTCACAGGCTCGCACCAATGCGAGCCTGCGATCTATGGAGGGTGGGCTTTAGGTGTGGTGAGCTTCAACGGTTGGTCAAGGCCCACGAACAACCAGAAGCCACCATTTTCGAAGCTGGAGCAGTGTGGATCTAAGACCTCGCACTGGTCCGATTCACCCTGGATGAGACAGAGGAGCCCTGTGGAAGGGCTTAAGGGACAGTCTGCATTGGTCCGTGCCCAGAAGATCTGGTAAGTAACAGCACGGAGTGATCCCCTTGCCTCATGTGGAAATGGCCAAGGACATGTGCATGTATTCATACTCAGTATGTACAAGCATCAGAGAACTCAGATAAATCTAATATGGTGAACACATATCTATTAGTATCTGCTTATGATTCTTTGAGACCCAGTGTGGTGTATTGACTAGAACCCCTGTTCAGCTATGGAAGGTCTGGCCTGGGTGACCTGGGGCAAGTCATATTCTCTCAGCCTCAGAGGAAGGCAACGGCAAACCTCAGTAAGCCTTGCCAAGGAAACTTTATCACAGAGCAACCATTTGTCAAAACCAGTTTGAGGGAACATAATAACAACAGTGGCCATTTGAAGTGTTGAACATGAGAAAGTGGGGTTAGGAAAATGTTGTTCACTTCCTCCTGATGCTTTCTTTAAGCATCATGCAAAATACATAAATTTTGGTGAAATATTCAAAAGTAAAAAAAATCCATCCTTCCCAAATTGCCCCAGCCAAATTCAGTAAGTAGAGCTAATACAAGCATAGGGATGCTCAGGTGTCATCTCAGGAGAAACATCTCAAGAGAAAAAAAAATGTGCTGGCAAACTTAATTCAGTACCACAAACATAATTGAATGCACAAGGAGTCAAAGCTCAGACTGTTGTTGTTGTTAAAAAAGATTTTTGCATGTAAGGTCCTGGACCTGGATTGAAAAATATACCAGCTTTGATCTCTTTCACAATCCAATGTATTTAGGGCTTGAGCCCTCACTCCATCATGGAAACTCACTGGATGACCTCAAGCAAATCACATTCTCTCAGTCTCAGAGAAAGGCAAAGGCAAGAAATCTTGCCAAGAACCCTCCCCCATGATAGGTTAGCCTTTGGACTACCATAAATCAGTTTTCAAAGAGGAGAGACATGATGGCTAGAAAGGACCTCCCTCTCTCAGCATCACTTTATGGTTCTGAGCCTTCAAGTCACTTTAAACTTATGGTAACTCTAAGATGAACTTATCACAGGGTTATTGTTTTTTTAATTTGTTTGGGCAAAATTTGTTCAGAGGGGTTTGCCTTTGTGAGAGAATGTGCCTTGCCCAAGGTCATCCACGGTTTGAGAGGGAATTTGACTCCTAGTCTCCAGAAGCCTTTAATAAACAAATAAATATTTGAATATTTAAATCTAAATTTAAATATTTAGATCTTAAGTCTTGGGGGTCCCCAGCAACAAATTATATTTACAGGGTGTCCCTAGTAAAGAAAAGGTTAAATGCTAAACCACAATGTTAGGATGAAGGTCCTATCAGTTTTGGAGGTTTGATCTAAAGCTAACAGCATACTAACAGTTGTTTATAATATTTGACCTAAATTCTTGTCCTATTCTGAGGGGACGGGAGAAGAATTATCTTCCTGGTTCTTTCTGAAATTGTGCTACTTTTTAAAAAATTATTCATAAGCTTCTGAGGAATAACAGAAAAATAAATGCCCTGTTTCAAGGAAGCCTACTTACTGTTACAGCTTTTCTCATGGAGGAATTTCTAACTAGCTTTGAATGGGCTTCCATGTTTTCTCAGAACACTGCTGAGCTAGGGGAACCTTTGCTATATCTGTCAGCTTTAACAGTTACAGTTTTAAAATAGCAGCTTGAGGAAATAAAAATAACGCACTGTTCTTAGCACAGAAGTGAAGGCATGCATAAAGGAGCTTTGAAATGTTCCATAATGTTGATGTTCTCAGCATGTAGGTTTATCTTCAGATGATCTGGCTGGTGACTAAGACCAGTTTAAATTTAGTGTGTGTGTGTATGTGCCTTCAAGTCACTTGTTGGCTTAGAGTAACCCCATGAATTACATAGAGTTTTCTTACACTAACAGGCACTAATAAAATTACCTCTATGCCATGGAATCTATGAGCTTGGAAAATGTACTTTTTGGACTATGACTCCCAGAATTGCCTGACCAGTATGGCTGTTAGCCATTCTGGCTGGGAGATCTTGGAGTCCAATAAAATAAGTTTCCCAGGCTTTGGAAATTCCCATCAAAGTTAGTTTCCATCTGTCACAGTTCCTAATAGGGCATTTTTTTTTTTTAAAAAAATGTTCTTTACAGTTACAATGCTTTTTTTTAAAAAAAAACTATTTGCTATTGTTAGACGTTGCAAATCATACACACACACACACACACACGGATGGATAGATACATAGATAGCTATTTGTCCTATCGTAGGCCCTTTCCGCATCTTATCTTATGTCGACTCCATTGCATGGGGATCTGGGGAAAGTATCTCCCAGGAGGTGAGCGCAGCAGAAGTGTTTCCTTCCACATAGGCTTCCTGCTAGATGGCAGGATGTGCAATGGCTCCACTCCTCCTTTCCACAGCTCAGCCTGGCATTTTCCCAGGCTGTTCGGGGAGGAAGAGCGGTCATTGTGCTTCCTGACATTCTGCATGATTGGTAAGTGCAGGAAGGAGGTAGGAGGACTGTGCAATTGTGAGTCATTGATGGGAGAAACCCAGCAATGATTTATTCCACAATTGCAATGGGTGGTCATGGGATCGTGATGAGATAATAACAACGTCATATAGAACCATCACTGCAATCCCATCATGACCCCATGGCCATTTCAGGTTAGGGGCCGGGTGCAGAAAGGGCCATAGAATTGTTTCAATGATTTTATGATTAGAAGTTGGAATTAAATGTTTTATATCAAAAGCCACCTTTAAAAAGCCACCATTTTGAGAAAGGCAGTTATAAATTACCTTAACTAATGAAAGATTCCTGCTTTATTTCTTGTGTCTTCATTTAGCTTTACTCGTCCAGGGAAAGGCACATGGCTTGGTAAAAGCAACTTGGAAATGGGACCAGATCTGACAGGGATGTCACTAGAAAATCTGGTGTTTGGAGCTGGCTACTGTAAGCCTGCTGCTTC
Organism: Ctenosaura bakeri; assembly: GCA_948474755.1. Classification (NCBI taxonomy): domain Eukaryota; kingdom Metazoa; phylum Chordata; class Lepidosauria; order Squamata; family Iguanidae; genus Ctenosaura; species Ctenosaura bakeri. The sequence goes on along the minus strand of CAOLHI010001707.1, from coordinate 214,352 downwards.
AGAGGTAAGGAATACTGCATATATGACAATGATTTTAGATTCATAGCTTGCAGAGACAGAGGCCATTTCCGCACTACGGTGTTAAACTGCTGCTATTCCACTTTCAGTGCCCTGTGGAATTCTGGGGTTTGTAGTTTACTGAGGCCAAAGAACTCTCTGGCTGAGAATTTGAAGTGCTCTTCCCTAAACTACAAACCCCAGAATTCAATAGGAGGTTGATAGTGGAATAGCAGCACTTTAACACTGTAGTGCAGAAATAGCCAGAGTTGGACCTCTTTGGACAGGATCAGCATATGGATGAGAGGTAAGTTTTTTCTTACGCTGCTTCCTCCTCAGAAAGCGAGATGAGCCAGAGGCCGAAAACTTCTATTCGTTTGATGTTGTCATTGAACTGATGAGTAATGGCATTTGGAGTCCAAGAAACTATTTCTGATTTATGTCAAAGAATTACTGTTTACTGACATTGCATCCTCCAACATTTTCTTACTCTTTCTTTCTTTCTTTCTTTCTTTCTTTCTTTCTTTCTTTCTTTCTTTCTTTTTTTCCCTCCCTTCTATCTCTGGGCCAAAGCTTGTAAAAGTTACTTTTTGGACTATAACTCCCAGAATCCCCCCATCTAATGGTGCCGTGATTTGAGTTGGATTCAGACTTTGGGAAATCAGGGTTCAAATCCCTGCTCATATATGGAAACCCAGTCTCTGGTCTTCGGCAACTCACATTCTTTCAGTCTAAGAGGATGGTAGTGGCGAACCTTTTCAGACTAAATCTTGCCAAGAAAACCCCATGATTGGCTTGCTTTAGGGTTACCATAAGTCAAAAATGACTCAAAAGCATACCATAAAGAACAATGAGCTAAGCCAATGGTGGCTGGGGATTCTCAAAGTTGTACATTAAATAACTTTCAAGCCTTGTGTTGGTGTGTTTATCAAATCCCAGCTGCCTCCATTCAAAGTAAACCTCATCCCATAGAAACAGTGGTACCTGGAGCTCCCATGGGGGGGGCATGCTGCTTTTTTCTTCTCCTGAATTTTAAAGGAGCCATTTGAGGTGCTACACCAATTTTGGGGACAGAGTCTAGCACTTTGGAATTGTTCCATCAAGACTGATCTAAATCTTGGCTAGAGTCTCTGCTCCACTGACCCTTAATGCTTTGAGCATGTCAAATCAAGATTTGTTTTTGGATTTTTATATATATATATATATTCCAGCTGTGGTTGGTTGAATCTATGGCTGCATAACCCATGGATATGGAGGGCTGTCTATATATTCACCCTGTTTTTCTTAACGTCTCTAAATGTGAAAGTGCATACTGTTTTCATTTGCATAGTTACAACCAAATGTAATAAGAATAGTATGTGGTTCACCAGCTCCCTAAATGGACTTATGATTTATCACATTACCTCTTCTTAAATCAGTGCAACAGCAAATAGTTTGCAAAGTAGCACCCTTGTAAACTTTGGATTTCACATTTGGATTTCAGACAGGCAGATCTATGGTGGGGGACAGAACAATCAGAAAAAGAGGTTGCTTTCATAGATACCTAACCATGACATGGGATTTAAGAAATGAGCCAACAAGAGACAGGCAAATCTGTAATGCCAGTAGGTCTAATCCTGACACTTTATAATAGAAACTGTACATAGGCAGAGAGATGTTACACCTAGGCCCTTTCTGTACCTTACCATGATCCCGCTTTGTCCTGTCGTGATCCTGGCAATGCCACTTCTAGGATGGGAGAGGGACCCAAATGCTCCCCTCTGCACCTGGCCAGCTGCTGGTGGATAGTAGTATTTGGGACACTGTCCTTCCTTCCACAGTGCAGCTGGCCTCTTCCTATGCTGCACTGAGGAAGGAAGTGCCTTGATAGCATTTCTGGCCTTCCTGCACAGCTATAACTGAAGTGATTGTCTCATGAAAGGGCCCTATTGCTAGGTCATTATGCTGGGGATGCAACAGGAGCAGGGCCATGAAGACATCATGTGATACCACATGTCGTGAACCAGCTTCAACATGTCCCCGTGCCAGGATGGGGCTGCAGTGCAGAACTGACCTTAGTCTTTAGAACCAGCAAGGGAGGGGGGTAGAATAGAGCTTGGAAAAGTAATTTAGATTTAAGGCTCAGAATCATAAATAAATATATATCCCAAGCTTGGAGAACAATTAGCATTATTTTCTCAAGTAAATGTCATCATTATATCCTTAGAATTCCTAGGCGTTTTCTAAAGTACTGTTTGGGCAGTGGTAACAGTGCAGAGAGAAAGCAAGCCTTCAGTTATAAACTGGTTGGCTATGACAGACCAATTTTGTTATTTTCTAATTCCTAAAAGAATTTCCCAATTCTTTTGGAGTACATAGTTGTGAGAGTACTCTGCCTAGGGTCTGTTTTGCTCTGCTTGCTGGGACTGTGTCAATTACAGAGATAATTGAGACAATGAGTTTGTTTATCAGCAGCAGATAGCTCGCTTAGTTAATGTTTACCATTGCATCTCATTTTGTAAAGATTCTTATTGATTTGGGTAAAGTCAGAATCATTATCAGCCCCAACCAGCATAAACTTCTGAATTACTGTACTGGACCATCCTTTCCAATGATTCCATGTGTGCAATTCTAAGATTTGCTCATAACACATAATGAACTCATGCTTGTTTACATACATCTACAGATAAGTAATCAACACAACAGGTACAAGAACAAAAATGATACAACCACACAGGGTTTTTATTTCCCCATTTTGTGGGTGAAGCGGTTTCCATGTGACTCCTCCTCAGAAGATGTTAAGAGGCATTAAATTAAATGTGTTGACTGTATCCCATATCTTCATTAAAAAAAAAAATCAATGATGCTTGGCAAGGTAGGAGGCAGTAGGAAAAGAGAAACACCATGTTAGAGATGGAGAAACTCAAGCCATTTCCGCATGGGGCGAGGGAATCGCCCTGTCCCGGTGTTACCCTGTTTACTGGGGGTCCCAGGAGGGGCACCTAAATAACCTTACAATTACACAAGAGGGGGGAAATTAGTCAAGAGCACTGGTTGGCACTATGAGAGGCAGGGTAACGCAGCGGGATCTTGTAACCCAATGTTTACGGGGTCAGGCCAAGTCAAGAAGCAAACCGTGTTGGAAGTAATGAATGATCTTTATTAAATACAGGCACACAATGTAAGCAACACACACACACACAGATAACTAAGGAAAATAAAGGTGTGAGTATAATAGCTGGATTTTCAGAGGGATAGTTGATTCGGGTGATACAAAACTTGTTATTGAAGCCTGGAAAGAAGATAGAGAGCGATGCTGGGGTTCGATGTATCTCAGCATGTGGGGCTGAGGGGAAGCTCGCCAAGCAAAGCGGCAGCAAGGCGATCTGGAACTCGGGAGCGGTCCGAGGATGGTCTCAGAATCAGGGGTTTTTATAGAGGGAAATGTGACTGCAGGCTATGCTGTACTTGGGGAAAACAATGCGTTTTGGGTTCAGGACAAAACTTTGGAAAGGTCAGAATTTAACATGATTGAGTTAAGTCCGAATTAACAAAGCCAGTATGCAAATACTCAGTGCTTGGCAGTTGAGTATTCAGCTTGCCAGGTTGCCTGCTCTGGGCAGGGAGTCCTTTGTAAACAGCATGCATACATAATGAGGGTGTTTGCAGAGAGGTCACCTAAAGCAAGGATCTGGCTATTTCTGGCCTGCTTGGGTGGAGAATGGAATGTTCCGCAATTAGTGGTGGAGCCTAGTACTGTGCTTGTCTGGGGGCCTCACAAACACATGGAGAAGGGTGGTGGAAGAGAGCCAAATTATGTTATCAAAAAGATATCTAGGGGTATCTCCAAGGAGGCCTAAACTGCAGTAACACCGGTACTTACTGGATTTCTTGGCTCCACGCTTGGGTGCAGGCTGGTCCGGAGCAGTCTGTGGCCACCGCTCCGCACTGCTCTGGGGACGAAAATGGTGGCTTTCGGTTGGTTGAGGCTCTCCACCAACCGCTGAACCTTGCCAGCCTAAAGCTCGTCCCCAGTAGATCGTGGGCTCACACTGGTGCGAGGCTGCAAATCTGCACCGGAGTGTGGGCATGGAGTGCCATGCTCCGTGTTTTTGAAAGACCTGTTTCAAGCGGTCTTTCAAAAGCACGCTGGACAACCACTTGAGGTCATTCCAGAGTCGGCTGAGGTGCGGAACTACACTAAGTAGGTCCGACCCAGTCCGCTCCCAGGTGCAGACGTCCTCCCTCAAGGACGCTCTGCACCGTTTCTTTAAGCCTGTGTGGAAATGACTTTGCAAGACCTAAGCAGAGCTAGGGTTGCTATAAATTGCAGTAGTTTTTAAAAATGTTAATTAACGCTGAAATATAAACAGAAAAACAGAAAACATATAACACACCTAAACCACACAAAACCGTAGATGAAATCAAAATTAGAAAAAATTAGAAAAGCAATACAAAACAATACCAAACATTACAAACATAACTTTTATATAATCAAATTACAATCAAAACTTAACTAAAGCAAGTTAACTACCACTACTGAAAAATTTAAAAGTTAACATTTGTTTTTTAAAATAGTTTTAATTTAAAAAATTTAAAATTTTAAATGGTTGTGGTCTTACCAATTTTCAAATCCAAGTTGAATTGATGGCAGTTAGCAACACATCCCATACTCTCAAAATATCCCAATAGGGCAGGAACAATCCGGATTAAACCTGTGTCATCACATTTTCTCAGCTGTTTTTAAAATATCCCAGTTTCTCTCTCCTCCTCTCACTTTCTTCCTTTGTCCTCAGCCTACATCAACTGATGCAAACTGAGTTCAAACTGGAAATTATCTTAGCAGGAGGTGAGGAGAAGAAAGGGTGGGGTCTTGCCTTTCTCAATACGCCTCTTTTGTGTTCTTCCTCATTCATAATTTTTGCCATCTTGATCCTATTCTGATTTTGCTTGGTCACATGTGCCCTGTGTTGTTGTTGTTGTTGTTGTTAAATGATATAGCCACACCACACAGTTACAGAAATTTCATCACAGTTTGATTGTCATTGTTCCATCCTACAGATTCCTGGGACCTGAAGTTTAGGTAGGTCCTTGAATTTCTTTGCTAGATCAGGTTTCAGGCAGAGTTCCAAGGCCTCAAACTTTCCTAACCCTACCTAGAGATGCCAGGGACTGGGCATGGGACATTCTGTATGCCAAAAATACTTTCTGTACTACTGAACCACTGTCCATCCTGAAACATGAAAAAAAAAAATAGAAGTGATGGTAGAAACATTCTGTGATACCGACCATTCTGGGATTTTATAGGCAATGTTGGATTATCCAGACAACTTCCTCTTTAGGAACAAACTTGAGGACTGGCATTATAAGAAAAGGCATATTGATAAGAGAGAAAACTATCAGGTGAACCTGCTTATTTATTAAGGAAAAAGGTTATGAATGTGAAGGAATTTCAGCAACATTTCTTCCACAGTCAAGACAAGCTGTCTTGATGTATGTGTGTGTAAACCTCATCTCATTTCATCATGCATGAAAGAACAAGTATTTCCAGCAATTTATTCAGTGTTTTGCATAGATATAACGATTTCTGCAGTGAGATTTCACTGGGAAAAATTAATTTGCTTAAAAAAAATGCATGCAGTTTTCCTGCAGTGAATACATGCTTTTGTTAAGAAAATGCAAATTTTGTGCAAAATGCACTGATCTCTCTTCTGTGCAAGAATAGTTTTTATTGGGGGGAGAGGATTGCAGGGAATGCATGCAGGAAAATAGCACAGTTTTTCTGCACAGGAATCTAAGCGACTTGCAGATTAAGTTTCATGCAGTTTGCACTGAAGCAACCTGTTAAGCATTTTCAAACCTCTCCATGAGACATCTCACTTCCAGAATGAGAAGAAAACACCAAGCATGTTTTGTGCAATTTTGTAAAACATGTCTTCAGTATCTTTTCCCTTTGTGATGCTAAATGCATGCAAAGGATGCAAAAAAAGTACACATTGATTTCTCACAAGGAGGCAAAAACATCCAATGCTTAATTTTTTCCCTAATACATCCAACAAGAGAGCAATTATCATAATTTTAACTTTTATTCATTTACTATAAAAAGTGCAAAATCACTCAAAAATGTACAAAGTGCTGATGCACTAACAAAAAAAATCCTCATCATCTTGTAGCACAGTGATTTTTTTTTTACTTTCATGATTTACAATACCTCCTTACAATAAACAGAACTCTTTCAAATGTAATTGAACATCATGAGTCCTTCACAAGAAGTCCTGTTTGATTTTTAAAAAGTGCCTTGTCCTTTCTTGTTCTGTGATGCATCACGCTTGCTACATCACAGATCTGTTGTTTATGTTAACACCCTGTGGTGTGTTGTAGGTCAATAGAGGGTATCCATCTGAACAAGCTGCAAAAAGCTTCTGCTGGCCGTTTATCCTAGATAAACAAACAGATGTGCTGCCTGATGTTTTGATTCATATTTAATCTATTTATTTCTGATCTGAGCATGCTTTGCTATTAACAGCAGCTTGCATAGATGCCATTTCTCTTTTGGGAAATGTTTTAAATTATAGTTAATTCATGATACAGAGAACAAGAGAAAAAGAAACTCTGACTTGTCAGAAATGTAATCACGAGAGTCAAGGACCCTTCAAAAATTATCCTTATCTGGTTTTCATTCATGATTTTTGCAACCCAGGTTTGTTACTCAAACTGGGACTGATGGACTGGGCATTTTGCATTGTTCCATTATGTCTGGTTGTGCAAACTTAATGCAGAGTATTGCGTATGCACAATTTGCTATAGCTTCCACTTCCTTTAGATTCTTTGTTTCTAGCCCCCTGGCCCCTATTGCCAATGCATCTGAATACCGTTAATGTCAGACAACTGCATGAGGTTTAGTTTATCCATGGCTGTTAATCAGGATGGCTAGCAGCTACCTGTGGGTGAAGAGGCAATGCACTTCTTCAAAGAAGTTGCCAGCATACAAAAATAAAAGAGGACTATATTCTCTACATCCTGCTGGTGGGCCTTCAAAAGGGAATCTAGTTGGCTACTGTGGAACACAAGGCTGCCCATTGATCTATCCCAGCATGGCTCTTCTTATTTTGGAAGATTAAAAAGGAAAAAAGCAATCTTGATTTACTTATATGCATGCTTGTATCAATATCATTATGCATGGCTTTTCTATTTCCACGAATACACAATTGCACCATCAAAACAACAAATGTGGTATAGTTGCACACATTATTGATTACAATACATGTACAATACAATACAATATGTGTGGGTGGGTGGGTGGGTGGGTGCATGTGTGTGCATTTTTCTACAGAAAGTAGTGGGGTGGAAGATGAAAGTCTTTTCTTTTTCCTAAAAATAAAAGCCATTCATTCCAGCTTGTTTGTTACTTTGTTTATCTTGTGCAAGCTGTCAGTAAATTTGTCAGTAGATTAGTCTAAGAAAGCTTTGGATTGATTGATTGATGCCAATCTTAATGGCAGGTGCTGTTGTCTGTGGTCTTCCTACACTTCACCCCTGTTCCTAACAGCAGTCCAAAATGTCACATGAGCAGGCCCAGAAATCTATTCTGTATGTACAAAGACATGTTCCAGGTGGTAAGGAAAGTGCAGATTTAGACGAATTCCTGAAGTATTTATTAGGAGGTCTTCCTAATGTTACCACAGTTATGCTTTGTCTGGTGAGAGCACTAGATATCATTTGATATCAAATAATTTGGCCTTTACTTGACCTTTCTCTGCCACCCTACTCCACATGTTTGTAAGGGCCACCGGACAAGCACGTAATAGACGCGGTCGTTAATGGTTGTAAACTCCAAACCTCATTTAGGCAGGCAACTTAAGCCTCTCCAATGCTTCAGGGAACACCTTCTTGCAAACTGGCTTTGCTCAGCGGGAATTTACACAAAGACGCACAGCTGAGTGCCCAGCCATTCCTTTATGTTGAGCTATTTGCATACTGGCCATACTATTGTCATCAAGCGCTAAGCTCATCACGTAAAACCTGACCTTTTCCAATGCCTTTGTCCCACTCTAAATGTTCTCACTGAGCATGGCATGGCCTCTAGGTAAAATCCACCCTATAAAAGGTCCCCATTTTCAAGTCCTCCTTGGATCGCTCCTGAATTCCATCCAGCCTTGCTGCCACTGTGTTTGGCGAGCTGTTCCCTCAGTTTCCAATAACTGAGTCTGCCTCCCTTCTCGGAACACTCCGGACTGCTATCCTGCCTTGCTGTTGGTTTGTCCAGCAAGTCGCCCCCTCAGCGAACCGTGCTGAGCTTTCCTCCCCTTAACCTCCTCTTTCCTCCAGGACTACGAGACCAGGTGTCGTATTACCCATTTCCCCGAAAACTCTCCATTTCTATTTCTCAGTTAGCTGTGCGCATGTGTTGTCTTATTCGTTGTTTGTCCTTTAATAAAACTATCATTTTTGTTACTTCTAAACTTGTCTGACCACTCTTCCAATCTGACGCCGTAGACATAGGGTTAAAGATCCTAGCTAAAGTTACCCTGCTCTCGTTAGCTTAAGAGAGTGCTCCAGTCTAATTTCCCCATCTTGTGTTGTTGTTTGGTAATTTGGGCACCCCTCCCGGGACCCCCAACATACAGGGTAACACTAAGGGTGTGGAAATCTCTTCCTCTCAATTTTGTATTTCTCTGAATCTTCACTGTTCAATTGGACCAAGTTACCAGGTGTGAACTAACTGCTCAGCCAAATGCGCATGTACACTCATGGACAATGCACATTCCTGAATAATGTATATCCATGTCCAATGGAACAACACGTGAAAATCTACTTTTGAAGGATTGAACTTAAAATGGTCTTTGTACACTGTATAAAAAATGTCCAACCACTTCTCTGGGGACACATCCTAATGTATAGTATACCAAAAGGGTCTTTTTCTTTTCCCAGATAGGAATGAGTGTGCAATTTCTGCACACATTTTCCCTATTGTACACATTTTATATGTTTTTTAAACTATTGATTAAAGCATGTGCACATTATTCAATTATATCCCTTTTTAGCCATTCACTTTAAAAAAAAAGTACACATAATTTTATATGTCTTTTATTCCTTATAATTTCACTGCATAGCTCACCAGCATGAGAATTTATGAGGCAAGCTGCAGTCTGTCTTTGAACGAGTCTCAGTGCACTGCCATGTATTTTATTTATTTAGAGAATCTTCTCAAGGCACTTGACTCCAGTGAAGTTTTTCTCTCCCCATCCCTCTTCCTTGGCCCATGAGTCCCCCATGTAAGCTGCTCATTTACACTATGTGGTGATCTTTCAGATTACATCAAACGAGTATGTTAAAAATATGAATAAAGTTGTTCTCCAGATTGTCCACCTGACTCTGTAATAACAGTACAAACGTCTCCAGTGATTTGATCAGTGTGCGTTTTTGAACAAATCATTCCCCACTGCTGTCCTCATTTGCAGAAGAGATGAGTTTCAATCAGACCTCCTGCTCTCTGCTTTTCCTGCTTTGATTCTGCACGTAGGAGCCCAATGCACCATGGTTTTTGACAGACGTCAATGATTCTTTGTTGAGAGCTCTCATTGTGAAGAATAATTAAATGTCAGGAGCATAAAGCTTGCCCTGGTCTAATTTTCCTCCATCTTACTAAGTGACATGCCAGAGAGACAGGTTTTATTATTTAATGTTAAGAGTCTGCTCTCAACTTCTTCTGGTAGCCCAGTGTGGTGCTACTAATTGGTGTGGCCATTCAAAAAGAAGTAGCATTAGGTAGACCTTCCTGCTCCTTTTCAAATGACAAAAGGAACCATTGGGGATATTTCACCATTTTAATCCTCATGGAGAGTAGGTTTGTCCAAAAGACAGAGAAAGCTAGTCCATCCATTTATGTTGCAGAATTGTAGTTTCAGGTATATGGACTCTTGAAAGCTTGCCCTACTGAGTGTGAATTACCCTTCCAGTTTTGGCTGTTGCAAAAGGTTATGACTGGCATACTTTTCTCCATTATTTCAAAGTCACTGCGCCATATTAATATTGACAATGTTTTCACACTTCTTTGAAAACATACATTGGTTGAAATCTATTGGTTAGCCTCAAGTGGCATTGACCCATTACATCAATGATTAACAGTGAACTAAAATTAGGTAAATTCCATTGATTTGACGGATTTACTCTAGTTAGGACTAACAATAGGACTCAAGTAGTCATTTTTCTCTTTTTCTTCCTCTTCCTCTTTCTCCCTTCTCCTCCTCCTCCTCCTTTTCTTATTTACATCACACCCTTTCCCCAGTCCTGGGTCTCAAGGTAACCTACAAAAGTTTAAACAGATGGACATAAAAGCTCACTTCCATAAAAGCAAAAGTTAAACTATCAATAGAATTAGGAACAATTTGAAAATATTCCCACTCAAAAACAATGAATGCACACAATGTAGCACCTTCTGGCAACAGCTTTGTGAGACAAATCAGTATGATTACCCCCATGATGCAAGAGGAGGAGTGGGAAGGGAAAGCTGAAGCTGACAGAGAAAAAGGTTATAGAAAAACAAGATGAGCAGGAATTTGTCTGAGGAATTTGGCTGATACATGTTATTTTCCTCTTCAGCTACCGAAAAATTCCAGATAAAATCTTACCCTTCTATCTGGTTTCATTGGGGGTTAGTTGGTTGTTTCAGTGATTATATCTTGTTACCCCAAGATATAGCTCAGAGGCTGTGATGCCAGTAGCTCTGGGAAACAGGGGGGAATGTTAACTCAAAACAGGAGTCTTGTGAGACAGGGGTAACCTAATGAGATCTTTTACATCTATGTTTACCAGTACTTCTGCAGGGACAAACCAGCCGAAGATTCAAAATGTAAGCTTAATGTGTTTTATTGTGGGAATTGCAATCATAAACACAAGAACCAAACAGTTTGCAATCACACAAGGCTAACTCAAGCAAATGGGAGAAAGTTTGGGATAGTGAGATTTTAGGGCAAAGTGGGTGATATTTACCAATTCAGAGGAGCAGCGAAGGCGGCGATGTGGCTTAGACACAAGTCTAAGGACAGTACACAATTGGGAATTGGAGACCAGAGTGGCAACCAGCAATTGGTGTACTGTGAGTTGACTGGCCAAAAACTAGGGTTTAAATACTCTATTTCTGCCTGGAGGTGTTTATGGCTCTCCAGCTGTGTAAATAATGAAATCCTGAGAGTGGACAATGAAGTCTGGAACAGGCTAATGGCCTTAGCATTACGTGACAAAGGCTAATAGCTGTCTTGATAGCTCAGTACTTGTTGGACATGTGTGCGGACAAAAAGGAAGCTTGTTTGGTCAGAAAGGGAAGAGTTAAGACAACCAGCCATCTTGCAGGAATCTTCCAGATACCATTGCCTCTAGAAGGTTGAGTCGTCAGAGGCTAACTGTAAGCCCATTTTTGCTGGAGCTGCATTCTACCAGTATACTTATATTGGCAAATAGGATCTTGGCCAAAGATTCCAAACTAGTCTTAATTCTATCAGATTTACTTTCAGTGGGCAAAACAGTGGTTGGGATGGATCCTGAATAATTTATGTAATACAAGTTCAACTTGATGGCAGGATGCTAAGCAATAGGACTAGTAACTTAAGAGTGAAACCCAGCATAATGGTGTACATGGGAGGAGCTTATTGATGAGTGGAGTTATATATAAGTAAGAAATTCTGTTTGAAAAAGAGCCTTCAATGAGATCTTGGCCAGAGAGGGTGGTTGGGTTGTGTTTAAGTGCCTGAGGAAAAGACACAGTGAACAGGTGTGAGCCTTAGGTGTCTAAGGCTAAGAGTTATTGACACAGACCGTCAGAAGCTAAAACTGGTTAGTGTAACAATGCTGTACTTTATACGAAACTTAACAAGATACTTTATTTCTAATATTATTATAAGAAAAGATACTGTTTGTTTTATAATTACTGAGTTGGCCTGAGTTGTCTAAAGTCACTGATAATAAACAAGAACATGCCATTGTAAATAAACTATTTGATTCTGAATGAATACTTAAGACCCTAGCGCTTTTACGCAAAAGTGGTGGTTAAAGGGTGGAGTAATGGCTACGTGAGAGTGTTAGGCCACCTTTTTAGGTTGGAACTGTAAGACCAATCCGAGGAAAAACAAAGACCTTCCACAGATGGCTCCCTTTAAAATTAACTCAACTGACAACTCAACTGTCAGTTAATTAACTCAACTATCAGGTGTAGGAGAACACCTCTACTCTCTAGGCCTTGCAGAGAAAAGCAAAAATTCCTACTCAGCTTCCCAGCACACAGCTGGCTATTCTTGCACAGATCAATGGGGGTGAACAGCAGTCACTAGACCAAGGGGCTGCTGTAAGAGAGGTGTGGGCTTATATATAAGCTTAGACCATCTCCCCTGATGTCGTTTAAATGCACCAGAGTGCTGGAATCACACTTGCCTCCTTCTGTTCCTGCTAAAGATACCTCTCCCACTGGCCAGCCCAGATGGACAGCCACAAGAAACTGTATGCTATGCTACATCATCTTCAGGTGGCTTTAACTCCCCTCTTTAATTCTCTCTTCTTTTCTGAAGATCTCTTCTGCACTGATACAAGGCTCTGATGCTCTCTGGCCTCGGAAAAAAAGCAAAAAAAACAAAACAAAACAAAAAAACAGGGAGAGATTAGAAAAAGCGATTAACCTTGTTAACTATGGAGCAGAAAGCTTTTGCCAGCAGTTTGCCTTTAAATGGAAAGGACTTGCCATTCTTCCCCTGCCCTCTACTCCATTCTCTGTAGGAAATAAAGGCTTTAGATGTATTTTTCCCCATCCCCTGGAGGATAAAAAGAAGCTCCAGCTATTGAAACAGCAAAACAGTTATTTTTGCCTTCAGAGGCTTGAGCTCCCCAGTGAGCTGGTATAGTTTGTAATGTTCTTTTTCATTATCTGAGTCTCCAGGGGCAGAGACCTAGAGAAATGTGTCATGGCCAGGCCATGACTGAACTATTTAAATTTCATCAAAGCAAAACAAGAAAGTGCTCACCAGATCAAGCTAAGTTCAGACCGAGACTGAATCCTTTAGATGTGTTGATATTGGTGAAGGTTGTAGGGATGTAAATCTCTGAATATTTCACCTCATGGATGAATAATTTTCATAGATTTTTCCCTGCTCTGGGAGAAAATGAATGCTTCTGTGGAGTTTTCACACCGTGTTCACACATCCTGTAGCCTTGCAGGAATTTATTCTGCAAAGAAACATACTCTTTGTGTGTGCAAACATTACTCTTTCAGTGTAAAAGAAAAAGTTGTTTCACACTTTTTTTTCCCATGCGTGCATTACTTGAGAAAAAAAATGTATTTTTCTACAAGCACATTTTTTGCAAACACACACACACACAATCCCATGTCTTTCAAGAAACATGTTTTTCTTAACAAAAACAGAGGGTTTGTGCCTAAAATGTAGCTTTTTGTTTAAAATACTTTCTAAAACACAAATGTTTGCAGAAGAAAAACAGTTTCCTGAACTGTTTTGGAGGAAAATGAAAATGTGGTTTTGGAGCAAATATTGTCGTTTTACACCACAAAAACGAAAACATCCTATTTCTGTATGGAATAATTTCCTGGAACATTTAGAGATGCTTGAATGCCAGGCAATATCTTGTTGTCAGCACCCCTTTACAAAACAGTAAATTTCAACATGTATTGAGCATAAAGGACATATATTCTGTTCTTTTCAGGGACAAACAAGATATGATATGGAAGTGTTGCATACTTTCCCCCCCCTTACCTTTAATTTATATCCTACCTTTCTCCCTGCAAAAGACCCAAGTCTATAAACATTGTCTGAAATCCTATATCATAGATGTAGGCAATTTCTGCTCTAGACTGTTATAGTGCTATTATTCCATTTTCAACATCCTATGGAATCCTGGAGTTTGCAGTTTAGAGAGGGGCCTCAAAGGGACAAAGGCCCCTCTCTAAACTGGAAAACCCAGGATTCCATAGGCTGCTGAAAGTGGAATAATAGTGCTATAACAGTCTAGCATGGAAATGGCAACGGACAACATTCCCAGTTCTCAATCTAATAGTCTTATTTCTGGTAGCAGTAACAGTGCTATCTCAGAAAGAATTTTCATTCATTAGAATGAGTCATACTCTTAAATAAGAGGGTATAGAATTGTGCATTTCGAGTGACCTTGTTAAATTTGTGTGAGCCTGCTTAAAAGAAAAAAGACATGAGGGGGATAAAATCGGTGGGGGGACCTAATCCACCTTGGGATGTACCCCTACTCATTGTTGGAAGGTGGCCTCAATGTGTTTGGCAAAGCCAGTTTGGCCCAGAGATTTAGAAATATTCCCCAGTCCTATGGCATAACAACAGTAGCATAAATAAAATATATTTTTAAAGTAGGACTATTACTGCAGCTCCTACTCCCCCAGAATTAACTTTCTCCCAGCTGCCATTTTAATTGGTATAATGGCCTTCTTCTCTCTCATTCTCTTCTATCTCTGTAGTAACCATACAAACTCACCCCCACATTCTACCCCCTCCCTCCATACCATTCTCACATAAAGTTCATTGTATTGGCAACAAAGGTTCCTCTTCAGCATGTCTGAGGAAGAACCATGTGAGCTCCATTTTCTAGAGATCCTAGACAGACCTTTGAGGTTCATCAGGCTGGGAGACAAGGAGTATCTCAAGGTCACCAAGAGAGTTTAATGGCTCCCATGTTCCAACTCAACCATCATACCATCCTGGCTCTCATCCAGCCTAGCTTTAATATAAGACTACTCCTAAGGTCATATAATATTGTCAGTAGTGAATGGGAAATGAAAGCTTGAATGCTAAAGCAGATAACTGTTCCTAAATATCCCTCCTTCCTAAAAACTAAAAACAACAACTACAAAAATGGAGTAAAAAAAAGTTACATAAACTGTTATCTTTCTTGCAGCCTTTCTAGTTACAAAACAAGTCTTTTTTATTACTATTATTTTGTCCTACCCAGGGTAGAAAGATGATCCAGGGAGAAAGAAAATAAAGCATAATAAGCTAATGAATAATGGTAAACTGCTTCATAGCTCATGAAATTTCATTGTCCTTGCCTGTAAATTACTTTTGGGCTCCTGGATAAACTATGAATAATACACTAGGTACCTCCCTCCAGGAGCAGGGAAGTGAAAAATCAAGAGGACAATAAAATGAAATCAATGCTAATCTCCACTATGTCTGTTATCCAGATTTTCTTTTTGCACAGGGGTGAATTGCAACAATTGAGAGCTTTAATACAACTTTTCCGTGCAATACCCATTGGTTAGAAGGGCGAAGGGCAGAGAAAATAAGTATACAAAAATAAGTCTTGGATTGAAATGGGCCACAATGTTTATTGGACTGCTGTTGTTGTATGCCTTCAAGTCACTTCCAACTTATTGTGACCCTAAGGTGAACCTATCCTGGGGTTGTCTGGGGCCAAGAGTTTGTGGTATGCCCAAGGTCATCCAGTGGGTTTCTATAGGCAAGTGGGAAATTGAAATCTCGTCTCAAAAGTTGTAGCCCAATGTTCAAACCACTACACCATTCTGGTTCTCATTTACTGGGATAAATTCGATAGAGCATAGTCCTGGATCCAATCTCCAGACAAATGAACATTTTCATCATTGTTCCTGCCCCACCTGCCCCCAAAAAATGCTTGGTTCTGACCAGATAGAAGATGAAATGATTCTTGGGCCTTCATCAGTTGTGTAAATGAAGGAATGTTAGAAGATCCACTGCTAAAATTCCCTCTTCAACACAACAATTTAATCATGTGCTACTGTAAGGAAAGCAAAACACTGACTGTTATGGTGGGTGGGAAAGCTGGTGATAACAATGGCCAATGCTATGAGAAGAGCTTCTTCAAATATTTCAGGATTAGAACTGAGAGAGGAGCCATTATTCTCAGGTCCATCTCTAGAAGTCTCACAACCAATAGCCAAGCAACCTGAGATGCTGTGTGGTCCTGGTCAACTTTCTAGCCTGTTGGGTGGTCATACAGACCACTGGACTATAAGCCACACTACAACTCTAATGATGGGGCTGGGGGTATCCCTACAATTAAATTCTGTAAATTTTGGTAAATTCTCATTTCTCAGGAAGGAAATGTAATTTTAACCCATCCTGAAGGATGGACAAATCTATCACTTTAGCTTTCTCTTACGTGTGAATTTTGGCATATTCTGGTTGAAAATGAACTGAAATGAGTTCTCACCCATTCCTGTGAAGGACATATGGGGGGGACCTTTCCCCTTGTCCCATATCTTATGTAGGAGCACAATCAGGACACCTAGCTACCAGGTCCTTGTGTTTACTGAACAAAATCTTGGAATATTTCACTATTAAAAAAAATCAGAGGAGCTTGAGAAATTGTATTCCTCTGATCCTGTTCCTCCAGCACCCCCTCCAAGAAAAGTTTATGACCACTATTTAAACTTTATTTGTACCCTACTTAGGATTCTCAGCTCTAATTATGATATTGGTATTTCTTTTTTAAAAAGAATCAAGATGCAGAATTTTTGGCTAGTTTAGGTACAGGACAGCTGGAGCTGATGCAGAAAAAAGGTTGGAAGACAGAACTGGGGTAAAAAAAAGCCCCATCTGCATTACCTTCTACTTCCTGGTTAGTTTTCAGTCAACCATGTGAATCTCTGGTTTGCAAACTGGTAACCCTAATCTAATTTCACCAAAAAATTCAGGAAGGAATATTACAAAGGTTATTCCATTTCTGTCTTTAAAACGACACTGTTTGTTAAACAGTAATTGGCTGAAATTGTAATCACTGCATTTTGTACATGTGGCAACTTCAGCTTGATTCTGCTCTATATAGCAGAAATAATCAGGCTTCAAGCTTCCAAGGTCTACATTTTTTTTAAAGGGTATGAACTGCAGCCAGATACAAAATAGCAGCCAAGGGAGCCAATTACCTTTTATCTCCCAGGCACCATAGCCTGAGATAACCTATATCTGCAAATATAAATTGATATCTGTGTTACTAGAGTGTGGGAATTCTAGGCATAGGATTCTAAAACTAGGCAGGAAATGCTGCATAAAGAACTGTTCAAAAGCAATCAAGTACTACTCAGGTTTTCTAGGGAAGAAACAAGAATGGAATTAAGCACTCATTTTCTCCTTGAAAGAAGTAGTAAGTAATGTTAGCATTTTGATTCCCGCCATGGGAAAATCTGGGAAAACTTTGCTGTTTTTGAAGACTATTCACAATTTGGGACCTACTTCGTTCAAAATTCACAAATGGAAATGATTTTTTTTTGGCACAGAAAATATCTATCTATCTATCTATCTATCTATCTATCTATCTATCTATCTATCATAACATCTCTGGCCATTTCCACACTACACTGTTATGGTGCTACTGTTCCACTTTCAACATCCTGTGGAATTCTAGAGTTTGGAGTTTACTGAGGCCAAATTGCTCTCTGGCTGAGAAATCTAAATGCCTCTCTCTGAACTGCAAATCCTAAGATTCCATAAGATGTTGAAAATGGAATAATAGCATTGTAATAGTGTAGTGACGAAATGGCCTCTGTGAATAATTTCTTTTTCTAATTGGAAAAGACTTTTTCTGCATAGAAAGCAGCATTTTTATGCACAACTTTGCAAAGAAGAAGCCCCAAACCACAAAAAAATTCTTGTCCGTCCAGGATTCTTCTTTTCAGGATTGCTTGACATTCAGGAAATATTTTTGACATTTTTTTCTTTTTTAATTAAAAAAACCAAACAAACTCATGTTTTTCCATGGCTAGCAGGGATAAGTATTTAGCACACAGCCAACATGTTCTACTTGCAGTTTTATTCGTTGTATTACCATGGCATTGTGAATCAGACATACTCTTAGATCAACTAGAAGTAAGAGGTGTGTGTGAAGTGTTAATTTTGTCTTCATGACATGGGTTGAGGTGTTAGTTTTTGGAAGTGAATTGTTCTTAAGGAGTAAAACTCTGAAATATTTGCAAAATGTCTCATTCTCAATAAAAGAGTTTATCTCAATGTGTTGAGATAGCCTGCAGAGAAATCACTGGCCTCCATCGTAGAACTCTCTTCCAGGATAGGAATGAAACAAAGGTGGTTTGTACTTGTCTGAGGTTTGTGTAATTTGCACAGAAATGAATCTGTATAAATATTCTCTTTTCCCTTTGTAAGGCAAAGCATGACATATTGGAAGCACAGGAAGATTGGTTGTTTGATCATAAAGATGCAAACAACTCCAATGCTTCTGATTTTCATAAAGTCCCCACAACAAGAAAGCAGCAATTGCAGTGAAGCATTACAGTTTGTGCAATTTGCATAAACAAACTGTTCATGCAAGTGGAAAACTTATCTTGAGACCTGTAGAAAATGTCCCACTGATCTTGCAGGTATACAGGGGGAAAAAAATGTGGCCTCTTATTTCTGTGTGTGCAAATGAGACAAGTGAATTTATATTGAACACTGTGGTCTCCATTGCACAATTTTCCGGAGTGTCTGCCTACACACATGGCACACCCTCAAATACTTATACTTGTTTATTTATTGTTTACTTAGACAACTATCCCACCTTTCTCCCCATAATGGAGTTAAAAAAAGCCCCACAGTTCTCCAACATTTATTGACATTAACATTGTCTTTGATTGTTATCTGATGTAACCATAAATGTTATAGATATCATGGGATTTCCAGCAGTAATGGCAAAGTGAGAGGTTGTCTCTCACTCAACAGCAAAATTGACGGCTGTTGAATGAGGTTGGTGCCTATCTTGGAACAAGACAAAGTGCCCCTTCAGGAAATAAGACTTAGAGGAACTCAGAGAGGACCCATTTCCAGTAGCCAGTGCCCAGATTAAGAGAAGAAACATTGGAGGAGTGCCAGATATGGATAGTGCTGAGAGAGAATCAAAGAGTCACCCTATCTTGTCACAGACCTGAGATTGGGAATAACTCCAACACTTTGGAGACCTTTTTTTTCCTCTCTTTTAAAAATTTGTTCATAATCTCCTTCTTGATAAAAATAAAATCAGTGGTGAAGTTCCTGCAGTACAAGTTTGACCTGCGAAACTTTAGAATGATATAGCTGTATCCCTAACATTGGCATACAAAGCTTCTAGTGATCTGTGATGTTGTGTATCGGAATGTGTAATGCCATTTCCCATTGTGCAGTTGGACCCAAAGATCTATGAGTCCCATAGCACAACAGGGCTTATAGCATAACAGGCTTGTTTCCTCCTCCACATGTTCAATGGCCCCAAAGCCACAGCTACATCTCTGCTTTCCTTGAGAATGTGGCTGTTGCTCACCATCACAATTCACCTTTGTGTGCTTGTAAGTCCGAGAGCCAGTGTAGCATAGTGGTAGGAACATTGGACTATGACCTTGGAGACTATAGTTCCATTCTCCGATCGGCCATGGAAACCCACTGGGTGACCCTGGGTGTGTCACAAACTCTCAGCCCCCCAAAACCCCTGTGATAGGGTAGTCTTAGTGCCACTCACAAGTTAGAAACAACTTGAAAGTGCATACAAACAAGTCAGTTTTATGATGTTGTGAATACTTAATAGGAGACCAGCCAAATATATGGCTAGGGGGAAGCCTAGAAACTTTCAGTGATTTTAGGATTATTGTCTGAAAAAGACCTAAATTAACTTTGATTTTGCTTTAGGTGAAGTTCCGGTAGTTTGACTCTTTTTGAGAAATAGCAGCTGAGACAGCAAAAAAGGAGAAAATGTTTTCAGCACCATTCTTTTTCCACATAGCTGCTTGGATTCACCTGAGTTGAGCCTGGAAGCTAAGCAATTGTGTGGGAAGATGTTGTCTCTGAAACGCCTTTTCTTCCTGGGGTTACTTTTTTTTTCTTTTTAATGACCCAAATACAACTAGAAAAAGCAGCAAAAGCAAGGAAAAGCATCGGTGAAGAGATGCCATTTAGACTGGGAAGTGGGGAGTGGGGGGAGTAATACAGATGTATATCTTTTAAAAACTGGAAAGATTGGAATCATTTTTCAGTATCAGCTGACAGCTTGGCATTTCCTCTGTAGCAATTTCTTTACACTTTATCATTATTTTTCTTAACAAGTGTTGTGTAAGAGCACCCTTTCCCTGATCCTTCTTTCCCACTGAAGGAAGACAGATGATGTTAGCTGAGATCTTCTGCAGCTGTCTTGCTAGCAAGGTGATGCTCTTTCAGATGTCAGGAGGGCCTCTTGAGTGGATACAGTGGCTGGGTATTGATTCATACTCTGACAAGTCACTCTGTCCCCTGTGGAACTTCACAGTGTGAAAAGTGAAAACAGAGTTGGCAAGTTCTGCTTTTGCCTCTTAAGATCTGACAACACATGAATGGAATTTGTGACTCTAGGGAAGTAGTAGAAAGTTTGCTTAACCCTCATTCTTCTACTGTTTCTTCAAAAAAGGGTGCTGTGGAGTGTGACTTCCTACCCCACTTTGCTGATGGAAAAGCCATTGGATATGCTTATCGGCAGTTTTTCCAGCAGCACGGCGGGCCAGAAAGTGGCAAAAGCTGCAAGACATGGTGTAGTGGTTGAACATTGGACTATGACTCTGGAGACCAGGGTTTGAATATCAGCTCGGCCTCAGAAACTCACTGGGTGACCTTGGGCAAGTCACACTCGGCCTCAGAGGAAGTGCAAAGGCAAACCACATCTGAACAAAACTTGCCAAGAAAACCCCATGCCAGGTTCACCTTAGGATTGCCATAAATTCAAAACTATGTGAAGGCACAAAACTGCAACATGCTTGCCGGGATGAGCAAAATTTTCTTTGTGTTTGTGTGGGTGTTACTACTTAAGCAGTGACATTTAAGCATACAAAAACAATTTTCCCCCGTGTGCCAAATCGCTGAGTTTTGTGCTACCCACCCCAGCAGTCTTGCATTTTAAAAAGTTGTTGCTGCTGCTGCTTCCACTGCCACTGTTATTGTTAATATCCTACCTTTTCCCCAATTTAGGACTCAAGGCAGGTTAGGAGAGTTAAAACAAACATTATTAAAAATTAACAGGATGCTAAAGTTAAAAAGCAATTAAACCATCATAGCACTTGAAACAAATGAAAGCAGCAGACGCAATTAACAAAAATCCAACAAGGCCTCTTGCTCATTAAAAATGGAGTCTCAAAGTCCTGGCATATTTTAAAAAAAAGTTTTTACCTGCTTGTGGAAAGATAGTAAGGAGAGTGCCAGCCTAGCCTGTCTGGGAAAGAGGTTCCAGAGCCTGGGAGCAGCCCCTAAGAAGCACGTTTCCTGTTTTCACACCAAAGGTATCTGTGGAAGTGGTGGGACAGAAAGCAGGGCCTCCCACAGAAGATTTCAGAAAAACAGGCAGATTCATATGGGAAAGTACAGTCCTTCAAATAACATGTATCTGAATCATTGAGAGCTTCATAGCCATCACTAGCACTTTGAATTCTGCCCAGAAATGGATGGGCAGTCAGTGAAAAAAAGGGACTGGTGTATTCCCTGTAGCCAGCCTCAGCTAACAGTATGGCTGCTGCTGTTCAGACCAGCTGAAGTTTCCAAACACACTTAAAATGAAGCCCCTTATAGAGTGCATTACAGTAATCCAAACAGGATGCTTCCCATCTATGTGTCATTGTGGCCACATGTGGATGCAGCTGGCATACCACTTATAGGGCCTTTCCACATCTTACCTTCTTCCTGCGCTGGGTTGTGGGGAATGCGCAAGCAGCCTCTGGCGAGAGGCTCTCATGTCTGGGGTCCTTCAGCTCTGCATGAGCTGCCTGCTCACGCGAGAGCCCTGCCTCTTCCTTCCACAGCGCAACCTGGGCAGGAAGCACAACCAGCATGGCTCCAGAAGCTCTGCATGCCAGGTAAGTGTGCTTGGGGCTCAGGAGCAATGTGCAATCATGCACCATTTTCAGCTTCTAGCTGAAAATGAAAAAGTGTGTGATTGGCACATGCCCTACCCTGGAGCGTTGCGTGATTGTGAGTGCGTCATGCAGATCGCTCCTCAATTGTGAGATGCTCCAGACACCCTTTCACATGGAAAATGCCATGCGAAAAGGGCCTTAGTTGTGAAAAGGTACTCTTGACCACTGCTGAAACCTGGAGATCCAGGCTTAGATCCGAGTCCAGAAGTACACCCAAACTATAGACCTGGGTCTTCAGAGGGAGTGTAACCCTGTCTAACACAGAATGAATCCCTACTCCTTGATCTGCCTTTTGATGACCTAGAACACCTCTGTCGTGTCTGGATTGAGTTTCAATTTGCTCAGCATCATCTAATCCTTTAGTGGTGATGGACACCCATTTTTGTTGAATTTTTTTTGACTTTTACATACACAAAGAGAAAACACATTACTATCTGGAAATAGTATTCTGTGCACAAGCAATGATGGTGCAGTTGCATGAGAAGCAGCATTTTGCACAAAAACACTGGCTTGAATTCAATATGGGACTTATGTCTATATATGTGGACCAATGGCTGTGGGAAACAGAATTGACCAGTTTTGCAATATTCATATTCAGCAAGGGGCTACCATGATGTTACTACATCAAGGAGCCACCAAAGTGGCCAACATGCACTAGGACCAATGCATGTTGGGCACTGATGTGCATCGGGCACTCCGAATGCACACTGAGTCACAAACTAAGGGTGTTGATGCACTTTTGCTGGTGTTCTGCTATGCATCTTTGTAATTCATTAGGAGAGGTCTGCAGTGCCACTGGTACCTAGCTGAGTATTTATAAAATTACACAGTGTAGATTGTCATACAGAATTGTGGCCACTGATAGTTACTTGCAAGGTGGGTGGGGTTGTTTTATATTTTTGTTTTGTTTTATGCAAAAATAGGAAGCTTGACCACCCCCACACAAAAATGTAGCTATTTGGAAACTTTTTTTGTATGTGCAGAAAACATGATTTACACACACATGCACACACAGATCTATTCTCTAAAGAATGGTATTTATTGAATGAGAACTGCACAGGAACATTCATTTTCCCTTGTAGTGGAAAGAAAATTGTGGAAATTATTCATCCTCCTATATGAGAATGTAGTAGCCAAATACTTACCTCCTTAGATGAGATACCTTTTCTTGGTGAGAATGTGAAAATTTACAAGTATTCTTTATAGCCCAACTATGCCTGTGTATAGCAATGGATGGTCACATGTTAGGATAGCTGCCTACCCACAAGAGAAGAAAGTCTTGGCGAAATAGGTGTTAATGGCTCTTGAGCCAAGCAAGCAAAGGGATCCAGAGATGGCTAATAGTCTTTGTGTTCGGTGACAAAGCGTTGAAGGGACTCATGATAGCTTCTCAATGTCTGGGCAGGTGAGGAAACAAAAGGGGCAAAATGAGTTTAAAAGGGAATTTCAGTAGGAAGGAGGCTACAGGATGTTGGTCATTATTGTCTGGCAGTTTCAATGGCTATTGTTTTCTAGCTTGCAACTGTCCCCTCTTAAACTCATTAAGTCAAGTTCTCTGACTAATCCTCAGTGAACTTATGACTTAGCCATGCCTTGACATCCTCTCTGACCAAATTCTGCAGGTGTACAGCCAGTCCTCTTTGCCAGCATGACTTTTCAGCCATAAATGTATGATTGATATATGTGCCAATCAAACAATATCATGGATTGGGGGCATACAGCATGGTAACACATGATCCAAAGCTGTCTGGTTGCATACACCCCATGAGAATGTGTTCAAAAGACTGACAGGCAGTCAATGTATCTGCTGAGAAGTTTAACACTCCCTGCTCCCCTACTTCTCCAGTGGTCTAATCATATTCCCTTGAACAAGGGCAGCAGCACAGTAGTAACAGTTCTTGAGTGGATTGTTTCCCCATGTTTTTTTTTTTTTGAAAAAGGAGAAGACTGAGAGTACAAATTCCAGCTTTTCACAGGATCATGTGATATGGTTCATTTGTTTCCACCAAATAATTGATGCCTGTAGTTGAGGTTGCCATCTTTTGCCCCCAGTAATTTCTCTGGCACAGCGGTGCCTCTAGGAGAACAGACTTACACTCTTTGATGTGATGCGGAAACGTTACTTGAAGCAACGAAGCTAGAAGGGGGATCTAGAGAAATTTCTGCTACTTGAAGTGAAAAGCTTTTGAAAATATGTGTTCTTACTCTTTCTTAAAGCAGATTAAATTTTCTCCTTCCTATTTATTTATTTGTATACTAGTGTATATACCCAGCATTGCCCGGGACTTTATTTTCTCAAAGGTAATACTTGTTAGAAATACCTTAGGAATTACCTTACCTTGGGAGTTAGATGTGGTTGAAATACACAGATTTGAGATCCTGTGTCTCTAAACTGTGTTGTCCATTACCTTTAACTTTTGCCCATATTACCCAATCCAATCTGTATTTAGAGTTGTTAATATAAAGAGGTTGGTTTCCAGAGGGAATACACTAGCCTTCTCCTTGCTGCTAGGCCTCACCTCCATAGCAACCAGCCTGAGGCCCAAGAGCTCTCTGGCTGAGAATTCTAAACACCCCTCCCTAAACTGCCAGCCCTAGGATTCCATAGAATCTTCACAGGTAGGCAGTCCTATGAGGTCTTCTCACCTGACACAGTCAATCCTATGAGGTCTTTGCCTGCCTGACACAGACAAACTCACAAACTTTGACTTTTACATACTAATGTAAATCCAGTCCAATGAAGGCAACATAGAAGGCTCTGCTCCTTCCTTGTTCATCATCATGATGACTTTGTGGATGACAGGAACAAGTTCACCCAGTGAGTTTAATAGTCCAGTGGAGACTTTGTTGTTGTTGTGTCTTCAAGTCGCTTCTAACTTATGGTGACCCTAAGGTAAACTCATCACAGGGTTTTTTGGGGCTGTAAGCATGTGATATGCCCCGGGTCACCCAATTAGTTTCTATGGCTGAGCAGGGAATCAAAACCTGGTTTCCATGGGTGTAGCCAATGATCAAAACACTACACCACACTAGCTGTCTCAATGGGGACTGGTATCTTTCTATTTCAAGTTACAGTTCCGGAAGCAAGTTTCCAGAAAGGTCATACCAGTACTTCTAAATATCATGGTCAAGGACTGAAATTGCAAGAAAGGAGAGTCTGACTAAACACTAGGAAGAAATTCCCGAGAGTAGGAGCTGTTTGACATGGAATAGACTCCCTGGCATGATGGGGGACTTGCCTTTCTTGGATGGAGATTTAGGTTATATACTCACCTCTTGGGAGCATGTTAGCAGTAGATTCCTCCACTGGCAGAGGGATAGATTGGAAGGACCTTGGGGTTTACATCCTGCTGGGTCACAGCAGCTCCTGAAACCCTTCCCTAAACATGGGACAATGCCAGACTTTTCCCTTCCTCCATCTATTGGATCATGAGAAGTTGCATAGGTTCCTCTCTTCATTCATTTGCAACTTTATTGAGAGATTTGGCTCAAACATGAGTCAGACCTCATTATTTTCCCTCCTTCGTTTGCAAGGCAGAATAGAGCTAGAGCCTCTAATGAGAGCTGCTTCTTAAAGCCTTCCTTCTCTTTCTCTCCCTCTGTCTTTTAATTGTCTGCTTGTGGAGCTGCCAGATAAGAAAGTTTCGGAGCACTGTGGCAATTACCAACTTGACTGAGGAAGAGACCAATTTTGTTTACTACCTGGAAGGAGTACTCTCAATTAAGCAGACAGTGCTGTGTGGGAAACTGGCTTTTCAAATATCCTTGCCTGATTAATAATGTTTTGTGGAAGCAGAAAGGGTGAAATTCTGTATTCTTTAGAAGTAGTAATCTGGAGCTTGTAAGAGTATTGCTTGACCAGCAGATTGACCAGGTGTTGAACAAGCTTTCAGACATCTGCTTGCTTGACCTATAAAATAATCTAGAATCTAAACAGATAAATATTAATTAAAGCTTCCCAGACCAAAAGAGCCCCGAGGCAATGTGCAAAGGGAAAACCTTTAAAATAACAGAAAGATAAAAACCAAGATCCTGCACCAGAGTTTACAATGCATAGTGACAAAGCTGCATCACTGATATGATAATGCGAGGGCAGAACAGTTTCAACTGCCTCCCTCAGGGTGGAAGAGACCATCTTGTCTGTATAGGCAAGTTTAGCCTCAGCCTCTGAAGCTGCAACTTCTAAAGTAACTTTCTTTTTGTTGACTTATTATCTAATGGAACACTATTGTTGAGCAGTAGTTTTCTTCCCACCTGGCACTACGTTTTGTGTCTGGGAAGAATACTAAGATTTGGAAGATTACTGTAGTTCATATTATTTGTTTTGCTACATTTGTGATATTTTATATTTCATATTTCATCTGTATGATAGTCTGGATTTACATTCCTTAATTCCTAAAATATTTCTTATTGTGGGCTAGCACTATTCTTGCTAATTTAGTTTTTGATTTATTTATTTAAAGATCCCTTGAGGTATGTTTTTAGAGATTTATTTATTTTTGAGTTTGCTGTAATAGTTAGTGTGCACTTTTTGACCTAACTTATAGAGTATAGTCTATGTTATATTTAGCTGTTCATATCCATTTGTATAAGGGTCCTATTTTATTGCTTTAAGAAATTATGGTTGTAACCAGGAGCCAGTCAGGTCTTTTAAAGAAAGTTAGAAAATCCTCCAAACTCAGCAAAAGTACCAGTCTCAGTTCAATCTGGCCTTTTATTAAAATAAAGAGAGGGAACAGAGGCAAAGTGGCCATGTATTTAAATGGCCTGCAAGACAAAGAGAAAGAACAGCAGGGTCTGCAAGGAAAGTCTCTAGACACAGACCACACTGAGAATATTACCTTTGATGATACTGTTACTACGTCTAATTTTGAACCCCACTTAATTTCAGAAGCACATAGTCCATCCAAGAGCACGGTTCAGACCCCCAGTCTGAGTTCAAATTTGCTTCTCGAATCTAAAAATGTGGAATTAGACTCTGACAAGGTCTCTATAGATGTCTCTATATCTTCAGATCAGATAAGTGCCCCCCTACATGATGAGGACGATCTTTTATCCTTCTTTGAAAATATGCCACCCCTGGAAATTTTACGAGAAAAGGAAAAGAGGGCACTGGCAGATTACCATAAGCGTAGGGAAACTATCTTTGAACAACGTAGTGCTACGGAAGCCAATTTTCTTAACCAGCAAATGAACGCATGCCCCTCGGTACATCCTGATATGGATCAAAAGGTGCTAAAAGAGAATGAGAATGGTCATTGTTCAACTTTATTTAATATGTTAAAAGACCAGTATGATTTAATAACTACTATCAAATCTAACATTGATGTAATATGCTGGTCCATAGGGGAAGGGATATTACAGATTGCCCCTCCAAAAGCCCTAGATCCATCTAATATAAATATTAATACAGGCCATCTTGATGATTCCTTATTTCAAGATGACACTAAGTCAGAACCAGTTGTTTTACAGTTAGATAAAAGATCTAAGAAAAAGGGCAAAAAGAAAAGGAAAGTCGTTTGTCCAAATTTGGAGAAGGAACTATTTAAAACTAGAAGGGTAGTAAACTTTAATTTTAAGACACTGTTTAACCTTTTAGACAGTTCATTGAAGTCTTATATAAATTTGCGATGGACAGGGGATGTAACAGCACTGTGAAGAAAAGATATGATAATGCAACCATACCAGTGAGCTGTGACCATGCACAACAGGGCATCCCACAAAATGTCTCATTGTGCAACAGGGCTACCTTGTGCAACAACTCCTGAGGTGCAAAATATCCCATTGTGCATCAGAAGACATCACACATCAGGACACGTTGTGAATCAGAGATGTTGTACATCAGGCCCTATGAATCAGGAGATGTTGCAAATCAGGACCGGTTGCACCTTGGGACATACATCATGACATGTTGGACATCAGGGCATTTTTGGCATTGGGACATGTTGTGACTCGGGACTGTTGCACAACAGCCATGCTACTGCCAGTGTCTATGCAATGGTCCTGGAGATGCAGCTGTGTATCTTCTCTCCTCTCCTCCTGGGAATATGAGAATTGCACAACACTGCAATTCAGCTTTCCAGGATGGTAGGTAAATACTTAACAGGTTGCTTCCCGTTAACTGAAAACTAAATTAAACTACTCTTTTGTGTATCTCATGAGACTGTGCTCTGTACTTTGCATATCTTTGACCCTGTCCATTGACTGCATGGTTGTGCATCATTATTGATGGTTCACTTTGTGCACCAATTTGCAATGCACATTTGATAGTGCAATGTTGCAGTTTTGTATAGCACATGTAAGGTGTAGCACAGTGAAGATGAAGTTTTCCTATGTCTCTTAAGTACAAGATTTTGGCACTAATGACCTTCCTGAGACATGGAGTTATTTTACAAGGTAACATAGCTGCAGCAGTGCGGACTAAGGCTGTAGGCAGAGCACTTGTGAAGGAAGAAAAGTGGAAAAAAATTTGATGATCAGAGGCATCAGATGTTCTCTGCCTGCTATCATCATCACCACACAAAGTGAGACACAGCTGGTTTGGTCCAGTCCTTCTCAATCTTTGGTCCTCCAGATGTTTTGGACTTCAGTTAGATTCCTGACCATTGGCAGCAATGTCTGGAGCTTATGTTACTGTAGTTTCTAGCCCAGACTTGTGAGATATTAGATATCATTTTGATATCACTAATTTGGCCTACTATACCCCTCTGTTCTCCACGTGCTTGCGGGGCCCCCGGGCAAGCTCGCAGATAGGCACGGCTGCTAATCGCTGTAATATTCCACACAAATACAGGCAGGCCAGAAATAGCCGACCCGCCGCTTCAGGAGACCTCAAGGCAAGT
This sequence comes from Ctenosaura bakeri, assembly GCA_948474755.1. NCBI lineage: Eukaryota > Metazoa > Chordata > Lepidosauria > Squamata > Iguanidae > Ctenosaura > Ctenosaura bakeri. The sequence continues at coordinate 185,642 of CAOLHI010001707.1, read as the reverse complement.
ACCACATTATGTATGCACGCTACTTACAAAGAACTCCCTGCCCCGACCAGGCAGCTTGACTAGCCAAATACTCATCTGTCAAGCACTCCGTGTTTGCATACTGGCTACTCTATTGACAATTCAGACTTAATTCAATCATGTAAAGTTCTGACCTTTTGGAGGTTTTGTGTCCAGCCCAAAACTCATTGTTTTCCCAAGTACGGACTAGCCTACGGCCACATTTTCCCCTATAAGAACCCCTGACTTTGAGAGCTTCCTTGGATCGCTCCTGGCTTCCATCCCACCTTGCTGCTGCTTCATTTGGCGAGCCTTCCCCTCAGCTCCATGTGCTGAGAAGTTCCATTTCCATGAACTTCTTCTTCTGATTAACCGGACTTCAGGACAGGTATAATATCTCCCATATCAAAACCTCCTCTCAAAATCCCTCTATCCAACTCCAACCTTTATTTCTATAGTTCTCTGTGTGAGTGTGTTGCATACACTTGTTTGGTTGTATTTTAATAACAACAACAATTATTATTTACTTCTGTTTGCTTCTTGACTTGGCCTGACCCCGTAGACATTGGGTAAAAGATCTCACTCCATTACCCTGCCTCTTGTATTGCTAGCTTGTGCTCTTTGGACTAATTCCCAACTTGCAATGTGGAAACAAGCCATTTCCAACTCTTTCTCATTTCTATCAAAGGCAAGTTCCCATTAATGGCATGCAGTGGGTGGGAGGGAATGAGTAGTCCTCCAGATATTCTTGAACTGAAACTCTCATGAACTCTAGCCAGCACAGCCAATGTTAATGGATTATGAGTGACTCCAAATTTTTCTCCAATTATAAAAATTATCAAATGATTATTTTAAAATTATGGTAGTAAATTCTACAAGTAAACCTTGCATTCCATTAAAAATATTTTCTTCTTAGTCCTAAACCTAATGCCAATCTACTTTGTTGATGACCTCCCTACCACCAGCCTAGCTTTAGTATTCTGAGGCGGACGAGACAACATACTTAAGAGGTTTTCACTGGGACTTGATTTTTTAAAGAAACTAGAAATATACCTTGAAATGTGCTGTTTCCTTCATGGATTGTTCTTCCTGTTTAATAGCATTTTTCAAAATGTCTTCTAACAAGAGTAAATAATTCACATCAGTACCACCACAACTCTCTTTCTTTGTTAATAATATCTTAGAAGAATTCCATAATGACATGCCATATTATAGAAAAGAAGTAAATCAATAAATGCAAGGCAAAGTGGTAATTAAAATGGTGTAATGTGTAAATTAAAAGGTAGTTTATGATTCCATAATGCTGCTGTACCAGGAGGTATTGTGGCGTGATTTATGAAAAAAGAATTGGAAAGTGCTTCAATTGTTTGCATGTTGGTAGTATTCAGGCTGTACATTGTTTTATTTGGGGGAATTTGATGGTTCTGGATTTAGCTGTGGAATAAATTACTGGATTTAAGAAAGTTGGAATTGTACATCTGGGGAGAGGCTTAACTACTTATTTGTGTTGAGTGTGTACACTGGTTTGTGTACCCACCATCATATGTCCATGCTTTTATGCCAAGTGGTAATGTCTAGCAAGGCAATCTACATCTGAAAACAATGGGGTAAATAATTTGAATTTGGAGGTCTTCAAACAAAAGTTGCGTGGAAACCTTTGGAGGTGTTCCTACATGGCAGGGGTTTGAATTAGATGGCCCTTTTGCTCTGTTCCAACTCTGAGATTCTATTCTTCTTCCATGAAACACATAACTCTACTTGATCTCTGTTAACTGAATCCTAGTGGCTGTGATTAATGCTGGACTAGTCATCTCTTAAATTAATTTAGCATGGCTTTCTTATAAAGTTCAATAAGCAAAGGGATCTAGTTGCACCTTGGAGACAAACTGAGAGAAAGAAGTTGCTAGCATAAGCTCTTCTAGGCTAAGTCTACTTCCTCAGCTGCATGGCATGAAACGCCCAGGAACAGACATTTATAATTATAAATGTGCAAGTTGTATGTGTGAATAACAATAGAAAGGGCAAAGCTTGTGGATATGATGATGAGGTGAGAAGTTCATTGTTAACAATAGTCACTGAGGAAAAAAGATGAGAGGAAAGATATTGTCTAAAGTCAAGGTGAGTAGATAACTGTATGAATGGTGGAGAGAGTTACTGGAATGTAGTGTGATGCTGGCAGAGAACCGGAAAGGAAATGTGGAAAAATGGGCAAGAGAGCCCTCATGAAATGAGATTGTTAACTTTGTTATAATACGTGTAGTGTGTCAGGAGACTATTGTCTCTTTTCAACCCACTGTTGATGGACTGGAGTTTGTGGATATATTCCAATTCTGCTCTTTTTCCAATCTCCCTTTGCATTGTTTTGTTTTGTTCAAAGACTGCTGTTCTGTGGTTTGAGATGGCATGTGTAGGAACATTGAAGTGTTTTGCAACTTTTTTCCACAAGTTTTACATTTGTATTGTTATTCACACACACAACCTGCTTATTCATTGGTATAAATGTCTGTTATCAACTTCTTTTAATTATTCCCAAAGGTGCTACAACAACCCATTGTATACTGATTCAGAGTAACATGGCTATTTATTGAATTATAAAGTTTAAGTTCTAATAAACTACTCCTGTTATTCTTTCTTTCTTTCTTTCTTTCTTTCTTTCTTTCTTTCTTTCTTTCTTTCTTTTTTTGTCCACCCTCTCATGCAGGGCAGCTTTTATGTGCCATCTGAAAATTGTATGCAACATGCACACAAGTGGCACAGAGATCTTTGCTTCCTGCTGTTGAACGCGTATCGAGGACTTCTTGTCCATTATGCCATCATGAAGAAGGAGATTCCCACCTTGCCACAGCTGAAGCTAGGTGAGAGGACATTACATTTTGATTTTATTTAAAATCATAGAATTTACTTAACTTTCACATGTTAAAAAAATGAAGCATGTAAAGTATACAGAAATGTAGAGCTGTAGTGTGAGGAAAGCTGAGAAGAAGATCAGCTAATTTGAAATGTGGTGCTGTAGCAGAGTTCTACAGACACCATGGGCCATTAAAAAGTCAAATGAATGAGTCTCAGGCCTGAATAGAAGCAAAAATGACTATATCGAGGCTATTGTTCTTTGGACATATCATGAGATGACACTGTTAGGGTGGATAAACAAGCCACACCTTCACCTTATCGCCAGGTGGACATGGAACTGACTTGAACCCCCACACAAGGTGAGAAGGTAGAAAAGAGAAGGAGAGAAAGAGAGAGACACACAAGTAACTTTGGTCAAAGGATCCATCAAAGTAGGGAAGGATGATTTATTCTTTCAGGCTTCCCTTTGTATATCATTTTTATGTTTATATTAAAAATGTTTACAGAAAGAAAAGATTCATGCTTCAGCACTAGCAGAGCCACAGCTTGTACACATGTTACATTTTATCTGACTCTTAACTCTGGGTCATCCCTGAAGACATCTCTGACCTTTCAAGAGTCCTTAACTTGTACATACTGATCACTGACATGTACTAGGCAGAAGAAACAATTCTAAAGCAAGGTTGTTTGATCAGCCTGAGTGTCTAAAACAAATTAATATTGCAAATTAATATCACAGTTAATGTCAGGAACTGAATCCACACAAGCAAATAGTACCGCGCATAAACACTATTTATTTTGAGTGAGATACATTGTACAAGACTTCAGTGAGTGGACTAAAGGCAATTAGCACTGTTCAAAGCATAAAATACCAAGAAGAGTCTTTCTTCCCTGCAAGAGACCTTGAAGCCGTGACAAGCCTGGCAGGGCTTATCAGAGCATTCCTAGCTTTTTGTTTATCTAACAGTCTCTGGTTCTCATGCCTTTGTTACAAGCAATGTGCTAACTTAAATCCTACTACATATCCTGTTACTATAATATGGAGGGCTACCCGACAGTTAATGATTATCAAGTATTAATTCTATAGCAAGTTACAGAGCACCAAATTTCAAGCCTAACTACACAACTCATTGGAAGAGATGATAATGCTCAGGAAAGTGGAAGCCAGTAGGAAAAAAGGAGGACCACATTACAAATGGATTGATTCAATCAAGAAAGCTACACATCTGAGTTTGCAAAGCAGGATAGTTGGTGACCGGGGCTATTGGAGATCTTTCATTTTTATAGATCCACCATATATTGAAGCTGAGTTGATGACACATAAGTAAGTGAAAATGGAAAAAAAAATTCCAACTAGCCAGAAACCTTTCAGTACTTGGCTCTTACAAGCCTTTTTGATTTTAAGCTCTGTGTATTCTACAGAGTTGTCAGTTAAGGTTATCACCAAAGTTCTTTCAACCATCTGCTTATACAGCAGGCGATATATTTAATGCTGAGAGTATTGTAGCTTTCAAATTTGGCCAGTCAAATAGATGCAAATTGTGTTCAGTTTGTGTTTGAGCATAACTTTCCAGAATGTATGGATTTCTTCATGGATTGAGGACATTTTGGTGCCCTAGATGGGTATAAGTCCACCAGTATAGGCAGTGGTGCAGGAGGAAAAAGCCATGGGTGCTGTGGTGATGAAGGAAGTAAAACACTGGTGAAACAGGTTGCTTGGATTCAGCAGAATATGGTCACCATGCTTGTGAAGTGTAAATTTGCATACAAGTTGCACTACTCCACACCGCTAAATGCTGATTGACTGCACAAATGAGTGCATATCTGCTAAGGTGGCTGATTATTCTTACACGTAAAATGTGGAATGGCCAATGTCTGTTTCTGTGGTCCCCATGGGTCAAGTGGTTGACTGAAGGTACTAACAAGTAATTCTGTCCTTTTGAAATGGGTGTCCGCCTCCAAATGTTCTCTATTGTTATGCATTTATGGGCATTATTTAAGGCATGTGGATTTCCTTGGGTTTTGGGTGGAAAAGTCAACTCCATATATATGCTGACCTCAACTCCATATATATGCTGACCTGTTTGTCTCTCTTGCTATCTAGCAATCTTTTGCTTCATGGGCTTTTGTTTAAAATGAGCTGTAGCATATATATTTGTGTGTGTATTCAGTTTCAAAGCAATTAAGAAGCATACATTCATTTTCCTTATTTTCACTACTGTGGTTGATATTGCCTTCTATCCAGTATGCTCCAAGAGATTCTAAGAAATTTTCCTTCTGTTCCTGTTAACTACTGTGTTTTCCTTTGTCTGTTTCTAGAGGATCTTGCTGTAGAAGAAACACTTCAACAACTTTCAGCAGAGCTACAGGTACTTAAGCATGTCCATCACGGGATAAGTTGTTGTGTGAGAGAGAAAAGAGGGAAGGGAGAAAGTGCTAGGAGCCAAAATCGATAGGGAAGATCAAGGAGTCCCAGGTAAGACTGTATTCCTTGACAGAGTGGGCCTGAGAAGTCAACCTTTAACAGGTGAGATTCCAGAATGAAAGAAGACCTGTCTTGATGGATTAGACCATCTGGACCAGCTTTTCACTTCCATAGCAATATGGGCACATAAGAACTATCACATAGACATGGAACCTTTTTTTTTAAGTCTGTTTTTATTGTGCATAAATCAAAGACAGAAGACAACAAACAAAAAACAAACATAAATACAGAAAGATAGACCTCACGGCACAACAAATACCTTCAAATCCAGATAACAAATAATAATAACACGTTTCCCCAAATGATCCTGTAAAATCAAAACATTTAAAAGACTTCCCATATGTCAAGGGAGCAGCTTAACTTATTACTCTCCAATAACGTTCCTTTCTTAAAAGGTAAAAAAATAGAAAAAAAAATCAATATTGATCTCCATTCTCCATGTTTTTTAATTAAAAATGAAAAAGAATAGATTTATTTTTCTTAGATTTTTAATAAATCAGAGTGGTCTTAGTGTGTGTGTGTGCTCGTGTATGCATATATGTGTGTATGTGTGTGTGTGTGTGTGAACTCTCACGTGGACATGGAAACATTGAACCTGCATTCTTCTGAGTCAGATCATCGGTCCATCTTTGCTCAGTACTATTGTTGCTAACTCAAGCCATGGAGAGAGATAAGTAACTCTTGTTCTTGTTGTTGTTGTTATTAAACTAGCAGTGGCTATTCAAAGTTTCAATCAGGAGTTGTTTCTAGCCTTATCTGGAAATTCCCTGTATTCCTTGATAGTCTTCCAACCAAATACTAACCCAGCCTGAGTATACTTAGCTTCCAAACTCAGAGGAAGTACAGTGTCTTCAGAGCTGTACAGAGGTGTATCTCAGTGGTGCTGGAGTATGCCACCTGTCCAATGAGGAGGCTCAGAAGCAGAGCATAAGGGTGATGGCCTTGTACCACCCTGTTACCCTGAATATACATGGCCTTGTCTGATTTTGGAAACTGAGCAGGGTTGAGTCTGTACCTTGATGGAGACCAAGAAGTAGGAGACAAGCAGGGATGTTCTGGTGGGTCTAGAGAAAGGAATCCTACATGAAACCTTAGATTACGAGCGTGAGTCAAAGTTGACAGTAAAGAACTATATGGGCCAATAGGCTGATTTAATATGACACAACTTTGTATCACCGCAATAGGGCTGCTAGGACAAAACTGTCCCGGGCCCTGATATTTCAGGGCCCAAACCTGAGACATAGAGATCACCCTGTCTTGCTGATGTTACAAGAGTAAAGTTACAAGGTACATTACGCATGGTATATTAAACATCTACTATAGTTTGTGCATGTATCTGTGTCTATGGCCATTTCCTCATGAGACTGTTATAGCACTATTTTTCTGCTTTCAACATCTTATGGAATCCTGGGGTTTGCAGTCAGTCCTTCCCAAAACTGCAAACCCCAGGATTCCATATGATGTTGAAAGCAGAATAACAGCGCTATAACAGTCTTGTGTGGAAATAGCCTACATGTGCATATCCATGCATTATTTAAAACTAAACAAGTTGTTTGTTTTTTTTGCACAAGTTTTTGTTGGGTGCTGGATCTAGAAGGGATGCAGTTAAGCATGCACTACATGCATACACACACACAAACATTGTATGCATGTGTGTTTGTGTGTCTGTATGTATAGATAGATACACACACACATATACAGTCATTGCATGCATATATGGTAGATACACGCACACACTGCATAAATATATCTAGATACACACATACATTAGAGTGATTGACAAACATTAATAGTTCCATTAATGAGCAAAACATTTTAGCTTCTGCCTCCTTCAGCTGCTTAAAATCATCATCATCATCATCATCATCATCATCATCATCATCATCTTGTACACAGATACATATACACTTTTCAACATATCACTTTGTCTCTGACACCCTCACCTTTAGGACAGGAGAAAAGTGTCCAGACCTTGAGATCGGGGATCCCTAAACTCTTCACAAGTCCATTACTTGTGAATGCAGAGTCTCCCTTTAGCTAACATGGCTGACAGGCTTTTGATAGATTCATCGCCCCCAATTTTGTCTGATGCTGGAAAGCGTGCTGTTTATATGGTCCCTTTTTATTCTGCAACACAAAGACTTGGCCACACAGAAGTGATTTTGCAGCAGCTTCCACATCATATGTCCAAAACCATTCTGCAATTTTAAATAACCAGGGAGTAATGAACAAAGAGATCCTTCCTCCCCCTCATTGTGCTTCAATGTCTCTGCTGGAAATGTGTGCATTTACCAGGCACCACTGAACCAAAAAGACAACTAGGCTGGCTGCCCTGCTGGGAGGAGTGAAGAAAAATACTGCCAGGCCTGCAGAAAAGTTTTGTGTGAGAGATGCTTCATAGATAGAGCAGTGCCACCGGGTGGATAATTAGTTAATAGCAACAGAAATCTCTAAAAGGAGAAAGAGAAAAAGGGGAAAAAGGAATCTAGTAGCTCCCTTTATTTTAGTATGAGTATTTGTTTATATCAGTTCATTTCTTCAGATGCAGTATAGAGTGATATTAACATCTCAGATTAATAACCATATTTACACAATTGTGGGAATGGGCTAGAATATAATAACATCCAGAAAGATGCAAATGGTGAACTTTACCCTAAATTTTCAAATTTTCAAAAGGCCGTGTGAGATGAGCTGTCATGATTTGAAAGTTAGACTACAGCCCCAGAGACCAGGGTTCAATTCCGTGCTTGGCCATGGAAACCGAATGAGTGATCTTGGGAGCATCACATATTCTCATCCCCAGAAATTCCTACAATAGGTTCACCTTCGGGTCTCCATAAGTCAGAAATGACTTGAGGGCACACAACAACAACAATAATGTGATGTGGTAGAGGTTTTTCAGATCCTTACAGTAGTCATTTAAAGTTGTTGTTCGAAGAAGTGAATTGTTATCTGCAAAGGCTCATGCTAAAATAAAAATCAATTAGTGTTAAAGGTGCTGCCTATTCCTTTCCCCTCCCCTTCGTCCTTTTTATGCAACAAGAGATTAACCCAGCTACTTCTTTGAAAATATCTCTACCATATGTCAAGTTTTGCTCATGATTGATTGGAAATTCTTTGAGACCCATGCCTGGGAAACAATGCAGAAGATTCAAAGGACCCAGAAATCTAGCAGCTGTTGATCATCAGCTCATCCACGTTTGTTCTTCTTAGTTCTTCTTGGTGTACATCATGTTCCACTTAACAGAACATAATATGTAGCATGTCTGGTGGAACTCACTTTGGCACATGGATGTTGTGTTTCCTTTTACAGTCATGGAACATAGGATTCCGTTTGATGAGTCCAGAGTACTAGCTGTTTTTCATAACTAGTTGACAATGGGGGAGTAAATCTTTGTTAATTTTGCTCTCTTAGCCATGAATAAATCATCTGATCATTTTTCTCCCCACTATGACAAAGTCATTTAAAAAAAGACCATTTGCAGTTTGGATTTTATTCTGCAGAAATTTTTTGCACAGAAAATGGTATTTCTGCAAAGAAAATGATATTTCTGCACACAAAAAATGTGATTCCTGTGTTGAAGATGCTCTTCTCTATACACACAGACCCTACCATGCATTTCTTGTGCAGAACTGGTCCTGAATAGTGAAGATTCTTCCCTTTAGTGTGTCCTCATCAAGGTTTACAGGCACTCATGAAATTTCTTGTTCAACCTTTACCCCCAGTATTTTCAATTATTCTTTTCAACCCTTGTTTTGTTGCATGGGGCTTGCCTTTTGCTACCTAAAGCACAGAGCAGAATTCCTTGACCATGATCCTGCATACAGAAGCAAACAAGAAAAGCATTTGAAATCAACCAACATGGGGAATAAAAGATTTTCTAGTTTAAAGGGTTCAGGTCAGGTGAGGAAAGGGAAGTCTCTGGTTCCCAGACCTCTGGAGGACCCAGGCTTCTTGTGGCAGAGATAGCACATCTATTGCAAAATAAATGTCAATAATTCAACAGGCCAAAGTGTGGCTAAAATGTCTGTATCGTAAATTTGAGAACTTAATACTGTACCTTGCCTCAGGCTTGTGCCAAGTCTCAGTGGCCATGTGTGTGATGCACGCAGCAATGTCTCTAAACAAAAGTGAATGTCCAGGTGCTCCAGAAGGCATGGTTGGTGAACTGCTAATGCTGCTGTTGTTCCCCAACATCTTTTCACTGAACTTATTGTATCATTCAGCCTAAGAATGGGGAAAAAGGCTTTTCCTCTTTCTGAACCAGAGAGAGAGAGAAAAGAAAAAGTGTTACAGATGCAAAATGACATCATGTATTACTTTCTGGTTCCCAAACTGTCTGATATAAAGTCTCCTGGAACAAAGAATTTAGCAGCAGGATCCAGCTTAGCAGTCACCATGCTGTGTCTCAAAAGTTCCTAGACGTATAGCAAAGAGCGCTGTGAGGAACTGACCTTTCGGTCCAACTGTATCGACATTGTATATAATAGTTGGAGGTGGCTGCCAAGACAATGACAGTTGGGACCTTCCAAAACAATAGGGTAGGGAAGTGATTCTGAGCTTTTGGTTCAGACCTTAAATACACTTTCCAAGGTGCTGAAACTATTTTTTTGATTAAGGTCAGTATTTTGGACAGCTTCTGTAGAGTTAAAACTTAGGGAGGGGGAAATCACCATCCCAAACAAGATGGAAGCCACCAGTTCTTGCTGTTCCAACAATTCAGACAAGAGTTTCTGCCATGGTTGGAGATGATAGGTATTATAGCTGGGAGCAATGGCTTGGAAAAAAAAGTGCTCGGCCAATGAAATATACCTATGGTCTTTCCCTGAAAGGTTGAAGCTTTGTCCTGGTGTGTATAACTTAGGATAAAAGCACAGCTTGGAAAAATTAGAGGGCTTTTGGATTTCAATTCTATCAACTGAGATTTTAAAAAGTAACCTTTCCAAACACAAAATAAATGAAAAGACCCTTTGAGAGACATTTTCTCATTACTGAGTGTGTAGAAAGAGGAACAGTTCATCAGAAACAGGGGAAAGGCTTTCCAGATCTGAGGGTGTTTTTTTCAGGTGCAATACAATTTCCAGTGTGCCTTTTCCTCTGTAAGAGAGGCATCACCAGTTAGTGAACTGCTTAGAAAGGCCTGTACGGGAAGGCAGCGAGGCGCGCCTCGCAAGCGACGGGACCCTTCGCCTCCCCAGACGTGTCGCAGATGAGCGCCCGCTTGTTCTGGACATGGCACGCTGCTGGGGCCACAGCTCCATGGCCATTTGCCTGGGTCCCATCCTCCCGCTGACGACCGGGGAGCCAGATCACGCCTCAGTGCCTGTCTGGTGACCGGGTCTCCCAGTCCTCTGGAGGATGGGCAAAGGCTCTCCGGGCATCCCCGTCACTGCAGGGACTGGCTGGGGGATCCACGCGAAGGAAGCGGGGTGCGCCTCGCGAGGAACAGGGCCCTTCCTCTCCCTGGATGCATCGCGGACGAGTGCGCGCTTTTTCCGGATGTGGAACACTGGCAGGGCCATGGCTCCGTGGCCTGGAGCCGGTGTCTCACAAATAAAAGAAGAAGAAGAAGCAGAGGCCTGTACAAGTGATGTATGAGACAGGATTTCCCTTTGGGATTTAGGAGGGAACATCTTTAAATTCTTCTGCCTTCAGTTAGAAAGTGCAGTCATGTATTGGGTACCTTATATGCCACACACTACTTATGAGGTATTCTGAGGGCTCATTTTTTTCTCTATATTTCTGTAACAGATTAAAACTGTTTGCAGAAACTTGGAAAGGGAAGCACCTGCTGTGGGGGTTAATCATCCTTTGAAAATGCTCACCAAGTATCTCTTAACATGTTGTCTCTTCCTGGGTAAATGTATGGAGGAGGAGACACAACAGGTCCCATATAACTCTTTTCTCCATAGAGTTTCTCTGGGAGGAGGCATCACATGGGGAAAAGATGGTTGCCTTCACAAACACATTTGTTCTTGTGTTCTCTGTAAAATTTGCACTTGGTTTTGCACAGAAAACAGCATTTTCTGTTTTCTCTGCAAATCAACTATGTGTGAAATTTACACAGAACAAATCCCCAATTATGTTTTTTTACTGTGCAGAAAACAATACTTTCTGTGCAGTCATTAATATTTTTGCATTGAAATATGATTTTCCATATGGAAAATGCTGTTTTCTGCACAAAACACTCATTTGAGAATTTGGCATAGAATAAGTCCAGAACTGCAAAGATTCTTGTCAGTCCAGGATTCCTCTTGTGAGCGTTTCCTGACATTCAAAAACAAACAAACATGTTTTGGCCCTTTTTAAAAAGTATTTTCAAATATTTTTTTCACCCCTACACAGAACCATGTGATCCTCCTCCTCCTTTGTCCCTCTCCGTGTAATGAAAAATGAGGCATTTTTCTTTAACTCCTTAAACAATATAAATAGGAAGTGCTATTACTTAAGCTCCTGGGAGGAGATGGAATTAAGACATAAGTAAATCTAACAAGTAAATTTTACTTGCCATTTTCAAGGTATTTTAATGAACGTTGTTAATCATCAGATTAACCAGTTAAGCCTGGGTTTGAGGTGATAGGGTTTAGGAAGCAACTCTTTGGCTAATAACTATTAATTTCCACCTCGGATCAAGCTGAATAAAGTTTGCCGTGTACAAATGGTGGCTCACCCAGAGCTAAATAAATATTCTGTCTTTGCTTCCTCCTCAGATTAGCAATAATGGTAAATTCTCTACAGACCAAAAATACTCAGTCACATGGCCAGCAATTATTGGCAACTAGTTGCTGAACACAGACTGAAAATAGAGAACACATGCCTGATAGGCTATTTCTGTGAAACAGCAGTCTCTGTCTGTTTATTAGTCTGGTAGAAGCTACATTCAATAATGTTGTTGTTCTTATGTGTTTTCCAGTTATTTCTGACTTATGGTGACCCTGAGATGAGGTTTCTCTTGGAAAGATTTGTTGAGAGGAGGTTTGCCTTTGCCTTCCTCTGAGTCTGAGAGAGTGTGCAGGATTTAAATGCATTGATAAATGCATTATTTAAAATTAGGAAATAGATTTGCAAAGAGAAAAATGCATTGCAAAAATTACATGATTCACAATGCAGGAAGAAAGGATAATATCACAACCTAATATAGAATCATAGAATCATAGAAATGTAGAGTTGGAAGAGACCCCAGGGGCCATCCAGTCCAACCCCCTGCCATGCAGGAACACCCTCAAAGCACTCCCGACAGATGGCCATCCAGCCTCTGCTTAAAAACCTCCAAAGAAGGAGACTATACCACAAGAGTTGGACAAAAGTTCAGCGGGATTCTAAGAACCCCAATAAAATTAAGACATTTCAGTCCTATGTCCAGTTGGTGGATCACTAGGTTCCGATTGAAAATCAAACATATCTTGCATGGTTAAGGTCTACCTGTTTCTGCTACAAGCAGAGCTGGAACATGCTAAGTTACCAAAAATGAATCCTGAAAATCCCGTAATGCACTCCTTCTTTATTTAACCTGCACAAATCCCTATTTGTTAAATAAAATCAGTTGAACATTTTGAATATTTAAAACTGCATTTATGTTTGGCTGAACCTCAGTTGACATTAATGTTTACAAGGAACATTTGAGGTAGTCTGGAGAAGAGGAAGAAACTAATAGATCCGAGTTGCCGTTGCATTTTTACGTTAAGGAAGATGTTGAAGTTAATTTGGAGGACATTCTGAAATGAAACATCTGAGGAACTTTGAGGGAAGAAAAAATGAGTAGGGCCAGAAATATTTGACACTGGGTGTTGGCAGAGATGCACAAATAATCTTAATAAATTCTCCACCCTTCTGGGGAGATGTGAAATAAAAGGAAAAATTTCCTGAAATTTCTCCCATGTAAAGAGAAAGTCTCCAACAGTTACCTGATGATTGAGCTCACCCTTAAGAATGGATGGTAAACTAGACTCTTCTTCTTTTTTTCTGAAGTTTTTGTCTGCTTCTACAAGTTCAAGAATCAGCAATTGTGTTGACAACCTGGCAACCATTTTGTATCATTCATAATGCCCCAGCATCATTTGGGGCTATTTGGGTGGAGGGCTAACACAAAATGCTGGAGTACATGCAGGACGATTTTTACGTATTTGATTTCATTTGCTAGAAGTGTGTGGAAAGGGGAAATCTTGGACATGTTCTCATTCTCAGGCCCTTTCTGCATGGGGCAAAAGAAGTAGTTTACACTGTTTCTTACCGTATTTAAATAATGTGGTTTTCCTTCATTGTTTTCCACACAGCCCCTCACTTTGATTCATTTTCCTGCAGAAGAGTGCAAGTTTATGCATCCACACTGCCTCATTGCTGGCCACTCTCCTGACTCCCCTCACTCCACACTGGTGGCTGTGATTGGGTGCTTTTTTTCCTTTTTTTTTTTTTGTCTTTTGGGTTGGTACATTGTATGTACCTATGTAGGTACCTACTATTGTATTTGCCGGCGTATAAGAGGCACTTTTTCCCCAAAAAATGCCTTCTGAAAATGGGGTGCAAATACCCTAACCCCTTCCTACCCAGGCAGATCACCACCTACACGCACCTCTCCCAGCCCCATCGCCATCCAAACACACCCCTCCGAGCCTGATCAGAGACATGCATGCGGGTAGAAAGCGCACATGGAGAGGTGTGCGGGAGTGGTGATGGGGCATGGAGAGGTGTGTGGGGCTGGCAAGCACATGCACAGAGGTACATGCAGGTGGCAAGCTGGCCTGGAGAGGTACGGGAGGGGGTGGCCAGTGGGCACAGAGAATGGAATGGGGACAGTGGTACTAAAAATAAATTTCCCAAAGCATGCAGCCTGCAATACAGTGTGTCTTATGCCAGTGCATCTAATACCAGCAAATACCATACATCCTACTTCCTGCTCCAACAGTCCACCCACCACTGTCCACCAATGTGCATTGGTGTGAATGTATGTTTCCACATCACTGCAAAAATCCAAATTTGCTTTCATGTCAGAATGTGAATTGGATTTTTTCCCGGTTTTCAAATAGTGTGTTTTACCACCACATGGGGACACATTAACTCAGGATTCCATGTGGAACAACAGAAAATAAAGCGAACCGAATTTGCTCCCACGTGTGGAACAGCCCTGTGCTCCAATGTACTAACCCGCATTAGTAACCCCCTGTGGAAAGGACTCAGTTTAGCTAAATATTTTGAATTTCTTCCAAGTGTATTTTGGAGTTCATCTTGTTTGCCACATAATTATTTTGGTCTCAGTTGTAATAATAGTCCCAATCAAAGCAGAACCAGTGGGTCAAATTCATTTTCTTGCATGTTAACCTATCTTTTATCAGATTCAGAGTGTCTTGTCTCACTGGGATTAATCAATAGTGTTCAGGGCATCATATCAGAGAATGGTCACTAGTGTTTCTTGGCAATATCTATTTTTCATTCTTCTAGATGCTGAACAATCCTGAAAAGATAGCAGAGCAGATCAGCAAAGACCTCTCCTGGCTCTGTTCCCATCTTTTGGCCCTCTGGACTCAGTTTTTGGAGGTTGTAACCTTGAATCCCGATGTCACAGCCTATCTTGTCCAGGAGCATCACACTCTAAGGGTAACTATGCTCAGCAATACTCAGAACAAGAAAGTGATAAGAAGTCATGGAGTACACTAATTTTGGGGGCATTAGGAGATAGTTTTGTGCATCCTTAGAGATTCCTCAAAGTCTCATGTTTCTTTCCCTAATGTTCTAATAGCAATAGCAGCAGCACTAGTAGCTGTTATCTTACAGAGTACCTCTCAAACACATGAAGTCTAGGGTTACCAAACTGAAAACTGCAGAGGGCCACTATACTTTCAATAGTTGTGTAAAGAGAGAATTTCATTAGGTATTGCTTGTCATTCAACCAGCTAAGAAGCAACACCTATTGAAATCTTGTATTCTTGACCTTTAAAAGTACAGAAGCCCTCTCCAGTTTTCAGCCTAGCAATCCTACAATGACTATTTTTTTAAAAATATATATAATCAAATGGATAGTCACCACTGTGCAAATGTCTACTTCAAACTTGCTTGGGTGCAAACTGGCTGACTTCAGTGCAGTGGAAGTAGTGCTGGACTGAAGAGGTTCATAATTTTTATGCAAGATGTTATTAGTGACTCTAGGAAATTATTTGAACCTGGCTGGAAAAGAAAAATGTATCTACTTATCAAGACCTCCCTGTGACTATGCAAGAAAGCATTGCCCTAACTTGAAAGTAGCTTGGTTTGTTCTCAGTGATTTGCTCAGTGACTGGCTAAATAGCATATCATTAGATTAATACCATCACATCTATTTTGTCAGTTGTCAGCTGGAATAGAGCCTTTGAATCAATCAAACTGACATCCATGTTGATGTACTAAATCCCTATTTATTCAATCAGTCTACTCTACGTTGGAACTTACAATTGGATTTAGGCTTTAGTACAAGAAAACAATGCAGCAGTTTTCACTCTACTGGAGACTCAGCTTCCAGAAGCAGTAGAGTTCCAGCTTACACAGAGCCCAGGTTTGTACCCATGCAAGCCCACAGAGCCTGTGGGGGGAATGTCAGCCCCACTATATTCCCTTTATTGTAGTTCTCGAGGGAAGAGTTGTCATGATCTGTGTCCAGGTTTTCTTTACAGCCAGCCAGCCAATCATAGAAGTGATTACTTCAGTAGGAAGGTGGGCTTTGGAAGTATGAGAAAGGTTTCCTTTTCATCCATCAGGGGAACATAAAACCTTCCCTTGTGAGGCCTTAGCTGCACTGAGCTTGTGGCAAAGTTCCTTCACCCACCTTCTCTTTATGTTTTGCCATTTGCACAGGGATGTTTTGGAGCCATAGGTATGTGTGAGAGTTCTTGGCTTACTTTGGTCTATCACAACATTGTTGTAATATCGGTGGAGTGGGCCCATTTTAGGAGGGACTGAACCATCATGAGAGTCTAAAAAGGAAGGAGGCCTTTAGGGACATGCATGACTTTGGTGCTGTTGCCCTACTTCACCCAGATGGCAAGGGATTCATGTAGTCACTTACACACAAGTGGAAGACCTTGGTCTCCCATCACTGAATTAGTACTAGAGGAAATGTCTTGAATGGCAGGTAAATTAGTCATTCCTGTTGCTGTTCCAAGCCATATTACCACTGTTATCAAAAACAGTTGTGTCCTTTTCATTATCTGTGTGTGATTTGTTTGCTAGAGAGCTGTTCCTTCCTTCTCCCCTCCCCTTATCAGTAGGAATCCCATTAGTTGTGATAGACCTGTTTTGCTTTTGGCATTTGTTTTGTTTTGATAAGGATATGCATTGAACTATGTGTCTGTCCACCAGGTAAGAAGATTTTCGGAGGCTTTCTTTTATGCTGAACATCAAAAGCTTGCTGCGTTGACTTTCCAGGAAAGCCTGTATGTACCTTTGGTTGTTTTGTTCCCATAATGGTGTGGTGATAACTAATACTAATGTTGATTGGTCATGCTATATTGCTAACTAATTCCATGTGTTAGTTTTTTCTTCTTCTTCTTCCTTGTTGAACTTACATTTTCCAGATGGATATTTCCCTCTATTAGAGTGGTCATCTATGGTATAGCAGAAGGGAAAGTTGGTGTGTGTATGTGTGTTTGTATTTTATTTATGCTAACGTCCACTCTCTTTTCTACCCTTCAGTGATAAATTAATCATTTGAAGATCTGGATCTTACTGGTAGAGAGTCAGTATGGTATAGTGATTTGAGTGTTGTACTAGGACTCCAAGAGACAAGAGTTGAAATTCCTGTTCAACCATTAAAATATACTGAATGATGTTTGGGCAACTCACGCTTTCTCAAGCCATTTCCACAATAGACTGTTATAGTACTATTATTACACTTTCAACATCCTATGCAATCCTCAAAAGCCCCTCCCTAAATTGCAAACCCCAGGATTCCATAGGAAGTTGAAAGTGCAATAACAGCAGTATAACAGTCTAGTGCAGAATTGACCTCAGTCTCAGAGGAAGGCAGTGACAAACCCCTTCTGAACAAATCTTGCCAAAAAAACTCAATGACAGATTTGCCTTAAGGTTTCCATAAGTCAGAAACAACTTGAAGGCACACAACAATGGTCTTATTGGTTAATTCTCACACACTGAATCACTGGTTGATCGGCGAAGCAACAACTAGGTGCACCCTGTAGATTCAAATGTGTCTACTGTAGATAACACAAGCAACAGAATTCAGGCTTATGTCTTTTAAAACAAACTAGTGTATTTACCCGGCATTGCCCGGGATTTTATTTTCTCATTGGTTACACTTGTTAGAAATACCTTAGGAATTACTTTACCTTATCTTAGGAATTAGATGCAGTTGAAATACACAGATTTGAGATCCCGTGACTCTTATTCCCCAATCTGTCTTGTCCAGTATATGTAACTTTTCCCCATATTCCCCAATCCAGTCTGTATTCAGAGTTATTAACATACAGAGTTTGGGTTCCTGAGGGAATACACTGCTCTTGTTCTTGCTGCTAGGCCTCGTCTTCATTGCAACCAGCCTGAGCTATCTGGTTGAGAATTCTAAAGGACCCTCCTTGAGGTGCAAATCCCAGGATTCTGTAGGATTTTCACAGCCAGTTAATCATATGAGGACTTCTTGCCTCACACAGGCAATCATGTGAGGTCTTCACCTGCCTGACGCAGACAAACAGACAAGATCACTCACAAACTTTGATTTTTATATAGTAGATAAAAACCTATATCCTTGTGCTAGTCCCAACTAGAGCATACTCACTGAGTTAATGAAACTTACATAAATGCTGATATACTAAGGCCTCATTGATTCAATAAATCTGCTGTAGTTAGGGTAAGTAATAGGATTTTTGAAAATTGGGGTCAGCAATAGATCAACATTTTATTTACTTTCTGGAAATATGTACAAATGCAGTGATCTCTAGTGAACAAAGATTCTTGCAGCAACTTAAGCCAAATGCTCCTCAAACTTCTTGAATAATTTTCTGCTAAGGGGCAAATAGGCATTACATTCAATCTGGACAATGCCACCTTCTCCAAAATTAACTTAAGATTTCCCTTTGTCTCTTTATGAACAGTATCCAGCATCACAACCAAGTTTCATCTGAAGTCCGAAACTCTGAGTACCTCACCAGCATGCCACCTTTGCCTGTAGAGTGCCGAGACATTGATGGAGACTGGAGCACGCTACCCATTATTTTTGAAGATCGATATGTGGATTGCCCCTATGAAGGTGGGTAATATTCATTATGGGGGCAGTAGTAGACTGAAAATGGGGAGGGAAAGAATATTGAAAAATATTCAAAATATGGCTTTAACAAGTCCAGTGAGGAGTCCTAGATGAGTGAGAATCTTTACAGTTAAGGACATATTCTACTGGCCAAATGCTTCTAGCACTTCCTTTACCCAGAAAATGGCATTTTTTTCTGTAGAAAACTATTTTTCATAGGAAACTTCACAGTGTTTTCTTTGATTTCATGGAGGAAAAATCACATGACATTCCGTGTGTGTGTGTGTGTGTGTGTGTAAGTGTGTGTGTATTGGTGTTGTGTGCCTTCACATTGTTCTCAACTTTTGGCAGCTCTAAAGTGAACCTATCATAGGGTTTTCTTGGTAACATTTTTCCAGGAAAAGTTTACCACTGAGGCTTCTAAGGATGAGAGAGTGGGACTTGCCCATGTTCACCCACTGAGCATTCTTGTTTGAGTGTAGATTTCAACCCTAATCTCAAGAGTTCTAGTCTAACAAGCCACTACACCACACTGGCTTGTGTGTGTGTGTGTATGTACATCAGAGAAAGACAAGAATACCTGAACAAATATAGAGTCAGGTTTCTTATGCATTTGTGAACTTGTTCCTCCTTTCTCCTAACACTCCTCCTGTTACAAATAGGAATTTCCTCACCTTTTTATATCCATTTGCACCCTGTTTCCACCTTTCAGCAAAAGATGGAGAAAACTGCTGGAGCTGGTATGTCACTTCTATGTAGAGGGTAAACATGTTTCTCATATGTGCCCACCTGCTTTGACTTAGAAATTCTGCCAACTTGCTAGACATTACTCATAGTATAAATATCTAAAGTCATTTGCACATATATGGTGGCATCAGACTTTTAGTTCAATGCACTCTAGATATGTAAAGAGTGTTTATTTGTTAAAAAAAAATAATGATTATATTATACTATACTATAAAAATGTTTATCAGTAAAAAAGAGTGTCTTCTTTCTTATCCCCCATGGAAAAGAGTATTTTAAGATATACATAGACAGTAAAAAAATTGTCAGCTACTGTGAGATTTTTTTGCCCCAGATTCAGTGTATTGATTGGTATCCTGTTGTTTTTGTTTTTTTACACACACAGATCTACACACACACACACACACACACACACATATATGGCCATGACATAATGCCTGTATTCAGTTATTCATTGCACAAGAGGAATTCCCCAAATATACGGTAACCTTTGAGTATGCACTTGCACTTTCTTTGATAGTGTGTGACTGTGCCTTCCATGTACTCCTTGATTTACTAAGACTGAATAAGTAGCCATTGTACATCCCTTGTCACACAACAAGGCAATAAGAAAGCACATTCAGAGATTGCACAGTGTCAGTGTTCAACAAAATGCAGTGGCTTAATGCAGTGACCACTTAACCACGTGAGTGCAATTTTGCAATTTTGCACTGTGCAAGCACAATCTAAGATCTTGGCCACTGTGTAAAATAAAATTTTATTTGTACACAAAAACATTCCGTTTTTTAAAACAAAAAGTCATGACATGGGAAAAAGGACCAAAAAAGGTCACTCGCTAGGAAGAAAGCTCTTGAATGTTTTGTTCTCACATGTGCAAGGAGGATTTTTCATCACTACTACATTTATGTGTATCTCAGGAAGCATATAACTGTCTAGACCTGTGGGAGCTGCTGGCTTTCCTGTCAGTAGGGTCAATCCACCAGGTCTTAAGGGAGCTATCCAAGATGCTGAAAGACACCATGGAGACTTTCTTTCCAGAGTCCAAACCAAATCTAAATGTGTAGAGCTGGCACCAAAAATGAAATTTGAAAAGGATTGAGCTTTTCTTTCCAAGCCAAGACATCAGAAGAATTGTTGAGAGACACCTTAAATTTTTGAGTTGAGGGTTTTTCTGCATGTCCCTATGCCGTCATGAGATGTATGAAGTTTCTGAACAGGCAAAAACATTCAAAGAAAGCTATGAGGAGATAAATTATATTTTTATGTGGCCAGCAACAATTAGCAATATTTCTTGAAAACAATAACACTTGAGTTTAGGGTCAAGTTTTTGATTTTATTGAAACAATCATATTCTTTTTTGTTGTTTTTTGTTGTTGTTGTTGTTTTGTATAACACTTTAGTGTGTGGGGTTTATGCTTAGTTTTCTTTCTTTTTCAGTTCAGGACTTAGACATTTTGTCGAACTTCGTGGATTCTGCTGTGGATAATTCACATGTGGACTTGGATAAAAATGGGGATCCTTCTTCAAACAATGACACCACTTTAGCAAAGGGAGACTTCAGGAATGATGTCCCATTCATCATCCATACGGATAGGATAAATGGAAAATCAATGTATTCCTGCAACTATCCGCAAGGAGATTGTTCTATGGTCAAGTGTTTCAAGGAACACTCTGCAACTCAGGTGCATGCAATGAATGGAGGTGTCCAGTCACATGAAAATCAAGTCACACTGGCAAGCAATTGTTTGCAATCAGATCTCCTAAAAGATTCTTCAGAAGGCCTTAATGCACAGTTGAAATTGTCAGAAAACAATGGACTCACAAAAGAGGTGGAATATTTGGACATAAACCCCACGTGTAATAGTGCCCACCAAAGAGAACCAATGCTAGTCATGACTTCTGTATATGACAGTGGCTCATATGAACATCTCAGACTTGTAGATAGAACTGAAATGAGCCAACAAGCTAGAAGAGATAGTTGTGGGTCTGCTATCATTTTGGACAAACTCACATCAGAAGAAGAAAATGACCAGGGGAAAGAGTTCAATCAGTGCAATGAGCCAGTATTGGCAGCTTCAGGAGACTTTAATATAAATGATCATATTGGCTTACTGAACCAAATAAAAGATGTTGATGGGGTCAAATCTTTTCATCAGGAGCAAAAACTACAAGAATGTGAAGAATTTAGCTCCAGATCAGGGGTCATTAAGAGATCATCATCCCTAATTTCAGACTCAGGAATCGAAAGTGAGCCAAGTTCTGTAGCTTGGTCTGATGCAAGGAGTAAGGTGTTGGAGTTGCCCAGTGATCGAGAGATCCTTCACCAGCTTGTGAGAAGGCATGGAGTTCATCGGAACTCTCTGGAAGGCAGACACACTGAAAGCAATACAAGTTTGCCAAGTGGCATACAAGCTTCACTCACCTCCATTAACTCCTTGCCCTATGAGGAGGAAGAACGGGAGGTGGAACCCAACAAGCTAACAAAATCTATCTCTGCTCCTCAGATCAGTAGTCCTGAGGAGACTGTAGATGACATGAATATATCGAAACATACTAAAACTATCTCAGACATTGCTGAGGGGCCCTATGTGGAAATAGGCTATGCTAGCATGACTTTAATGGAAAGTATCTCCACATGTCAGAATGACAGAGAAAATGAAGGACCGCCACTACTCATTGCTAAAATGGAGCATTCCAAATCTGCCTTTGAACAAAATGGCGAAAGTTCTCAACTCATAGAAGCTTTTGAAAGTGTTTCAGAGGTGGACTTTAGCTTGGAAACAGCAGAAGAAATGGTGCTTCTAAAGCAAAATCATGGTTCGGATGATACAATGGTATACCAGTTGTCAAACAGAAAAGAAGAGGACTCCTTGGGCAGGGTAAATGACTACTTAGACACAAATGCAGATATTCTTGATGAATACACTAATGAAGCAAATGTGCAAAGAGACCACAGTTTGTATTCCACAGATGCTGAGGCATTCTCCAACTGTGAGACCCAGGTGTCAGAATTTAGCCATACCGTGTCTGTCTCATCCGTAGTGATGTCGGGTTGCAGTTCCACAAATGGGTCCTGCGGTGGCTCACTTGCCAATGGCAAAAGAGCAGCAAGTGGTGAAGAAATCCACAATTTACAAGAAATTGAGTTGGACAATAAATCTGAGAGTGGAACCTCCTGTGCTGAATTGGAAAAGAGGGAGCTTAAAACTGTGTCATCAAATGGGACAGGATTCCATTCTGGGGTGCCAGAGACATTGGTGCTTGAGAGCAAAAAAGCCATTGAAGGAGTCAATTTATCAGTTTCTTGCACAGCCACCTGTCTTCCTTTTTCTTCAGTTCTCAAAGAGAGTCCACCGACAGTAGGGTTTTCCTCCAAACAGGTCACCTCTCCTATCACACATCAACCAGTGGGCTCCTTTGGGGTCATCTCCTGTGAGTCCAGTGATGTGGATGAAGAGACCAATGAAAGAATGCTTAGGTAGGGACGTATATGTATATATGTTTGTTTGTTTTAATAATTATATCCTGCCTTTCTGCATGATAATAACCCTCCAAGCTGGAACTCAGTAAATGAGAATGAATACATAATAACCCAGGATAGAGAAATCTGTAAATCCAGCATTAATAAATCCAGCCATCCTTAATATGGAATGCCTGGATGGGAATGGTTTCTTGTAGCAAGGAGACTGGTGTAGGGAGGTAAGACATTTGTAACTGGGGACTTGAATTATTAAGTTTGTGCCAAGATAGGAATATCTGAATTGTAGATGCTTCCCCTACAGCTGATATAATGGCCATATTGGCAGAAATCCTCTTGCCACTGATCTTGTGATAGCACAAGTCTCTTGTTGTCAAATGCCTAGTTCAACCTGTGATTAATTAGTCTATTCTCTAGTTTTTATCAGGCCAAAGAAAAATTTAAAAAGGAACTGAAGACTGAAGGATATCTGTACAGTGATTTATCTGTACTAGCTTCTGATATCCCATATTTTCCACCAGAGGAAGAGGAAGAAAATTTGGAAGATGGGATTCACCTAGTGGTCTGTGTCCATGGACTAGATGGTAAGGATCAAGTTAGACATGAGGATAATTGGGTATCTGAATGTGTGGTAATCAGCAGATGTATAACTGGGGCAACATGCTTTTCATGGCATCATGGTTACACTCTACCTAGGCCCCAACAGTTGATGAAAGGCCCTTCTTCCATCCCAGTTGTCACTGCTCTGGTCACTGAGGGTGAGAAGAACAGCCATCACCTGCTGGACTTAATCATCTCCTCCACTTCCATTCTCTGTTCTTTGTGTGTTATGCCATATTTAGAATCTCTGAGGAGAGAGCAGAAGGTGAGCATCATCCCTGACTCTTTGACTGTGTTTTTCTTGAAGGCTTGTTTGGGAGCTATTGCTTGTTTTTGCCCATGTGCTCTCCCTGAGCACATGGTCTAAGGGACAGGACTCCTGGTATATCACTGAATTGCTTGGAGGCAGGTCTACCAGCCACTAGCTTTATATAACTGCTCCCTCGATCTTCGGAGCACAGTCTCTGAGAGCCAGTAGTCCATGCAGTCATATCAGCAAGAATTATTGTTGTCTTCATTTTCTAGATAGAATCATAGAATCATAGAATCATAGAATCATAGAAATGTAGAGTTGGAAGAGACCACAGGAGTCATCTCGTCCAACCCCCTGCCATGCAGGAACATGTCAAAGCACTCCCGACAGATGACCATCAAGCCTCTGCTTAAAAACTTCCAAGGAAGGAGCCTCCACTACGTTCTGAGGCAGCATATTCCACTGCCGGACAGCCCTGACTGTCAGGAAGTTCTTCCTGAGGTTCAGGTGGAATCTCCTTTCCTGCAGCTTAAATCCATTGCTCCTTGTCCTGGTCTCTGGAGCAGCAGAAAACAAGCCCTCTCCTTCTTCTACATGGCATCCCTTCAAATATTTAAACATGGCTATCATGTCCCCTCTTAACCTTGTCTTCTGCAAACTAAACATCCCCAGCTCTCTAAGTCTATTCCCATAGGGCATGGTTTCCAGGCCTCTCACTATTTTGGTTGCCCTCCTCTGGACTTGCTCCAGCTTGTCAATATCCCTCTTGGATGAAGGACTACTTGTCACAAATGGGCTGTATCTCATGAAAACAAGAAGGAATGTCTTTGAAAAAAAAAATTAAATTCGATCAAGAGGGCTCCTCAGGGGTTGGAAATGATAGCTTAAACATCCATCCAAAAGCAGTCTCTAAACACAAGGGAGTGAATTCTAGAGGAAAAGCTGAGGAAACCACAGTGAAACTCACAATAGAATAATAAATGACAATAAGCAATACTTTAGATGTCTATCTTTAGATATCAATGCACAAGGTTTTAGAAACAAAAAAAAATAACCTATTAGTTCTAGGGCAGGAAGATAAATATGACTTTGTAGATATAACAGAGACTTGATGGGGTGACTCCCATGATGTGAATATAATAATTGAGGGATATAATCTGTTGAAAAAAATTGATGGGGAATGGAGGGAGTGAAGCATTATAAGTCAAAGACAAATTAACTTGTACAGAAATCCATGTGAGTGATGAAATAGGACCAGTAAAGAATATTTGGGGGAAAATAAGTAGAGAAAGAAACAAAAACAGCATTGTAGTAAGTGTTCAGTACAGCCCATCAAACCAAGATGAGGTGGTGCTTTTCTGAAACAGATTTCAGAAATCTCCAAGAAGCAAGAGCTAGGAGACTAGCTCTGCTAAACATAGGCTCTCTAAGAAGTTACTGATGTAACTTGCAGATAATTTCCGCTTTCAAACGGTAGAGAAAGGAACAAAGGGATCAACAATGCTGAACTTGATTCTAACCAATAGAGAGAAGTTGGTCACTGGAATCAAAGCAGTTGAAATTTTAGTGGAGAGTGACTGTATAATGCTGGAATTCATGATTGCAGGACAGGCCAAAGAAGAGTTTAGTTTAACACTTAGATTTCAGGAAAACTCAGGGAACTACTGGGCACAGTCTCATGGCTAGAGATGCTAAGGGAAAAATGACTCCCCGCATGGGTGGGATTTTCTGAAGAAGGAGCTGCTGAAAGCACAATCACAATTCCATGAAAGAAGAAAACTGGGAAACCTCTGAAAAAGTCAATATGACTTTATAGTAAATTTGAGGAGGACTTGGATATGTGAGGTAAGGGATGATGAGTAGATGATATTCTCTAGAATGGAATCCATGTCTAATAAAAGTGTTGTGTTATTTTCCAAGGTAACAGTGCAGACCTTCGGCTGGTAAAAACTTTCATTGAACTGGGTCTCCCTGGAGGAAAGCTTGACTTTCTGATGTCAGAAAGGAACCAGGTAATTTGATTATTTTTAAAAGGGTTTGTAGTTCATATTCCTTTCTTGCAATGAACCGTCCAACACATTTAACATTCAAATAAAATTGAATAAAACAGAACACAGAAATAAATAACTGGAATACTATTAGTTAGTCCCAGAGTGGTGGCGGTGGCGGCGGCGGTGGTGGTGATGATGTCATTATTGCTGGCTATCAAGTCAGTTTTGACTTACAATGACCTTATGAATGAAAGTCCTTCTGTGGCCCTGGTCATCTAGAGCTGTGTTCAGAACTTACAAGCTTGGAACTGTGGATTCTTTTATTGAGTCAATTCACCTATAATGTGGTCTTCACATTTCTTCTCTACTGCGTTCCACTTTAATAAGCATTATTGACTTCTCCAGTGAATCATGTTGGCTCATGAATTGTCCAGTGTATGATAACCTCAGTTTACTCAGTTTAGTCTCTTATGATTTGCCCTTAGACCTATTTATTTGGTAAATCCAATTGATTCAGTACATCTGTTCTATTTGGGACTAACATTGGAATTCAGGTCAATATCCAAAATAGATAATGCTGCCAATGATATTTTCAGGTTTTTAAAAATCATATCCATTATTGTTATTTCCCTTCATTGTTCATAAAGACATCAAGTGTCTTACTCATTTGAGTTACATATCATTATTTAATTCTCTAAAATGAGAAAATAAAATAAAATCATAATGATGAACCTCAAAGGCATTCAGGGAAAATGAAATGGTACCCACCAAGTGTGATACTACCAAAATTAGTTCCAATGCTACTGGAAAAGACAGAATCATGAGCACTGAAAAATGGTACTATCTGTCCTCATTTCTTACTCATAGGACTTAGATTCATTATAGATAAAAACGGAACAAAATAGCAAATACCTGAGAAAGAGGCTTTTTGAAACACTTGTTATTGAAGCAGGGATGCTTTTATGGGAACAATTCAATGTCTCTCAGATAAAATTGCTACTAATTTTCTTAGAGATTCAGAGTACTAATTTGAGCTTATTGATGGTAATTCTTTGTATCTTATTGACACTTATAATATTATTTATTGTATTTTGCATACTTCTGTATATTTTTAAGGTATATCTCCAGCTGCTCTGTCATTGTTTTGCTTGTATAAAGGGAACTGGTTCTGAAAAGGACAGACTTTACCCATAGAGGTTCTTCACATATGTTAGAACTCTGATTTTCACATATTCTGGATTATATAGAGAACCTCCTTAGATGGAGAAGTCTCTCTTGTTCAGATGTTTTGCTTTTCCCATGAACAAAGAAATGATTGAGTGGGCAGAGCTAGTTGCACTCCTCTCTTTGTGTGTTGAATAAACCCACTTAAGAACACAGAATAGGGATACGATGAAGGACATACCATTCATTCCATTAGTTGGTGTACAATTCAAGCTACTCTACTCTTTCTTCTCTAGCAGCATGTTTAAACCTTTTGGCAGTGTAATGGTAGTTGGTAAGATGAATATGTGTGAAAGGTTTGAATCTAGACTTGTGGGATGTGGGGAAATTAGGCTGAGAGAGATAAAACTAACAGCCTTTCTTGATTCAATCAAAGAACTCCATTTCCCACAATGGTGAACCTGATATCCCTGTAAAGTCCACAAGCAGTGCATGTTCTAAGTCTTAGTAACTAGTGTTCAGTGGTGTACTGCCTCTGATTATGAAGGCTCCATGTGTCTTTTCTTTCCCTATGAGAGTGAGCATGGTGTAGTGGTTTGAGCATTGGACTATAACCCTAGAGACCAGGGTTCAATTTTCTGCTCAGACATGGAAACCCCTTGAGTGACCTTGAGTGCATCAAAGCTCTCAGCTCCAGAAAATGCCATGATAGATTCGCCTTAGGGTTGCCACAAGTCGGAAATGACTTCAAGACACACAGTAGCAACAACAACAATGTGATCAAGTTGGTGCTTTCATTTGTAAATGACATGTAATATTGTGGTTAGTAAACTTCAGAGAAAATAATTAGCAATGCAAACTGACAGTCAGACATCTGCATTGCATTGACTAGCAAGTCTAGTAGAAGGGAAACTGCAAATTGGATATGTTCATGTTCTTTCTTTCACTCTCTCTCTCTCTCTCTTTCTTTCTTTCAACATTCAAAAGAGCTACAATTAGTGAGAGGAATTTTTTTTTCTCAGCCACACACATACAAAAATTAATTACTGGATGTTTCCCTTGAATCTCTGCCCCAGCATTTGATGATTGTTTCCCTAGCATCTCATTAGTTTTGAATTTGATGCACAGCCTACTGGATTATAAAACAGAGCAATTTCAGATGAGAAGGGGAAACATTTGTCACCCTGATTGCAATGTATTTGATTCTTCCAATCTTTGCTTTCTCTTCCTAACACACAATAGTATCTAGCAAAACTTGTGACTTAAACAAGCACATTAGTGCCCCCTGCCTGCGCACACACGAAGCACTAATTAACTGTCAAGCTGGATGTGGAATTTTGTTTTCACAATCCAATTTAGTGGTCGCTTTATTATGGTCAACATGAACTGTCTGATGGCTGTGCCACACCACAGCTGGTAGCAAATGAAGATGAGCTTTCATTGGAAATGGGACGAGAAAAATCTGGTACACTGACACCATCCTCTCTCCTTAACAGACAGATACATTTGCAGACTTTGATACGATGACCGACCGTTTGCTGGATGAGATTATTCAGCACATTCAGTTGTACAACTTGTCGATATCACGAATAAGGTAAAGAGAACTATCTCTTTCTTTCTCGTTGTAAAAACGAATAGTTCATTGTGAAAACTTCTGATTCAGACAGGTACATTTTGGATGTATGCTTTTTGATATAGCACCATGCTTATTGCTTTTGAAACTAATAACAACTGTTTTATGTGGGCCATACATGTGATGTTTTTCATTAGCCTTTTTCATTGGTGCTCTATATTTGAAATGGACAGTGGTGTCATGCCACCAGTTAGCACCCGTTTTCTTGAACCAGTTGTTAAAATTGTTGAAATATGTGGAGGCGGGGGATGTTAAAAGGGGAGTCAGAAATAGCAGAGGAGAGGAGGAGGAAAAGACTGGGGTCAGTGAGGAAGACAGATAGGTGAGAATGCCGGGGAAGAGGGAAGGACTGGATTCTCCAGAGCCACAGGGAAAATCTAGGAATGCAGAAATGCTGAGCATCCCAACATCCAGGGTTGAGGGGCTGGAGAAAGACATCCAGCTGAGAGAACAACATTGCACCCTCCTGGGATCCTGACAAAGAGGCAGCAAACCTCTGTGGGTGAAGTAGAGACTGGCAGGACACACATATACATATTTTAGCAAAGAAAAGAAAAATAGAACCAATTGTTAAAAATTTTGAAAGATCCCAAGTAAGTAAAGTTTAAAAAAAAAAAAAGCTAGATGTGAGTAAATACATTAAGGGATTGAACCAGGATGGCAAACTCTCTACTAAATGGCACAGCTTATATACTGAACTGAAATTCCATATTGAACAGCTATAATTGTTATACCATCATCTTTCTATTTCTGCAGTTTTATTGGTCACTCCCTTGGTAACGTTATCATCCGATCGGTATTAACTCGGCCCAGGTTTCGGTATTACCTCAACAAGCTACACACTTTCTTGTCCCTCTCTGGTCCTCACCTAGGAACACTGTACAACAACAGTACTTTAGTTAGTACAGGTAAGAGCTATTGGGAAAAAAAATTCTGAGTAGCTCAGGAAAAAAAAATGAGAGAAGAGTAAGTGTTTTTCAGATATGATCCTTATGTAAGCAAATTGCTTTCTTCTTGTTGCAGTGGCAACCAAACAGCTCAAAGCAAGAGTTTTAAAAGCTCTTACTGTAACCTTTGCATATGATCAATCAAACGTATCTGATTAGTGTGCCCTTTAAAAATATGCAATAAAAATATGCAATAAAACTTTTGGATCAACTGACTAGAACTGTGGTGTGGGAATATCTATATAATTAAAACTGCTTTTGGAGTAAATGCTGAATTGATTTCCTCTTACTAGCTTCATGGAGTTTTATCACAACCTTTAGAAACCAACATGTCTCAATTATCATTCCAGGATTGTGGCTTATGCAGAAGCTCAAAAAATCTGGGTCATTGTTGCAGCTGACATTCAGGGACAATACAGATCTGCGGAAGTGTTTCCTCTATCAGCTCAGCCAAAAAACAGGTGGGTAAGATTGTATTCAGATAAAAAAACGTTTAAAGTGACAGCATTAAAAAGGGATAGCATTTGGGGAAATTGCCCTCCTCATATCCTTTGATTTCCTGGATGGCCATTACACCTTTATATATCTTCCTTATGTTGTACCCTTAGACCATAACTGCAAATGAACAGAAACATGGAACTGTCATCAAAACTTGCAACCCTGTATAGTTTATGTTGCATTATAAGGTGTACTAAAATGTATACCTTGTCCTAGCATTTTATTTTATTATTAATATTTACATGGTATCAATTTTCAGTGAAAAATTCAATTATTTTTCTACAAACACAATGTTTTGTGCAGAAAAGTTTTTTTACACAGAATATTCAACACAAAAAGATTTTTGCACAATTTTTTAAAATAGTGTTCACACCTAAAAGTCACAAAGTGTGAAAAATTACATGGAGATGATCACATTTTTCCCCCAACCAGATGTCTCAGAGTATTGGAATGCTATTTATTTATTTATTTATTTTGGCCTGACTTCCTCAGACAACCTAACATATCAGTCTCTGGTGGCAACTCTGTCATTAACAGGGCCTCTTTTAATAACATGACAGATTCATAAGAAGACAGGAGGCCCTGTAGTCCTAGAGATGGGAGGATTTGTCAAGTTAGTTATCACAAGCTTCCTTCTTTTCTGACTTTCAAGTCTGTTCTGCCAGTTTTGTGCAATTTTTCTATGGGGAAATCCCATATTTTGTTTGTGATTTTGCACATATCCCAGTTGTTGTTGTTGTTTTTTGCACAAAATCAATTTTTGAAGAAAAAGAATTCCAAAGTCTGAAAAAAATCAGGAAAAGAAATGCAAAAACTCTCTTAATCATAACCTGAAGGAGAAACTTTTTGAAGTTAGGGTAGATGAAATGAGCAAAGATTGACGTCTCTGTTCACTCACTGAAACATGGTGAATATGAATTCCGGATGTCTAATAGTTATAGTGAGTACCCTGGATACCTATTTGTTTTTGTCATGGTGAACATTTAACACTATTTAGTACATATGGATGATGTAACCCTATAGCCACAGTCAATGGGTTCCTTCTGTCCCTTCCTCTTTGAAGAACCCTGATGAATGCAGAGGTGCGTAGCTGTCAAGGGCTCAAGGGGATCATTGGACCCCCATGAGACCTCAGAGTGCTGTACCCCACCCACATACAAAAACCAAAATCAATATTTTTACCTCAAATGCTCCAAATTGCCGTCTAGGAATGTAGAGACATTTTCCTCATCTTTTTTGGACACCATAAGCCATCCAGGAAAAGCCTTTTTGATCACTACACTTAAAAACAAACAAACAAACAAAAAACCCTATCTTGGGTCTAAAATGTCCCATTCCCCCACCCCAGGAACCCACATACAGCCCGGAGGCTGTGCTTTGCCCACCCCAATGTAATTCATGTCATCCTGTAAGATATAGTACCAGATCTCTCCAACAGAGTATTCAAAACTGGTGAGACAGAAAGTGAATGACAGTCTCACATCTACCCACAGCATCCACTCTGTTAAAGGGTGTGACAGAGAAAAGAAATAGGTTCAGTCTTCTTTGCAAAACAAATAAAAGTAGCTTTACTTACAATAAATTGTGCATAATCAAATATCTTATGGAGGGGAGTGACTAGAAACAATGGCTCCAGATTATAGTGATACAAGAAGATGGTAGGTGTAGCAAAGCAAAAAGGAGACCTTTAAACACATAAGCTAGCAATCAATGAAGACAGGCATGCAAGGGTTCCTAACTGTAACATTTTCTGTGTTTTCCCCATCCTAGGTCTTCAGTATTTCAAAAACGTTGTTCTGGTGGCTTCACCTCAAGATCGCTATGTACCATTTCATTCTGCAAGAATAGAAATGTGTAAATCTGCACTGAAAGATAGACATACAGGTATGGCTATTTCTGAAGTTATAAACCTTCCATTTTAAAGAAAAGAAAGAAGATGTACGATATGTTCACAGAAAACATCCCAAGGTCCATCTGGTTCAGTCTCAGCCAATACATGAATCCCAAGTAAAAGCATCCCTGAGAGGTGGTCATCTAACAACAATGGAGAGTCCCCACATTTCAAGTTAACCTCTTCCCCTCTCAAACAGGTCTTACAAAAGGAAATCATTCTTCATATCTAGACAGAGGCTGTTTCCACACAATGAGGCTGTCCCACAATGGGAATGTGATGGTAGTAGTCTGCGGGTTGTGCTTCTACACAACGTCATCATGGTCCCATTGCCATCCTGCCCCCACTTGTTGTGATTGCAGGATATTCACTTAAGGGAATAAATCCATTAAGTGCCTGTGGTTGCATGATGCTCCCGTCCTTCTTGGCCACACGGAAGGGAAGGAAGCATGATGGAGGCACTTCCTTCCTCTGCACAGCCTTGGAAAGAGCCTGGCTACATTGTGGAAGGCAGGCAGATGTCACTTGTGCTGTCTTCCACAGCAAGCCAGCTAGGTGCATAGGGAAGTGTTCCCATTGTACTCCCTTCTCAGCAAAGGTGGTGCCAGGATCGCAATAGGAGGATAAGGGGATCAGGGAGGGTGCAGAAATGGCCAGAGTATCCTTTCTTGTAATTGGAATCCATTAATTCAGGTTTTCTGGGGCAACAGAAGCTTGCCCCATCTTCCACATGACAGGCCTTCAGATATTTCAAGATGGATAAACTGGAAGAATCGGGAACTCTTTCATTTGTTCACTAGGATAGTACAAGGAAAAAGGTACACTATCTAAAAGAACAGAAGAGGACTTTGATTGATTAATGGATAGAGCCTGTTATAGAACATTCAGAAGCCTATGCAGTTGATAGATTCAATCATTATTTGTGGAAAGGGAGTCAACTCCAAGAAAAAATATGGATCTTTCCCAGTTATAAAGCAAAACCTAAGGCATAACTAATATTACTCTGAAACCTGTCAGAATTCATCTTTGCTGAATTGTTAAAATGAATTATTAAGGCATAGAGTGAAGTATGGTTCTCTTCAGAAAGCTGTGGAAAAGTTAATTGCACTGGAGTTGCAGTTAAATATATGAAATCTGAATAAAAAATAAAAATAAAATAAAGATGACTGTTGCCTGTATGCCTCTGGTACAACTTTTCTAGACTATTGTATCCTAAAGGGGCAGGTATCAGATTCACACAAGGAGACAAGAAACCATTCCTTGACTCTAATATCTGTAAGTCAACATCGACTTATTGACAACTTATTGACAGGGCCAGTACAAAATCTATCACTTCCTGAGGCAGGAAAATTGCCTGTCTCCTACCTTTTGCTGCTCTCTCTCCCTTATTTGATTACTCTGAGGTGTCCTTCCTCAGAGTGAGGCAACGTGGACCATGGAGAAACAGTCACTCACCACAGCTAATTTGTCCAGAATATCTCACTCGGAGGAAGAGCCTTCTTTCAGTGAAATACTTGGCTCTAGGAGACTCTTTGGTAGTTACTGCTTCAGGAGTTTTGCTGACAAAGCTCCCAAGAAAGAACAAGCATTTCTACAGAAAACAACCATTATTCTCACAAAGGTGAGGACTGTTTCCAAAAAAGGGCAGAAATGATCTCATTATCTTTCAGGCAATGGCTTCACAATATGCAGCTCCTTGTTCTTGTGCCCAAGACAGACACCAGTTTCTGTCTCTACTGTAAACAAATCCTTGTTCCCTAATTCTGGGTGGAACAGTAGCTGTCTATATTAAGACACTGGATAGAATCATGTTGGGGCTCTCTGCAAGTATAAAGATTCCTGTATCAAGAGTTGGATTTTTCCAGAGGTTGTGTAAGTAAAGCCCTTAGTGCCACTGATCATTCCACAAGCATACATACAGACAGACTCTTTTCTCACTTTGCTTTGGTGGGTGGGGAGCTAATAGACTATTGGACAAGAGGAGAACTTCAGGGTCATAATGCCCATTGCATGGTCAATTGTGCAATGATAGGATTCAGTGTTAAGTATATATTTTTTAGGAATTTTTCAAAGAAAGAAATGGAAAAAATAGAAAATCCTTTTATAAAAAATATAATAGAAATATGGAAGAAAAATAAAAGAAAATTGATACCGAATATATCAATATTAACTCCGATAGTAATGATGGAAAAATTTCCAATGAATTTAAGAGAAATAATAGAGAAAGAAATAAAAAAACAAAAAATATATAGATTAAAAGATTGGATGAAAATAATGATAAATAAAGAAAGAATGAAAGAGAGATTGCAGGAAACTAAGATATCTTGGTTAAATTATATACTACTAGAGCAATGGACAAAGAGTATGAAAAGATATGTTAAGGATTTTAAAGAATATACTAAATTTGAACAAATTATTATTCAAAGAGAAAATATGCAAGAAAATGAAATATTAAAAGGTAGTATAAGTGAAATATATAAAATATTAGCAAAAGAACAAGAAGAAGATTATCTTAGAAAAATATGGGAGGAAGAGACAGTACAAACTATAGATATACAAGAATGGAGAAAAATTTGGGAACAACGCCATTTAAAAAAAATATCAATAAGAATAAAAGAGAATTATTATAAAATAGTTTGGAAATGGTACTTGACTCCAGTGAAATTAAATCAAATAGATGAGAAATATTCAAGATTGTGTTGGAGAGGATGTCAAGAAATTGGTACATATATGCATATGTGGTGGAATTGCAACAAGATAAAGGAATTTTGGCAAAAGGTTTTTAAAGAGATAAGAGAGATTATAGGATTAGAAATACCAGTATGTCCAAATATAGCGTTGTTGTCCATATATAATAAGCTAGAGTGTACTCAGGCAAAGAAAGAATTAATAATAAATTTGTTAACTGCAGCGAGATTAATAATAGCAAAAAAATGGAAGACAAATGAAAAATTTCAAATAGAAGAATGGTATAAAGAAGTGTGGAAAATTGTAATTAATGATAAACTAACATGTAGAATTAGGTTTATGAAAGGTTTGGTAAAAACAAATGATTTTGAAGAAATTTGGAAAATATTTTTAGAAAAAGTTCTGAAAAGAGATGGTAATGCTACCCTGTTAAAAGAAGAATGGCAATTTTGGAAAGTGGATTAAATAAAAAGTTGGCTCTGGGGGTGGGTTTTTTTTTATTATTACTTTTATCTTTTATTTTGTATTTTTATATTGTTTATTATCTGTGTGTGTTAAACTTGTGATTTATAGATGTAATTTGATATGTGATGTTCAATGTTTAAAAGGGGGAAAAAAGTTAAAAGGTAATTGGTTTTAGAGAGAGGTTATTTTTAGAGATATTAAGTAATAAGTTTATAATTAATAATAGTAAGAGATTAAATGGGAGTGAAAAATATTGAATTAAGAGTGAAAGTATAATAATAAAAATGAATATAATGAAAATAAGAATTGAAGATACGTAACAAAAATGTGTAAGTTGTATGAACGAAACAAGCTGAACAAGTTTATGATTTTAGGGGAAGGGAAAAACAATAATATAAGTTTGCATTGTTTAAAAGAAGGAAAAAAATTTTTTGTTTTGTTTTGTTTGTTTGTTTGTTTTTTAATTCACCATTATGTATAACACATGGTGTTTTATTTTTCGTTTGTTTTTGTGTTATAGTTTAATAAAATTTAAAAAAAAAAAGTTAAGTATATTGTTTATATTTACACTAATGTTAAAAGTGTCTAAGACTTTGGTTCCTGTTATAATGTTGATCCAACCAAGGGAAAACTCTAGATAGTTTCAAAGTCTGCCTTTCATTTGATGTGGGTTTTTAATGTATGTGCCTTCAAGTCATCTACTGATCTACAGCATTACCATGAATTTCATGTGGTTTTCTTAGGCAGAGTACTCAGAACTTGTTTGCCATTGCCTTACTTTGAATGTAGCCTACAGCATTGGCAGCCTCCCTTCCATATTCTAACTGGGCTTGACCTTGTTTACTTTCTGAAATCAGCCAGGATCTGGTGCCCAGCCCCAAAGTTTGTTTTTAGATTTGGTTTAGGAGAGCTTCACTGTCATCTGTACAGAGAAGTCTCTACATTGGTTCTGTATCAAAGAGCAGCTGTCTTCCATCTGGGCAGCTCCCTGAAACACGTTGAATGACATTGGTCAGTGAACTTGGCCTAGTCTTGTTACCTGAGAACGATGGGGGTTGTAGTTTATTTCATGTGGAGGACACCATTTGCAACGTTTGCCATAGGAAAAGCATATATTCATACCATGTTACTATTTTCTTCACTTTTTTTCTTTGCTTTAACTCCTTCTGTTTCTTACATCCTCTTTGCTAAAATGCACATTATCTATTATATTGGATTCTTGTGCATCTCAGCAGATGTGGCAGAGCAGCCAAGATGCCAACCTACAAACTAGAAAGTCCCTGATTTGTATATAACCTTGAAATGGATTCATTAAATGGCTGTAGGCAGCACAACCTCTTGTCAGTTTCAGTTCTAGCATCTACAGCGTAAGCATAGGAATAATGATAAGAATTATGAGTAAGAATACTGCAGAATTAGTAGATGCTCTGCAGATTCTGACTAGAGATTATGGGAGTTGTAATCTATCATCTGGATCACAAGTTATAGAGGTATGGTGTAATGATAATAGCACTGATATTTTGGTGCACTGTTTTGATCACTATATTAGTATTATTACTACATACATATTATTGTTATATTTCTGTCATGGCTCTCACAGCCCTGAATCCTATAACCGTAATTGTTGTTAGTCACAATGAGACTAACTATTGCATCAGTGAGATTTATGTAAGTATAGGTTCATCATTCAAAAATTAATTGCATTGGGTCTGCTCTAGTTAGCATACTAATAGGATCAAGGCCATATATTGTTATTATTGTTATAATTAACATAAGCAGTAGCCATAGTAGTAGATAAGATGGTGGTGGTACTGCTGCCTTCATTTTGTAAAGTACTATGCATACTGAGGATGCTGGATAACTATATACAGGAACCAGCCTGGGCTTTGAGATCTGCTGGAGAGGCCCTTTTCTCTGTTCCACCACCTTCATAAGTGCATTTGGTGGGAACATGGGAGAGGGCCTTTTCAGTGGCTACTGCCAGGATCTGGAACTCCCTTCTCAGGCAGGTCAGACCTGGTACCCTCCCTGCCTTCTTTCTATAGACAATTAAAGGCATTTCTTATTTCGGCGGGCATTCCATGTGTGATCATTGCCCAGCTGAAGAAAGGTCCTGGTTTATTTTTAATTGTGATTTGTTAGTTGTTTTTAATAAGTATCCTAACTTTGTTTTAGTTATTACTTGCTTGTTTAATTTGTATTTTAACTTCTGCAAGTTTCTAACTATGTTTTCTTTTTTAAAAGTGCTGTAAGCCACTTTGAGTCCTTCCGAGGAAAAAACTGGGATATAAATAAAGACGATGATGGTGATGATCGTGATCATGATGATGTTGATAATAATAATGATAATATTTTTTCAACTTTTAAAGGTCCAGTGTATGCCGAGATGATCAACAACCTCCTCCAGCCAGTCATTGGGGCCAAAGACTGTACTTTGATCCGCCATGATGTGTTCCATGCCTTGCCAAACACGGCCAACACGCTGATTGGGCGGGCTGCACACATAGCAGTGTTGGATTCTGAACTTTTCCTGGAGAAATTTTTCCTTGTGGCAGGACTGAATTATTTCAAATAGTACCACAAGCCTCAGGGGAACAAAGAAGGCCTTGCGTACAATGGCATGTAATTTCATTGGCCAAGAAAGCATTATGTTATTTGGAATTAATGGAGGATGCCAGTGGCAAGGTGGGACACAGACACACATATTCATACCCTACTTATTTCGGGGAAGAATCAAGTGCTTTGTTTATAAGGCATTCAAAGGGCCAAACATTGGTGCTTTTGCAAGATGTAAACATTTACATGTTAAATTCCTTTGTCCTTTTCTGTTTGTTCGATTACCTTTATAAATTGGTCTAGAAATCCTGAGGGTGAGATTACAAACCTCTTTCTGTCTATGTCTGACTGGACCCAACATCTTTCTCTCACCTCCATCATGAAAAAAAAAATCCATCTAGTTATGAGTTGCCTTAGTTGACTTTAGCACTGATTTGTTTAATAGGAGTGTTATTTTGTTTTGTAGGTTTTATGTGTGTGTGCGTGCAATTTGTGTGGCTAAACAGAAAGAAGCAAACATAATACTCAGGTTAATTTTCTTTTGTGGTAAATCAGAAAATGACAGGAGGAAGACTTACAGTTTGGACTAGAAAATGGTGGGTTTGCAGCACTTTTTGGATGAAAGCTTCAAAGGGAAAACTCATACGTTGCATATAAAAACCCCTATTCGGCAGCCCAAACGGTGTAATAAAATATGCTCTGTAATTTCTCAGTGTCAGCATTGAACTAATGTGTTGAGGTGTATTCCTAAATTTTAGAGAGTGAGGAAAGGTTGTGTTTGTAGCAGGCATTATGATTGGAGAAGCTTTGATGTCATGAGGATCCCATTTGACAACAGTGATCATGTGTGGTCATCTACTGAACTGAGTAAGGATCAGAAGGCATTAGAGAACATAGGTTCTTGCTACTGGCTTACTCTTACAAAAACCAAAGCACATGCAATGGAGCCTTTTAACATCTGCTTGCCTACTGTGAGTGGCAGTAGAGAGTAGGTTTCAGCCACTAACATCCCAATGCAAGCAAAGGCTGTTCAAAACCATCCCTCCCCTGCCCCTTGGCTTCTGAATGAACAGGAGCATGGCTGCTTTTAAGGTTGTGGGGAAGTGACTGAAAGAGCCCACTATCCATAGTTTGATCTACACAGAAACAGGTGACTAGGATGCCTACTGAATAAGATTTCCATCTTGTGGGGGAGGAGGAACACTGGAATCCACTGAGGGCTGGAATTATTTCGTTTGCCTCCATTTAGCTGTTAAACCAGTAGGCAGAATGAGGAGAAGAAAGCACTGGGTCAAGGTAACAAATGTAAGGCTCTACTTTTTGAAGAAAGAGTTCAGTTAAGAGTGTTTGGTTCGACCTGGAGACAGCCACTCTTTAAAAGAGATTATAGATGCACTTGTTTAAATCTCCATGCACCTGTGACAAGTTGAAATTCCACACTGCTCTAGCAAGCAATACCTTGTAGGTCATTTCCCCTCCTAAGTCAAGCTGGTTCACTAGGCCAATCAAGATTTCAAAGTGTTATTCACATAAAGCCGTTGTCCCAGAGCATGAAATGAGCTGACCATAGGACATTCACAGAGGCTTTTACACCCTGTCTGACATTGTGCAGTGAGCTAGGGATGCCCAGCAGTAACATGCATGGTTTGTATGCAAGAGTTCTCAATTTCCTCCACTGGGAACTTCTGGTCATTTGACTATTTCATCCATGCATGTGAAGGGGAATAATTTCCAGAATTTTCCTCCTGAATTTTCATTCAGTTTTTGCTTGGTATTCATACATCTTGGAGGAGGAGGAGGAGGAGGAGGAGGAGGAGGAGGAGGAGGAGGAGGAGGAGGAGGAGGAGGAGGAGGAGGAGGAGGAGGAGGAGGATTTTATTTATTGTTATTTTGGAAATGATTCTGCACAAAAATACATATGAAAATTGTGGTGTTCATGCAAAAAGACTTTTTCATGGAAAAAAACACAGTCTCTAGAAACACATTTTTTGGGTGCAAACATCATTTTTGCACCAAAAAACACAACTTTCTAAAAATGGTAGTTTTTAAAGCAAAATCCACATTTTTTTAACCACGGAACACATGTATTTCTGTTCAGAATAATTTCCCAAAACACTTGAAGATGCAGAAATACTGGCCAAAAATGGCACAAAATTTTCATCTCTGTGTTGCTATTCATGAGTGACTTTCTCAAGTGTTGGGAAGCCTATATTTTGGCTGGAAAAATGAATAATAGTGAATATTCTTTCTATCCCTACATTTAGCACAAGGATGCACATTCTGTAACCTGGAAATTGTTATGAAGCTTCACCAAACCTCCAAGGTATTTTTCACAGATGTCATGACCCCATCATTATTGAATTCTCCACCTGCTGATTGCCTACTAATTTCACTGAGATTGCTGTTTCTCAACTGCTGCTAACAGCAGAGGAAAAGCAATCTCTATGAAGACCACAAGGTGAAAGTGGAAGACTCTCTAGTCCCTCCTAGTAGGGAGAGAGGATCAAGAAGAACTGTCCATCTGTTTGTATGGAAATTATGTGACACCACCACCCCAAGTGAGCAAAACATGTTGCCCTCGGGTATATGAAAAGATTGTCCACCCTTGATATAGCAGATGATGTGAAAGTCTTCTGCCTGGAGAGCTTCTGAGATCAAAACAGACAATACTGGCTTAAATGAATTAATTTCTGATCTAGTAAAAGGCAGTTAGCTTCCAGGAGAATGGTGTTCCAGAGATGTTTGGGTATGTTGAGCCAATTTGTGAATGATTTGACTCAGGGAATCTTTGATAAAGAATTGGTATTGGATGCAGTGAGACTTGCTTAGACCAGAACAGCTGCACTTCATTTTATTTCCAATTTATTACATATTGGAACTTTCTCCATCAATTATGGAATGTGTACTTCTAAAATGTGCACTTAGTTTGTAGAGTGCACTCAGAAAATTGGGCCTGTACCCTAGTTTAGTTTTGATTAGAGTAGTCCCATTAGATAAGATTAGATTAGATTTCTGAGGGAAAAGTAGATTTTACAAGAAAATGGTAATGCAAATTGAAGGAATCTATTGCTT
Organism: Ctenosaura bakeri; assembly: GCA_948474755.1. NCBI lineage: Eukaryota > Metazoa > Chordata > Lepidosauria > Squamata > Iguanidae > Ctenosaura > Ctenosaura bakeri. The sequence continues at coordinate 145,104 of CAOLHI010001707.1, read as the reverse complement.
TTCACTGTGTTAGTATATTATTGTTTCATTAGTGCTTGACAATTGCAAAAAAAAATTGAAAAATGAAAGACTAATGCTATAAGATTATAGAGTGGGAGGCCAAAGTTATACAAGAGTCTAGAAGTTACAGTTTGGGCATGAACTGAATCAGAGAGTTCACCTCACATATCCAAATCCATCAGAAAATTGATGACTTTGTACTGATTTTATGACACTATTCATTTCATTGTCTCTTTGGACTTCTCTAAATATCTAACACCTTGAAAAACTGAGGCAAAAGAAGCAGAAGCTAAGCCTACAGTTTTTGTGATCTAAACCCTTGGAAAGTGGTGATTGACATTCATAAATGAAACCTTCATCCCAACAGTTAATTCTGTGCATAGAAGTACACAGGCCATTTTCTAGTTCTGAAAAGAGTGGGCATGGCCTTGCTCACGCAAACTTCATGTCTACATTGGAGCCCTACCAAATTTTGGGTCACAAATTCTGTAATTTCTGTTCCTTGCTAGTGTTGTTCATCAAATACAAATAAATATAGTTTCAACACATATTGGAGAATGACAGAATGTGTGTTTTATGTGGTGGATCAACCAACTCATGTGAGCCTCAACCAACTCTTGCTGATGTTAACAGACAGTACATAGCTTGATATTAATTTTTCAGTGGGTCTTCACTAGACATTTCAGATACCTTTTTTTTTTTTTGCACTCTTACTGATTGATCCTCAACTGCCAAACAACAACAAAAACTATCATAGACAACTTTTTGAGATCTCTGTCTGTTATTACCAGCCAGTTCTTATACTTGTGAAAGATTCCTGTTGATGAAATTGTGAAAGATTGCTGCTGATAAAATAGAAAATTCCTCTTACCAAGAAAAATTAATGGGTCCTTGATGTGTCTGAGAAGTGGAGCTGCTACCATCAGCCAAGTTCTAGAGCCTATGAAAGATTTTTGTGGATCAATTGTAGGGTTTTTTAAAAATAATCTGTTGTAGACTCCATTTTCATAAATGCTGCCACAGTTGTGTCAAAATTATGGGCAATAATAATCTGGTCTGCTGAAGATTTGAAGCTGTCAGATTCTCTCTCTCTCTCTCTCTCTCTCTCTGAATTGGGATGCTCTCTTTGTAAAGACCTTGAGTATTGTATAATCCTGTCTTACATAAAACTATAGATAATGTTTACGCTATTACCTTTGTACAGAAACCTTCGAAAATACTTGTGTTGTACAGAAAAAAAAACATCTAAAATGTCTGAACATTGCTAAGATATAATTCAACTTGGCCTCCTTTGAAAAGACTTTTAAGATGTCTCTTTCTATGGGAATAGATAAATATATATGTATATTTAAAAGATCTTGTTCATGGCTGTTCTGCTCAAATGCAAAAAAAAAAAAAAGTATATCTACACAGCTGAGTGTTTAACAACTTTGTCAAAGTCTGGTTTTTATTTTCTGGATCTCTGTCTTTTGTTGTTGTTTTTTTAAGCACACTGTCTATATTCTTAGTTGTAGGGAAACTCCCAATTAAAGTTTTTTTGAAGCTTTCAGTCTAGCCCGATGACATGTGATGTATGTAAACCTTTGTATGTTACCTTGCAAATGGGCAGACCAGAGAACGTTCCTTTTGCAGACGCCAGCCAGCATGCAATGCCACTGTACATGAGCAAGCTATATCTGTGCTTGAAGAGAGTGCTACTCAAAAGGAACTGAATGTGGACACACTGTGCAATGTACATGCACTTGATGTAATCCAGATGATAAAAAAACTCTACATTAGAAGTGTGGCTGAGATTTATCTTATGGTGTATCTTAAAATACACATGGGAGTATGGCCCTCACCCTCCTCCCTTTTCTGGAACCACTCATTGGGGTTATTAACCTTGCATTACTGACCCTTTGCAACATCCCACTGCCTGCCACTATCTCTGGATTGCAGAGTGCATAAGTACATTTCTCATCTTTGCACAATGCAAGCTTCTGGCCCAAGGAGAAGTAGTAGATTGTATGCCCAAAGATCAACCCCTTATTTGGGATGATAATATTGGTCCTTTTTCTTTTGTTAACTCTAATTTTGCATTAAAACCATGGTGTTTTGTTTAATAACTGGCCTTTTTATTACTGCAAACCACTCTATGGGATCCAGTCAAGGGGATAATCGGAGCAGGCTCAAACTAAGGGCTTTTAATTTTTAAAAGGTACGACTTCTGAATTGTGATCGCACTTAAGGAGTGGGAGTAACTGGTTCCTTATTTAACAGAGATTGTGAATGTAAAGCTTAGAATGGCACTATGAAATCTAACGCTTATTATTTATTATAGTGATGATCATGATGATGATGAATCTTATATAACAAGAAGATGATCATAATGGAGGTATTAATAATTATAATATTAATAAATAATACTAATAAAAACAGTCATCAGTGCCAATATGATTCTACTATTTTTCTACGTATGCTTTATGGTGACAATTTGTGTGGCTTGTGTACTGTGTATAAGATATGTCAATAAAACCGTTTGCTTCCTTTTGGTCTAGTTAGCACGATTTCTTGAGAGGATGATAGCTTTTCTATTATGTTAGCTAGATTACCAATTCATTTCTGGGCACAGCTGAAGGTGTTCATTATGGCCTCTAAATTTTGCTCCAGGTTATCTGAAAGAGAAAGGTCAGACTCCTGTTGGCTTTTCATACATATCTAAATTTTGCCTACAGAAATTATTGGACATTTATGTCCAATGCAGAACAACCACATTTTGTTCCTTGTTAAGGAAGAGGAGTGGCATATGCTGCCCTGTTGCACATGGATGTTCACTGCACATGGAAGTGCGTGCACATTGTGCATGGATGAATACACATTTTATTCTACATTTATTCTACATTTGGTGTCTTGGTTTATTTGTACAACATTGACATTCAACCTAGGAGACTTGTAGCAGAATTAATATATAACCAGCCATGCAGTCTCCCCAAGCTATTGGGCATTTTTTTCCAGTGTGCCAAATACTGGTGCCATATCTGTGCCCATCAAATTCAATTGCTTCTTTTTTCCTAAAAACTCTCTGAGAATTGGCAGCTGATGGCTCATGGACTGGTGTTGGGCAAGCCATTGATCTAAAGCCCTTTGGTTATCCTGACTGACTAAAACCACTGAATCATTGGATTTACCCTTATTGACTCAAAACTGGACAATTGATTCAATTGATATACAATGGCTGCTCCAGATTTGAAAATTCCACTGACCATTGATTGTCACATCCTATACGTGAAGTGGTGGTGACATAATCACAGGCATGCTGAAGTGTCCATGCACACATCATGGCCATTTGATAATATGAGTTGCAATCATTTGTGTTTTTTGACCTCTGCAGAGGACCAAATCACCACAGATCCAAACTGTACTCTAGCTAAAACTAACAAGATTCTGATCATTGTTTTAGGGACTTGGTTAGACTTTTCATTTTACCTCTGGTAAGTTGTATTTACCTGACACTGCAAAATTCTTTATATTTTGCAGGGAAGACCTTGAAACTGTTTTGTTTTTGTTTTTTTAATGCACCTGGGAAAAGTAATATGATGGATTTAGCCAAAGAGGCCCAAATAGACTGAAAATTCTAGTCCGAAAGGGCCTGAGAATTATTATATAAAATGACTTGAACTGCAACTCTGGAAGAACCCTGGAATAAGTCTGCTGTGCGTCAGCTGAGGAGACCTCATGGGCTGGGAGGAGATACATAAATACCATCCAGCAAGCATGTAGCAAACTTTAGCAACCTATCAAACTGTGTGAGTGTGTTCACACCATTCAAGTTACCTGTCAACTTATAGGGACCCCATGAATTTCATAGGCTTTTCTTGAGCAAGGAATATTCAGAGATGGTTTTGCCATTCGTTCCTCTGAAATATAGCCTACATCATATAGCATGCATTGGTGGTCTCTCATCCAAGTAGTAACCAGTGATGACCTGCTTAGTTGCCAAGATCTGATGGGATTTGGTGACTTTAGGGTATTTAGGCCTGTCATCAGATTTTACACATCTGCAAAGGATGTGCTTCAATTCTCAGGAATGTAATAGTATTGAAAAATACACACTTAAAATAAATGTATTTATTGAGTTGAAGTAGACAATTAGAAAAGTATTTTAAAACTCATGGTTTTTGAGAAAATGAAGTAGAATAGAATGAAGATTAAAAGGAAAAAATGCAAATGAAATGTGGGCCTTTATCTTATTTATTAGTCCTAATTAGAGTATACTCATTGAATCATTAGAACTAACCAAGAGGATTCAGATTCATATTGGATTCATCAATTAGATAAATTGTAGAGGTCTGGAAGTGCGCCCTCCGCATCATGCCTCTCATTTTGAGACATGCTGTGGTTCTACTCTATTTAGGACTGCTAATAGGGTTCATAGATTGAAAATTGATAGATTCATCTATCCTTATCACATCACCCTCTCTCTGAACACGTGAAGATGAAATCTAGCTGAACTATACATCCCCTTGTTACCCTGTATGTTAGGGGTCCCGGGAGGGGTGCCCAAATAACCAAACAACAACACAAGATGGGGAAATTAACTCGAGCACTCTCTTAGGCTAACAAGAGGCAGGGTAATTTTAGCTAGGATCTTTTACCCTATGTCTACAGCGTCAGGTCAGAGAGTGTAGCCAGGCAAGTTTAAAAGTAACGAAAATAAAAGCTTTATTAAAGGACAAACAATGAAGTAAGACAACACATGCACACAGCTAACTAAGAAATAGAAATGGAGAGTTTTCAGGAGAGTGGGTAATATGACACCTGGTCTCGTAGTCCTGGAGAGAAGCGGAGGTTGCAGGGGAGAAAGCTCAGCATGGCTCACTGAGGGGACAACTTCACTGGACAGAGCGGCAGCAAGTCTGGATGGAAGTCCAGGGTGATCCAAGGAGTCTGAGGAGGACTTGAAAATGGGGATCTTTTATAGGGTGGATTTTACCTACAGGCCATGCCATGCTCGGTGAGAACAAAGAGAATTTGTAGCTAGACAAAGGTGTTGGAAAAGGTCAGGTTTTACATGATGAGCTTAGCACTTGATGACAATAATATGGCCAGTATGCAAATGGCCCAACATAAAGGAATGGATCAGCACTTGGCCATGCGTCTTTGTGTAGATTCGTGCTGAACAAGGCCGGTTTGCAAGAAGGTGTTCCCTGAAGCATCGGAGAGGCTTAAGTTGCCTGCCTAAATGAGATTTGGAATATACAAACGTTAACGGCCGCGCCTAATACGTGCTTGTCCGGTGGACCTCTGCAAACATGTGGAGCAGGGTGGCATAGAAAGGTCAAGTAAAGGCCAAATCAGTTTGATATCAAAAGATATCTAGCGCTCTCACCGGACATATCATGACCATAGTAACACCCTGTCTAATAGTTCTGCAACGTTCTTGATTTCTACCAACTCTAGTTCCAAATTAATTGAGATAGAAAGAGAAACCTCTGGAAACCTATGTTGAGTATGGACACTCTAGAAACCATTCAAGGAAATGTCATTTGAAAATGCCTTCCCATCTAGATTATTATGCAATTATTCATGATTAACAGCTCAATACTTTGTGTATTTACTTATATGGTCCATTGTAATGTAGTAGCTCGTCCTGCAGAACTAGCTAGCCATTCAGCAATAACACACCAAATCTTACTGCAGCCCTCCTACTCAATGACCAATCCATACCAGGGGAGAATGGCGAGGGACTAGAAAAATGTCTGGCTCTGTTGTCATACTTGTGCATGAAATGATTAAATCTTCTGCTGATGTCCAGTGGAAGACATAATCATTTTGTATCTGTATACAGATACATAACCAGGAACATTTTCAATCCCCTTCTCCAGGAACAGCAGGTTTGGGGAGGCTTTAGCCAGCACAGGAAAAAAAAAAAAGAATATCAACTTCCACATTAACCAAAAGGAGACAAATACAGGCATACACCACTAACAGGGGATTCTAGCCACATGGCCAAGGTAATTTACTCCCAGGTATATCTGTATAGATGCGCAATCTAAACTCAGTTTAAAATGCTACTCCATCTGAACTGAAGACATTACTGGTAACTTTTTCATTATTTGGGAAACCTGATTTAGTGTTTAGGCTGATCTGATTTATAACACAGAATTCATTTTCAGAGGCAGAAAATGTTCCAGCACTCATACAGGAGATGTACACATGAATTGAGCATAGCAAAATTTCATTCAGTGACAACTGAGATATTGCAGGTGGATTATCAACTGGAACTAGGAGAAGGTTCTCCTAATCACTATTTTAAGGACTGGTCATTTCAAAATTGACTAAGGCTGGTCAATTGAAGAACAATAAAGATATTGGCATTTCAAGATTACCCAAACTGCCCATTTTAATCCCCCTTAAAAAAAACTTGTTGTCAGAAAACTATTGTACATCAAAAAACAGGCATACATTTTTAAAAAACTGCGAATGTTTAAAATGTGTACAAATGAAAAGAAAAATTAACAACATACTTTGGGAAAGTGTATACACGTTTATTCTGAAAAATATAAGACAACATGTATGGACATTTCTGTGTAGGAAATAAATTAAAATACTGCCATGTTGCTGATTTTCTACAGTGTATATTTTATTGACCATGATGTAATGCCCATATCCAGTTCATATCTATGTAAACAGAATCCCAAATGTGAAACTGTAGTGCATGCTGTTGCGTATTCTTAGATGGCACAGAATTACTCACCAGTGCCTTCAATGCACCATTTGATTCACTGGGGTTACAGAAATAGCAACCACATTTGCTGATACCAAACCAGTTGTGCAATGTCAGTAAGCAATAGTAGGGTAGTGTGGTACAACCACACCACTTTTAAACTGTGTAGTAGTCCCTCATTCACTGGGTCGTCATAAGTCAAAGCTGGCTTGGTAACAATTAACAACAAACAGCAAGGCTGACATGCAGGAAGATGGCAAATTGCACTGCAGGCAAATATTCTAAACAGGTAAAGCAGCAATACTATTTTTGATAAGCCTTCCATAGGAGTGGGATGGAACCACCGTGATAGGTCCTCCAAAGTGGTTCAAAGGAATTTCAATGTCTTCTCCATGTTTACAGTTACAGAGAACTCTAGGAAAATGAAAAAAAAAAAGTTGTGTTCCCTTCGGCCTTCTTTGTGAGAAGTTCACCACCTGGAGCAATTAAGTTAATCTCAATGCCCAAATTTAGGCCATTTTCTCTCTATACTGTTACAGTGCCATTATTCCACTTTCAACATCTTGTGGAATTCTGAGGTTTGTAGTTTGCTGAAGACAAAGAACTCTCTGGTTGAGAATTCTAAATGCCCTCCCTAAACTTCAAACCCCAGGATTCCATAGGAAGGTAAAAGTGGAATAATTGCACTATAACAGTGTAGGATGGAAATGACCTTGGTAAGTAAAATCAGTGTCATTTAGGAATCTGTGGAGGTGTTCCATCTGTACTGTTTCAGTCACTTTGTCCAAGAACGGACAACAGGAAACACTGGTGGCCTATGATCCAAAACAGAGAAGGATGTCTCACCCTAAACAATAAGAAGGATTTTAATCTGAGATCCTTAGCAGACCATTTGCAAGACTAGTTCTTCATACCACAATCCATCAGCAATTTGGGCCTGAACATTAATAGCATGTGAACTGTCCCAAAGGAGCAGAGATTTGAGGGAAAATATTTCTCTCCATATTGTTGCCTGGCTGTATGAAAAGTAAATCTCCTGAAATTTGGTGGGATCCTCTCTCAATGAGGTGTGCACATAAATTTAATTTTGCTTGAGCCTTACAGTAAGGGAAATTCTGTACATTGCTTTCTCTATACTGGAAAAAAATGAATAACAAAAAAATGGTGGTACTGTATAAATAGAAAGGTTATGAATATAAAGGTTATGAAAAGCGTTCAAGTCATTCCATACATGAATTGTGAGTAGCATGTCCCCTCAACCCAGAGATAAAGAAAAGTAACATGTGAAATTACTTCCAACTACCATGAGGTGCCAGTGTTTCTCCATTTAATAACTGAGTTCTGTGCTTACTTGACTACCAACATTGCATGTAGAAATTACCCTGAAAATGCAATCTTCATGAAACCCACGGAAGAGTATTTTAAGAGAGAAAGAACCCAATGGGTACCTTCTTTACAAACAGAAAGGTCCAGTTTGGCAACAAAAGGCAAAAGACATTTTCAGATAACAGCACTAGATTGCAGGTGTTTAGATAGACTTCTGAAAGCCATTCTAAGTCAAGGACATCAGAACCCACCTAGATCAGGGGGAGGGGGGAGGTAGCCTTCTTAAGTTAGTGGCCAAAAATGCCTCCTTTCTTCCTTTGAATCTAGAAAGGTACACCTTTGTGTTGTTAGGTGCCTTCAAATCATTTCTGATTTATGTCAATCCTAATCTAATCTGTGTAATCTGCTGAGACTGTGTGATGTGCCCAAGGTCACCCAGTGGGTTTCCATGGCCAAGTGGGGAATCGAATCCTGCTCTCCAGGGATGTGGCCCAAAACTCAAACCACCACACCATTCTGGCTCTCATGCCACTCTGCATGATTATGATTATGATTATTATTATTATATCCACCATTTTCCTAATTATGGGACTCAAGGCAGCTTGAAACTCATTAAAAGCAATATTCATTCATTCATTCATTCATTCATTCCTTTTTTATGCCACCTTTCTCCTGGTGAGGAACCAAAGATGGCTCCCAAAAATGTGAACAAAAACAGCTAAAATCTTCCAATGAAATTTAAAGCACAATTTCAGAACTTATCACATTAAAACCGTAGCTTTTGGAACATTATAGCATCATTCAACAGCACACAAAAGTTAAAGTCAGAGCACAACCCCCACCCATGTAAGAAGGCTTCCTGCAAGCATTAAAAACCTGCTTGAACAAAAAGGTCTTTGGTCATTTCCACACTAATCTGTTATAGTGCAATGATTCCACTTTCAACATCTTCTGGAATCCTGGGGTTTGCAGTTTCGGGAGGGGACGGATGGCCCCTCCCGAAACTGCAAACCCCAGGATTCCAGAGGATGTTGAAAGTGGAATCATCACACTATAACAGGTTAGAGCAGAAATAAAAAGAAGAGAATGAAGAGGGCCACCTTGGCATCTCATGGAAGAAAATTCCACTGGGTGGGAACAGGCACTGAGCAGGTTGTCTTCCATATGCTCATCAAACAAGCCTGTAATGGTGGTGGAACTGAGAGAAAGCCCTCCCCTGTGGATCTTAAGACTCTAACGGGCTTGTATTGCAATATCCAGTCTTTCAGATTATCTGGACTTAAGCCATACAGGGCTTTGTGGGTCACGCCCAGCATTTTGACTTGTGACTGGGAACAAAGTAGAAGCCAGTAGAGTTGTATCAACAAAGGAGTTAAACGTCAACATTTTGGCCCCAGCAGTTTAGACCCACTAAATTTTCTGAACAGTTTAATAGAATTAGAGAGTTGTAAGAGGCCATAAGGGCCACCAAGTCCAACCTCCTACCAAGCAGGAATACACACTCAAAGCACTCCCAAAAGATGGTCATCTAGCCTTTGTTTAAAAACCTCTAAGAAAAAGACTCTACCACACTCTGAGGCAGTATATTCCATTCTCAAACTGCTCTTGCCATCAGCAAGTTCTTCCTAATGCTTAAGTAGAATATCTTTTCCTGTAATTTGAAGCCATTCCTCTATGTCCAAGTCTCTAGAGCAGCAGAAGACAAGTTTGCTCCATCTTCCATATGACATCCCTTCAAATATTTACACACGACTGTTATGTCACCTCTTAATATTTTCTTCTTCAGGCTGAACATACCCAGATCCCTGGAGAAGAGCAGGTTAAGAGTTTCCAAAAAGCAGCCCGTACAGAGTGTGTTTACAGTGGTCCAAATGGGATGTAATCGAGGTGTATGTTACTGTGGCCAGATCTGAAATCTTAAGGGATGGACACAGCTGGCATACTAGTTTTAATTGTGCAACTGCACTCCTGGCCACGGCTGTAACCTGGACATTCAGATAGATTGACTATCTGGATCAGGAAGCAAAGGAAAGTCAAATTCACTATAGTAGAATTGTTTAATGTTTTTGGTAATTCTGTTTACAATATTCATTAATCAGAAAGTGCTATTTTCCATGCAAATCAGCTATGTACAGTTTTTATGTAAAATAAATCCCCAACTACAGCTTTTTTTGTGCAGAAAATATCATTTAATGCATGAGAATTAACATCAAATAAAATGCTGTTTCCTATGCAGAAAATGCTATTTTTTTCTCACAAAAACAACCATATGTGAATTTTGCACAGAATAAGTCCTGATCTGTGAAGTTTCCCTTCAGTCTAGGATTCTTCTCATCAGGGTTCCTCAACATTCAATAAACATGTTTTTTGACAATTTTTGTCAAAAACAAAAAACAAAAGTCTAATTCCCCAGGAAGGGAATCAGAAATAATACTGTTAATAACCCAGTAACTTTTTTGTACATATATGGAGTAGCTACTTTTAGATTGCTGTGTTCATTTGAAATGCCTGAAAATAAATGTCAAAGAATGGAAAAATTTGCTAATAAAGCCAATAAAATGATCAAAGGGGTGGAGCACCTCTTTTGCGTGACAAGGTTATGGCATTTGGAGCTGTTTAGCTCGCAAAAAAAGAAGCAGCAAGTATGAAGGAGGATATGACTGAAAGAGGAGTATAGAAAAGATCATAGAGAAGATCATGCTTTCTCCATGGTGCTTTCTTAGTGGCATAAAGAAAGTAGTTTCTCATAATATTAGAACTCCTTCAATGAAGACAGAAATCGCTCTTTACAGAGCAAGTACTCACTGCAGAATTTGTTATCCCAAGAATTAGTGATAACTGCCAACTTGCACAGCTTTAAAAAGGGATTTGACAAATTCATAAAAGTTAAGGGCTATATATTACCTTTACTGTCTGATGCAATGTGTTGGTAGGACATAGAAGTAGAGGAGGATTGTTATGGCCATGTCCAGCTTCCCATAGTCATCCGGTTATTGTTGGACAAGGTAGACCTTTGGTCTGATCCCACACAGTTGAACTTCTTAACTCATGGCTCTAAGTTCCTTGAAGGACCAGCGGTCTGACTCTTAATAAAGCAGCAGCTTAATGTATCCACATCAGTATTCTTGTTTGCATTTTATAGACACAACAAGGTCCAGCTTTCTTCAGACACATTGTCCTGTAAGGAAGCATGCTGTGTGAGCATGAGCTTTGCCATCATCCACATGTGAAACACAAATTCTTAATTTCCAAATCATTTTGCAGATGATCCAGTCATGAGAATTCCTACCATCCAAATAATGTTTTCCTAATTCATGGACTAACGTTTGTTTATGTAAATGTTTATTCAGGCTAAACTGGAAATGTTTGTGTCTTTTAAAAAAAAAGGGCTTGGATCCAAGTGTTTAAGTCATATTTTGACATCCACTGAAATGATTAAGACATGTGCTAGCAGTGATCTACTTAAATCCTATTCATTTCAGTGGGTCTGCTTTGACAGTGACATAGGATGGATCTAACCCATGGACAGGAACTGTTCGAGTAAGAATAGAGAATTTATCAGTACACTTTTGTCTGGCTCTGATACACATAGAATATGCTTATTAAACCTGGTCTTTCAAATAATCAGTTCAAGCTAAGCATGAGCAAATTATTAATTTCCTGTATTTTGCATCATTACAATAGTCTCATGGGCTAGCTCTGACCTACATCTCACTCTGCTTGACTTACGGTTTACTAGGAAAATTTAAAATTATTTTTAGAACTGGTTCTTCTGCAGTATGCCACCTTTTGCAATCCATAGTTTGTTGTATCAATTTCCAGGTAATCAAGGAAAACACAAATTGCTGTGCCACTAAATTAAATGTTACTGTTGTGTTACGTTGTTCCAATTTGGTAGCAGTGGCTCCCTATGCTGCAGGTTGGTGCTGGGATGTTCTCCCTGGCCCAACAAAGTTCTGCAGGCCAGCATAGAAGATTATGTCCTTCTTTTTTTAAGGGAAGACCAAGAAGACGATTATCTGAATTGGTGGCAAATTGTGGTCGCATTTTTCCCTCTCCTAGTAGCAGCAATGATAGCAATTTTGGTACAAATGCATGATGACATGGGACTCCCATAAACAGCCACTGGGATATGCACAGTACATGAACTGCATGTTGTCCACCCCTCCTCAAAGGGTGACCTACAAATTGCTACACATTTGAGCAGGGGAAGATAATTAAATTCCCGACTGCCCAAAACAGATGTTCACCATGATATCAAAACAGCATTCCTGAATGATAATTTGTGGGTCTCTCCGCACTACATTGTTATAGTGCTACTATTTCACTTTCAACATCCTGTGGAATTCTGGGGTTTGAAGTTTACCGAGGCCAAAGAGCTCACTGGCTGAGAATTCTAAATGCCCTTCCCTAAACTGCAAACCTCAGGATTCCAAAGCAGCTTGAATGTGAAGTAATAGCACTATAACACTGCAGTAAAGAAAGACCCTGTGATGCAGAAAATGTAGGCTGTAATGTAAGTCATACATGTCTCTCTGTGCTGTATTTTTTTTCTTCCTAATGCCTAATGGTATGGATAGGGCTGGGAACTGAACAGATTAATACATGCCCAAAGATTAGCACTGGATTAAACAAGGAAGAGTATGCCCTGTACACTGCTACTCCTTATGTGCTGCTCTTTCTTTGATTATACATTTCCACACTATTAAAGGCTGAGAAGCCAACCAGGAAATGGCAAATGGTATTTAAATACCAGAAATCCTGTTAAATCATCCCAAGCAGAAGGCCAGATGTTACAATTTATTAAGAATTATTAGATGAGTCAATCCTGCGTTACAGGCACCTAGGGAAGTCTGTTCTCTTCCCAACATAGGCCATTTTTGCACTAGCCTGTTATAGCGCGATGATTCCACTTTCAACGTCCTATGGAATCCTTGGGTTTGCAGTTTCGGGAGGGGCCTGCCAGCCCCTCCCAAAACTGCAAACCCCAGGATTCCAGAGGATGTTGAAAGTGGAATCATTGCGCTATAACAGGCTAGGGTGGAAATGGCCATAGACTTCTTCATGTGAATAGCACCAGCAGATTGTCACTCAGTGATCCTTTGCCACAAATGTAAATATTTTACTGTTTGATTTTGACAAATATTAGGCATGAGTGTTTTGACATTGTCCCCAAAACTGCTAACAGTTTAGCCTACAAATATTCAAAACCAGGTACACGTTACCAAAAAAGTGAAAATACACAGAATCATGGAGTTATAAGAGACTACAAGGGCCAAATAGCCCAACTTCTTGTCATGGAAGACACTGCTAAAGCACTTCCAAAGATGGCCTGCCAATTCTCAAAGAAGGAGAATGTACTACCCCCACTGAGGCAGTTCATTCTACTGTTGAACAGCTCTTATTACCAGAATGATCTTCCTGATGTTTAAGCAGAGGTGGATTTAGGGTCGGGCAACTGGGTGCTTGCCCCGGATGCCAATGGGGGGCACAAAAAGAGGAATCCCCCTGCCCTCCACCACTATTCAGCCCACCCACTTCCACCCCACCGACTTCTGCCCACCCCCACTTGCTCTGCCCACTCCCACTGCTCACCACACCCACTTCCACCATTTACACCACTCAATTCTGCCTCTTATTCCACCCACTTCCACCTGCCACTCACCCAACCCACTGTCACTTGCCCCTCCCCTTGCCACTCCCACTTGCCTCTCCCTGCTCACCACTCCCACTTCTGCCATTTGCTCCACCCACTTCTACCTCTCACCCCACCCGTTTCTACCCACCGCTCACCCCACCCACTTCCTCTCACCCCTCCTCCATCAACCCCCACTAACCCCGCCCACTTCTGCCTGTTAGTTGCCCTACCTCTGCCAGTCGCCTTGTCCCTCTTGCCTTGGGCACCGTTAACCCTCCATCAGCCACTGTGTTTAGATGTGTTTTTTTTTTCTTATAATTTGAAACCACAGGTTCATGTCTTAATCTCTGGAGTAGAGAACAATCCTGTTCAATCTTATGCATTATCTTTTTGAATGTTTAAACATGGTCATAATATCACCCATCAGTCTTCTGTTCTCCAGGATAAACATGAAGTATCTTCCAAAAGAGAACAAAAGAGACACAGCTGTAACTAGTGTGAGCTGCTATCCAAAAATATCAGAAGGACCACACACTTTCCACTCCTAATATATGTAGATGAGAATGTAGAAGGGATTATTAACATAAGCAAAAATGTTATTACAGGCTTTCAAGTCAACTTCAACTTATGGCTACCTATTCTAGGGTTTTCTTGGGAGGATTTATTCAGAAGAGATTTTGCCATTGTCTTCCTCTGAAGCTGAGAGCATGTGACTTGCTCAAGGTCATCCTGTGGGTTTCCATGATTGAACTAGTATTTAAACACTGATATCCCAGAGTCCACAACTCAAACCACTAAACTACACTGGGTCTTTAACAAAAATGCAATAAATAAGAACATAGAACATAAAAAGAGAAATACTGAGTCAGTCCAGAGGTCTATCTAATCCACAATTTCAGAATCCTGACTCTGTTTGAATCAGGGCCAATCAATTGCTCATGGGAGGTCGATCAGCAGGGCAAGACTGTAACTATACTTCCCACTTTGTGATCTCCTGTTACTGAGAAACAGAGGTATCTTGCTCTGATCTTGGGGTTAACGTAGGCCGTTTCTGCGTGGGGTATGGGAATCACCCCGTGATGCTACTCACCGGACTTTGGGGCTCGCCGGTCCGGTCCATGCTTCTCCGGAGCAGTGCATGGCCGCCGCTCCTCACTGCTCCGGGAATGAAAATGGCAGCTTCCGGTTGGTTGAGGGTCTCAACCAACCACTGAAGCTGGCCAGCCTAAAACCCACCCCCGACAGATCACAGGCTCGCATAGCAGCCTGTGAATCTGCATTAGGGAGCAGGCTCGCAGTGGCGCGCTCTGTGCTTTTGAAAGACCTGTTTTTAGTGGTCTTTCAAAAGCATGCTTGATGACCACTTGTGGTCATCTCAGAGTGGGCTGGGGTGCAGATCTATGTTAAGTAGGTCCGACCCAGTCCACTCCCAGGTGCAGAAGTCCTCCCTGTATTAAAAACCCTGTATGGAAATGGCCATACTGTCACCAACTAACAACCATTGATGGTCCCATCATCTATGGATTAATCCCATTCCCCTTTAACTCATTTAAGATGGCAGCTATCACTACATCTTATGGTGGTGAAAATAAGGGGCAATGATGACCATGATGTTGTTGTTCGTAGTAACAGAAAAAGTTTATTTTGGAATATATAGGAATATAGAAGGCAGTCTTATAGTGATTCAAAACCTTGATCCATCTAGCCTTGTATTGTCCACTCAAAATGGCAGCGACAGCTTTCTAGAGATTCAGGTGGGATTCTTTCCCAGCTGTTGCTGAAGAACCTTGGTTGTTCCCCAACCAGATGTTAACTAGGTCCAACCATGCTTAGCTTTTGAAACCATTTAGGATAATATATTATTGATGTGGTATGTTTAAGATGGGGAGTCAACATGGTGTAGTGGTAGCATTGGGCTTTGATGCTGCCAGGTTCAAATACCTGCTTGCCCATAGAAACCCACCAGGTGACCTTGGGCAAGTCACATACTCTCAGCCTCAGAGGAAGACAAAGCCAAACCACTCTGAACAAATTGTGCCAAGAAAGCACTGTGATATTTTCACCTTTCGTTCTTTAGTATACAGAAGTGTACACACACAGCAAATATTGTTTTCTGTACAGAAGAATACTTTCTTTGTGGAAAATGCCATTTCCTGTGCCTTACAAAGAACCCTCATATGCATTTTTTAAAATGTAGATTACATCCTAAACTGGAAAGATTCTTACTCATCTAGGATTCTCCTCACTACAACTCAAGAAATTTATTTTTTAAACCATTTTCTGAATGGTTTCAAATATACTTTCCATCCTCAATGTATATTCAGTCTTCTGTCTAGCTCCTAGCTGTTGATGGACATCTACAGAGTCTCTGTTGTTCACCCTTCTTGTGTCCTTGATTTTAGCATAGATAAAGATAAATTAAACTTAATCTAGGCAATGTTTCAAATGGAGGATGCCTTCATATAGAAGATTGTCCTCTGACAGCCCTTCAAACAGAGCCTTCTCCTCTTTAAAGTAGGACACATGTGTATCTGAAAACCAAGTTATCAAAAACATTAAACAAAAGGCAGCCAGAGGATGTGATATGCAAGTCAATCACCTTTGCAACACCACCTAGGGCTTGGAACACAAGGATCCTATCATAATGAAGTTCTTCTCATTCATTGGTAAGTTTGACTGTGGACTTGCCAAGCAGACCTACAGTGTGCTCTGTGGTTTTTAAAATGACATCGAATATGGTATATTGACTGAAAATAGCCTTGGAGCCAAAGTGTAAATAGCTGTTCCTGAGGTCCTGGAGAGCAAGTTGATAATAACTAAAAAAATGCAATTGCAGTAATTTCCCTCGGAGTGCCGCTGGGTAAAATCTCTCCCTCGTCACCCTGCACAGGCTTTTAAGCAATTTTCAATCTGTGCTTCATTAGAGAGAGGGAGGGAGAATAAGAAGAAACTAGGATTTTTCTTTCTTTTTTTTCTGCAACACCCAGTCACTTGGAAATGTATAGAAGCAGAGTAGGGCACTGACTTCAGTGGCATTTGATAAAGCAGTCCCTTCTCAGTGCATCAGCCTCCCAAATTTTAACCCATAAGTTATGTACCACACACAGAGAAAGAATGAGGATCAATGTGGAAGACATTGGCCATTTTTGCACTAGACTATTATGGTTCTATTATTCCATTTGCAACATCCTATGGGATCCTGAGGTTTGCAGTTTCGGGAGGGGCCAGCTGGAATCAGTGTATGTGTGTGCATCTCTCTCTCTGTTGTTTTTGTTGCTATTATTAATGTTGTGTCCCTCCTGTCCTGGGCCCAGTCCTATTCAACATCTTTATCAATGATTTGGATGAGGGAATAAAGGGCATTCTTATCAAACTTGCAGATGACACTAAATCAGGCAGGGTAGCTAACATTCCAGAGGACGAGATTAGAATTCAAAATGATCTTAACAGAGTAGAGAGCTGGGCCAAGGAGAACAAAATGAATTTCAACAGGGAGAAGTGTGAAGTACTACACTTGGGCAGAAAAAAATGAAATGCACAAATATAAGACAGGTGACACCTGGCTTGACCACAGTACATGTGAAAAGGATCTGTCTTGGTAGACCATAAGCTGAACATGAGTCAGCAGTGTCATGTGGTAGCTAAAAACAAACAAACAATGCAATTCTGGGCTGCATCAATAGGAGCTGTTAGCCTGATCTCTATGGGTCCCGGGAGGGGCGCCCAAATAACAACAACAGCAACGACTTGGGGAAAATTAGCTGGAGCACTCACTAAAGCTAGCAAGAAGCAGGGTAACTTAGCAGGATCTTGCAACCCAGCATCTACGGGGTCAGGTCAGTCAAGCAGTCAGATGGTTTAAAGTAGCAAAAACGATGTTTTATTAAGTACAGACAAACAGTAAAGACACCACAATCACACAGCTAACTAAAGAATTGGAAATAGGGATTTTCGGAGGGGAATGGGTGATACGACACCTGTCTCGTAGTCCTGGAGAGATATGAAGATAGAGTTCGTTGGGGTGCAGGGAAGAAGCTCAGCATGGTTCACTGAGGGGAGCTTGCCGAACAAAGCGGCAGCAAGGTGGTCTGGAACTCGGGAGCGATCCGAGGAAGGTCTCAGACTCGGGGGCTTTTATAGGGTGAATTGTGACTGCAGGCCATACCTTACTTGGTGAGAACAATGTGATTTAGGACTGGGACAAAGCTTTGGAAAGGTCAGAGTTTAGCATGATTGGCTTAGTGCCGATTTAACAATAGTGTAGCCAGTATGCAAATGTGGAGCGCTTATGGCTACCTGCTCGGGGCAGAGCGCCTTTGTTAGTATCATGCATAAACAAAAGGGTGTTTGCCAGGGAGGTCCCTGAAGCAATGAACCGGCTCTGTCTGGCTTGCCTAGGTGGAGAAAGGAATGTCCAGCAATTATCGGCCGTGCCTGTTTACGTGCTTGTCCGGAGGCCTCACAAACACATGGAGCGGGGTGGCAGAGGAAAGCCAAATGGTTTGATATCAAAACAATATCAAGTGCTATCTCCAGGTAGGCCTGGACTGCAGTAACAGAGTATAGTGTCTAGGTCAAGGGAAGGGATGGTATCTCTCTATTTTGCTTAGGTCAGACCCCATCTAGAATATTTTGTCCACTTCTGAGCAACACAGTTCAGTAGGGATAATGATTAGGGATGGGCCAACCAAATCCTCAAATCCTCAAATCCTGGGCAAGGATTCGAGATTCACGAATCGAAATCCCTCTGCCAAAATAGGCAAACCAAATTTTTCAAATCCACCAACCAAATAGATTGTTGGAGACCGGGGTCCTGAAAACCAAGGAGATCGGGAAGCCTGAAAATCTGGGCAACTAGACATACAAGGGAAAATAGTAAGTTGGTACGTTTTTCCCTTGGAATAATAATAGCCTTTGCTAACAATTTTAGAAATTACATCTGGGGTTGTATTCTAAGGCCCTTTTTGCATGGCATTTGTCCTGTGAAAGGGCCTCCGGAGCATCGTGAGATTGTGAAGAGAGTTCCACATGATGTCCTTGCGATCGCACGACACTGCCGGGGCCACCAGGTGCTGATTGCGCAATATATCATCTTCGGCAAAACTATGACAATTGTCCTGGCCAGATTTCTTCAGAAGGAGGTTTGCCTTTGCCTGGGCTTTTGCTAAGGCTGAGAAAGTGTATCTTGCCCAAGATTATCCTTCTTTCCCTTGCTTTTTAAACCTTTTTTAAAAAAGGATTTGAAAGATTCAAGATTCGTGAGATTTGTGGATTCCCAGAACCTTCCAGGGAATCGGGTCTGGATTTGGATTCAGAAAATTCTGGATTTGTCCCATCTCTAATATTGATAAGCTGGAACATGTCCAGAGAAGGGTGAACAAAATGATAGAAGGCCTGGAAATCATGTCCTATGAGGAGAAGCTTAGGAAGCTGGGTTAAGAGGTGACATGATAGCTATGTTTAAATATTTGAAGGGATGTCATATGGATGATGGAGAAAGGCTGTTTTCTGCTACTACAGAGACTAAGGTATGGAGCAATGGCTTCAAACTTCAGGGAAAGATATTCCATCTAAACATTAGGAAGAACTTCCTAACGGTAAGAGAAGTTTGACAGTGGAATACACTGCCTTTGAATGTGGTGGAGTCTCCTTCTTTGGAGATTTTTAAACAGAGGTTGGATGGCCATCTGTTGGGAATGCTTTGATTGTGTATTCCTGCATGGCAGGGGTTTGGACTCAATGGCCCTTGTGGTCTCCTCCAACTTTATGATTCTATGAAATGAGTGGGATGCACATTAGAACATTGATGGTGGAAAACCCAGAGGAGGTCTGACTGAACATGAACTAAAACCTCCTCTATGGCTGTGGTGAAAACAAAGAAAGCATTCTTCTCTGCCACCATTGCATCTACAGAGTGTCACCCAGCAAAGTGGTCTTGAGTGTTTAGGGCCTTTTACATTCTGCCTCCCAGGAACAACAAGTAGGCCCCTCAGCAGCCTGATGTGAAAGGTCTGCACAATTCTTTGCAGATAAAATCACTTGGATTCACTATGACTTGGATACTGTAGTTGATGCAAACCCAGTGGATGTAATCTTGGTCCCTGCTTGTCCAGTATATTAGATATGTTTCACTTGGTGCAACCTGAGGAAGTAGAGAGGATCATTGGAGAGGTGAAAGCCACCTCATGTGCACTGGACTCTTGCCATTCCTAGCTCATAAAAGCTGCTAGAGGGGAACTGACTGGGTAACAGGAGTAGTTAATGTCTTAATGCAGCAAAGCAGAGTTTCATTTCATCTAAAAGGAGATGGGATGAGTAGGACTACGTCTCTATTGGTTTTATGGGGCTTTTCAGTGGCTTTCAATACCATTCACCATGTTGTCTTTCTGAACTGCCTTTCTGTCCTTTTTGATTTCTTATAGTCACTATTCTTCAGTGGTTCCAATCCTTTCTGAAGGAGCAAACTGGTGCTGGGAGATTCCTGATCAACCCCAGGGCCATGGGTTTGTGGGGTCCCTTCAGGGTTCAGTTTTGATGCTATGCTATTTAACATCTACATGGAACCACCAGGAGAATTTATCTGGAGTTTTGCTGATGCTGATGACAACAAGCTCTACCTCTCCTTTCCATTCAGTTCTGAGAAAGCTCTCTCTGTATTAAACCAAAGACTGCTGCCAGCAATGGATCGAATGATTGCAAACAAACTGAAGCTTAACCCAGGCAAGACAGAGGTGTTCCTGCTCAGACCAGGGAACAGGGATTCAGCCTGTGTTGGATGGGTTAAACTCACCATGAAATCTTCAATTTGCAGTTTAAGCATGCTTCTGGACTCAGATCTGAGCCTGGATTCAGTGGCGGCTAGGAGTGTATTTGCACAGCTAAAATTGTTATGCCAGTTATCCCCATTCCTTGAGATGTCAAATTTATTGTGTGTAAAAAACATTTTATGACACTTTGAATCTCAGGCTGGGGGAAAAAAAAGCAGAATATTAATTAAACAAACAAACAAATAAATAACTTTGGTCAACTTTTCTTAGAGGGGTCCTTTTTTGGAAAAAAAAAAAGGTACTTGGGGTTCTTGAGAGAGTCATTTTTCACCCCCCATGATGCCTTTGGGTAAATCATTCTGAAGAAATCAAAAGTGATGTCATGTCAATTCCGGTTTGATTTTTGACAAATTTCTGTCTATTTCTTGAGGGAGTGAGTACCTATTTATTTATTTATTTATTTATTTATTTATTTATTTATTTGTATCCCGCCTCTCCATATGGATCGAGGCAGCGAACAACTTACAAAAAGCATGTATTTCAAAACTTTTCTATACATGTCCCCAACAAGCTGGGTGCTCATTTTACCGACCTGCGAAAGGATGGAAGGCTGAGTCAACCTTGGAGTCCAGCAGGATCGAACTCACAACCTTGTGGCTTGCAGTACTGGCATTTAACCACTGCACCACCAGGGCTCCCTTTTTAAGCTCTTTGGGGGTGTTGAGAGGATTCCAAGGGCAAAACCAGTATGCTTGTGGCAGATTTGAACCATTTGTTCTGTTCTGGGGTGAACAGTCACTGGTGATTTTTCTTAAAAAGTGGGGATTTGGGGGGTCTTGGGGGTTTTGAGGAAAACTCTGGGCCTCAAAATGGGATTCTGACTGTCACATACAGCCTGAGACACAGATACAGACCGACCAAGAAACACCAGATATAATAAGACCATGCATATAACTGACAAGGACTTTAGGCCAATCAGAAACCAATCCTTGACTCTCTCTCCTCAAAATGGTATTTTAACCCTTTCCCTCAATATCTGAAGAAGGAAGCTGCATTGGGAAGACTTTCCATTAAACCCTGAATCTGTCTCCTGCTAAGGGTGTTTCAAGTTTTCCCCAAGTACTTTCCTGAAATTCTGTGCAGAATGCAAGTTGCCCTTGTTCCATCTCCAGACCATCATAAGAAAGGATTCTTTGCAGTATTGCTGTGAAAAAAGAAGCAATTATCTACCCAGGTTCCAAAGAGCTCTTTTAGCATATGGAGCTGTGGATCAAGATGCCAAAAACCCCTCCTTTTCAGTTCAGTGGGAGCTAGCATCTAGGATATGGACTTGATCCAAATGGAGGTGGAAAGGAAAATGGACAGCAGCACAATCATGTTCTCTTCAGCAGAAGTTGGAGGGACAAAAGAGAGCCATCAGCCAAAGGAACAGTTACACCCCATAAACAGCCACATTTCAGCTCTGTTGGAGACTATGTCTTGCATAATTCACGCCTCATGCAGGCCCAGCCATCCTCCCCTTTCCAATAAAACTGCGTTTGTGAGGATTCTTGGCTGTAGCAGCAGTAGGCTGTGTGTCTTTTGATAGACACACCAGGCAGCATAGCCACAAAGAGGCAATGGCATTAGCTCCTGGATGTGGTGCTACATTTGAGGGAGTAATAGCCAGGAATGTTAAAATAATTGCCCATTATACAAGCACTAAGGTTTTCAAAGCTGAGGGGTCATTAGATTGATCTTGTAAAGGCATGAAAAGGATGAAAAGCTGCCTTTGAAAATCCAGTGGCTCCAGATTGGCACCAAACAACAAAGGCTAGATGAAAAGGACAATACCTGTTCTGAAACAGAAACAACATCTGCAAGCATAACCTAAAACTGCCCTGTTTGATCAGAAATAAAGGCCAATCTAATCTATCACTCTTCTTTCGGGAGTATCCTGCTTGAGGTCTCTTTGGCACTTTACATACAGAAGCAGAACATAATAGCTGGTCCCATTTTTAGGGTCCAGCATCTATTGTACAAGATATATGGAAGGCAATGACCAGGATCCTACACTGTAGAGACAGAGCATAACTTTATGTTCATGGAGGTATGGGGCAGTTGCACATTCCCATGTTAGGGAATTGTAACAGTCTGCAGTCTAATGGGCAATCTGTCTTTCATGCATGGGCAATCTCCCTTTCACAACCTTAGACTGAAGACAGGCAGTCTCTCCCCTATGTGTTTTCCTGTGTTACCCCAAACTGTGGGTGCCACAAGGGCCAACTCAAGATGCCAGTACCTCCATTCTAAAGTAGGGAATAATTTGCTCAAATATAAGAGGCTTACGAGAGGAGGGCAACTTAGCAAGATCTTGCCCACCAATGTTTACAGACTTGTGCAGGAAAAAGAACCAGCCAGAGAGTAAAATTGTAAACAAAGCGAATGTGTGTTTTATTGACAAAATTCACATAAGCAGGCAAAAGCTCAAACACTTACACACTCCTACAAGGACCAATAAAAGGAAAAGGAAGAAAATGGGATAGAGGACGTCGGGGGATTTGGGTGATATTTACCAGTCCAGGGAGAAGCAGAGAAAGCAATGATGTGGCTTAGGCAAGAACCTAAGGGCAGTTCTCATTCGGGAATTGTATGGACAGGGTGGCATTTTGAACAGCAAGAGACTGCAGTGAGGAACCTAAAATCAGGGGTATTTGTACCCCAAAAGATATCCTGTGGTTATGATTGTGATTCACACTCCTGGCTATGTGGAGAATGGGAACTGCAACACAATGAAGTCCAGATGGAGTTAATGGTTTTAGAGTTTCAGTGACAAGGGGATAATGGTTGTTGTAATAGCTGAGTACTTTGGAGAAGTGGGGAAACAATATGGAAATGTCCAGGTGTACTGGGACCAGGGTTAAGACAATCACAGTTTGGTGGGAACGTCCTTATTTCAGCTCTGAGAGTGTTTCACTCCTATTGTATTCAGAGAAGCCATGCTATTATCTAGAAGTGACTGGGTCTCTTGCCTAAGAGGTAGGTGTGGCTGACCTGTCTTGCCATTTTATGTTTACAGTCAGTAATTTTCCTTTTCCAGAGTGACCTTGCCATCACCTCAGGTATTATTTATATCAATGCCAATTAATATGGTGCTAATCTACTATTATTTGGCAATTAAACCATACCAGTCATTGAGGGTGTATGGTGCCATAACACCTGAGTTAACCCTTTCCATAGCCTGACCATTACAGGGTCTTACCCATGTTCAAGTTTCCCTGCAGAAGTATTTGGAATTTTTTTCCTGATAGGAAATGGCTGTATATAGTTCAAGTTTGCAGAAGTAGAGGTGTGAAGAAGTAGAGGTCTTTTTCTGTATATGCTCATTTCCCATAGACGTGCATTGAACATGGACATTCCTTGTACATTGTGATTGAAAGTACATGCACATTAGGTTCCGCATTTGGTTCCACTTTGGATGTCTTTGTTCAGTTGTGCAGCATTTCCCTTCCACACAAAGGCTGCATAGTGCGATTAACACATAACTCCACCCTATATTGGATTTCAAATTTTCAGGATACCCAAAGAAATTTCACAATGGGATCATTCTTTCAAACTGTTGAATCAGAGCTGATCTAAAATGCCTAGTAGACTAGGGACCTGGTCAACTTTTTCCTGTTCTGTTAAGGATTTCTCAGGCCAACATTCTAACTGGCTGCTAAATAATATGTGAACTTTCTGTCTCTAGTCAGCTCTTCCACAATTTATGAGTAACTGGCAAACTGTACCCTTTCTTAGGCCATTTCTGCATTACACTGCTATAGTGCTATTATTCCACTTTCAACATCCTGTGGATTTCTGGGGTTTGTAGTTTACTGAGGCCAAAGAACTCTCTGACTGATCATTCTTAATGGCCCTCCCTAAACTACCAACCCCAGGATCCGTAGGATGTTCAAAGTGGAATAGTAGCACAATAACAGTGTAATGCAAAAATGGTATTTGTTTGCATTCACATTTGGCTCACTGTGTGCGCGGCTAGTTAATGCAACATAGCTTCTGCCTTTCGCAGTTTCATCTCTACCGGATATTTTCCTGTTTGCTGAAACGCAACAGTGTGGCATCTCATTAACAGTCCCTTTTGCACCATAATTTAATCAACGCACACAGGTACTGCTGCTTCTCATCCCTGGGAATAAGATGATGGAAACTGTAAATTGTTGTACAACACCCAGGTGCAGCAATCTAAATGATACCTGGAAAATATTGATTCATTACAGGTGCTACTCTAGAAGCAAGAGCAGACCATTCAAGTCTCTCAAAATCCACAGAGTAATTTTAAGTAGGGCCTATTTTCCAAGCATCTCTAGAAACTATCTGAGCTAATTTTGGTAATGTTGGAAAATTCAAGCAAAATGCTTCTTATACAGAATTAATGAAAAGGCATAGGAAATGTGCAAAACCCATTGCTGGAGTTGTGGAGTTAGACGATTACTTCTAAAATTGTTTCCACCCATCTCCACCAAAAGAATCTTCACTCAATAAAAGCAGCATGTCTTAAAGCTATATTAAAGGCTCAAAGACTAATTAAAAATAGAAAGTAGACAGTTATTGTTGCTTAATTACCAGGCACCACGTGTTCAGGCAGTAAAATGTTAAAAAATATTCTGTGTTCATATTACTTCTTGAAAGCCAGCATAGTGCAGAGTTTGAGTGTTGGAGTGGGACCCTGGGAGTTCAAATCCCAGCTCAGCCACGGAAACTTACCGGATGACCTTGGGCAAGTCATACTCTCTCAGCCTATGAGGAAGGCAATGGCAAATTCCTTCTGAAAAGAAAATCTTGCCGAGAAAATCCCATGATCCCATTGAGGTTGACACAAGTCAGAAGTAACTTGAAGGCACGCAGCACAAAGAAGTACACATCTTGTTTCTTAAACAAATAAGGACAGAAAAAATTAGAACTAAATTGAACCAGATACCTTAAACAAGAACTTTTAAGTTGTTATTAAATGTGAAGGCAGCTTTCAAGTTCATCATGAGGGAACTGGATGACAGGACTGTTAAAAAAAAAAACCATATTGCAAGTTTTGTGATTAAAAATCATTTCCTTCAGTGCCTCTATGAGGACTGGTATGCTTGATATTCTGTTTTGACCTTTCAGACAGCAACAAATCTCCCAGGAGATAAGAAGCTAGCAAGAAAAGAAGCTTAAGTATTACTGGACAGTGGAACATTTCACAAATATATCATCATTTGAGCAGCTTAGCTGGAGAGCTCTAAGCAATGTGCCAAAAAAAAAAAAAAAAAACCCAGACCACAATAAATGAAGCAATTTCCGAAGCTGCTGTGGTGCCTACATTTCACAAAGTACATGAAATATAGTAAGATGCCAAACCACTAAAAGCAGAGAGCTAGTTGACAGAAGCCCCCAAACACACATTTCTTTCATATTCTTTTAAGCAGCTGATTCATCTCCATCTGGCTGGGTTTCCTGAAAGTGCTTGTTCACTGCAGACAGCAGTTGCTTTGAGCAAGGCCTTTGTGCTTCCACAATGCTCTCCAGCCAGTCCAGTAATTATCAGGAGCCTAGAAGAAGTCAGTTATCTGGGTTTCTGAGTTTTGCCCAATTTTACAAATCTGTGAAGTTTTCAGGGTTTTCCCCCCCCCTCCAATAGGTGAAAGAATCAGACTGGGAGGAAGAGTCATAGAATCATAGAAATGTAGAGTTGGAAGAGACCACACGGGCTATCCAGTCCAACCTCCTGCCATGCAGGAACACCCTCAAAGCACTCCTGACAGATGGTCATCAAGCCTCTGCTTAAAAACCTCCAAGGAAGGAAACTCCACTACACTCCGAGGCAGCCGATTCCACTGCCGGACAGCCCTGACCGTCAGGAAGAGAAACCGATCACACAGCCTACAGTGAAACAGTGCAGAGTTGTTACTATTTACTAGCATCAACATGACTGAGAAGGGGTAGGGATAGGACTTTGAAATAGCAAGCTGCAAGGGCCAGCATGGTGTAGTGTTTTGAACATTGGACTATGGTCATAGGGACCAGGGCCCTTTTCTGCACCTTACTAGCATCCCTATTCATACCGTTGTGATCCTGTAAGTGCTGCTGTCAGGATGGGAGCAGGACCTAAATGCTCTCCTCCACACCTGGCTGCCTGTCTGCAAAAGGGTATCACAAAGGACATGCTCCTTCCTTCCTCGATGCAGCCAGCCTCTTCCTGTGCTGCAATGGGAAAGAAAGTGCTTGATCGTGCTTCTGCCCTTTCTGCATGGCTGCCAGAGATGGGAGCATTGCATGATTGGAGGCCATTACTAGATTTTTTCTGGTAATGGTATACCTCTAGATTGCAACAGTTGGGGATGCATGTGCAGCAGACTGCAATGACATTGTGTCAAAGCATGACTTGTGGACTGGCAACAATGCATCACCATGCCAGGACACTGCCATCATGTGGAAATAGCCCAGGATTTGATTCCACACTCAGCTATGGAAATCCATGGGGTGATCTTGGGAACTGCACACACTCTCAGCTCCCAGAAAACTCCATGAAAGTCTCACCTTAGGGTCACTCTAAGTCAGGAATGACTGAAGGGCACACAATAACAACAACAAAACATAAGGAAAAACAGGCCACATTGGCATAAAATTGGTCACCCAGAAGACTTTTTCATTGACCATCCCTAGACTGTGGACTGAACTGCTAGAAAAGATTTGACAACAGAATAAGCTGTATGAATTTTTAAAAAGTACTAAAGATCTATCTTTTCCAGCAGACCTACCCAGTCCATTTTTAACTGTGAATTCTAAACTGATGCATTTTAAATAGTTTTATGTGTTTTTTGTGTATTTGAATCTAGTGATTGGTTTTTAGTTGTATTTTAATTTATGTTGTACCCCCCGCCAAGCCTTGGGAAGAGGCAGATTAAAAAATAAAAAAAAATATTATTGTTATTAAGGACTGGTACTCAGGAAGGTAGTGGCTATAGTTCAACCACCACTTAACTACCTGAATGTAGATTTATGCTATGCAAGCACAAGTTTGAAGCTCAGCCATGAGGGAGGAGAATAGTCCAGAGTCATTCTTCATAGACTTCAGGCTGAAAGGTTTCCCTCCAGCCTCGAAATCCAACCAGAGTCTCCCCTTTAGCTTTAAATGGTACCCCTTCCCCTGACAAGTTTTTACAACCTTGATGAAAAATGGACCATAACATTCCAAATAATAAATATTACATTATATTACTATAATGTGGATTCAAAATCCACAACATGTGCTAATTAGACTTAAAGGTTCACTACTTCGTTCCGTCTCCTGGTTCAGGTTAGTTCTTCCTCTTCTTATTAGTTGTTCTTGTTATTGTTCTGAAATTTTAATACTGTTTGTTTGTTCATTTCCATCATGCCTTGGCCTAGCAGCTGGTGACAGATTCCCCTCACTGGATTTCAGCTGCCATTGCTCTGGCTTCTGAGGGAGAGAAAAGCCCCCAGGCACAGCTCCATTGTTCCTTGGCCACAGCAACTAGAAAGTGCTCCTCTCCTCCATGTTTCAATTGCTGCTGGTCTGGGAGACAGCCTTGTTGATTCTCTTGATTTAACCCCTACTCCGACTGCCATCTCCTTCCTTGTGTACTCTGTCTTATTTAGATCGTAAGCCTGAGACCTTTTCCACATTTTATTTTGCGAGGACGTTTGCACTTGGGGGTGAACTGGGTCCGGACTACTTAATGTATGTCCGGACTTCCACCCACTCTGGAAAGCCAA
The DNA here is from genome assembly GCA_948474755.1 of Ctenosaura bakeri. Classification (NCBI taxonomy): domain Eukaryota; kingdom Metazoa; phylum Chordata; class Lepidosauria; order Squamata; family Iguanidae; genus Ctenosaura; species Ctenosaura bakeri. The sequence continues at coordinate 116,915 of CAOLHI010001707.1, read as the reverse complement.
TAACTGGTGGTTCCCTGTGCTATTGAAAGACCGACTAAAAGAGGACTTTCAATAGCCCAGTGCTGGGTGCATGTGTAGATCTGCAGACCCAGTCTCTGTGCTAATGTGTAGATCTGCAGGCTTGCACCAGCGAGAGGCTGCAGATCTTCTGGGGGTGGGCTTCTGGCTGGCAAGCTTCTCTGGTTGGTGGAGAGCCTCCACCAACCAGAAGCCTCCATTTTCGTCCCCGGAGAGTGTGTAGCGTGGGCACACGCTGCTCCGGATAAACGTGGATCTTTGGGGGGGGAGCGTGCCAGTCCGATGAGTAACGGACTGCCCTGTTTTTCCCCAAAGTGCAGAAAAGCCCTGAGTATGAGGCCTCAGTGTGAAAATAAATAAATAAATAAATAAATAAATAAATAAATAAATAAATAAATAAATGTATGTATGTCTCAATTCACTTGAGCATCTGGAAACCAGGATCATTTCCATATGGTGCAATCATACCGCCACAGCTATGAAGTGTTCTTGGTCGAGGACTCATGCTACCGCACAATATTGCCACTAGCCAGCTGCTCTTGCATCCCCAAGTGTTGGAAATCAGCCCTACTTCACTTCCGCAAAAAATCCATTAAGAGCCTGCTTTAGCACTATAATTCTGTCAGATGGCTGAGTGTAGTTCCTCAACGGCGCTTGATAGTCGTTGTCAATCCAGCAGTGGGTGGGCGTGGGCATGCCCAGCCTGTCCCTCCCTCAGCTACTCCCATGGTATGGTAAGTTCAAAATCTATCACCTCTCCACATTTATTTGAAATTTCTCCTTCTTTTACATTTTTTATACATTTTTTAGTGTTATAGCATGAAAATGCAATAGCATACTGACCTATCATAATGTTACAAAAGTGCTGTGGTAGTATGGCTTACCATAAATAAATAAATAAATAAATAAATAAATAAATAAATTCCTGACCAATCAGGAGCTTTGTGGCAGGGAAAAGGTGAGGAAAGGGACTGGCCACTGATACTGTAGTGCAGTGGCAATGCCACTACTCATCCATTTAAGACAAAAGTGCGCGGTAGAGAACGTTCCTAGCCTGATTTCATCACAGAAACGGCAATGCTGGGATTGCAACAGCGTGTTATTGGTTCAGAAAGGACCTGGGATATTATATGGGAGCCTCTGAAGTGTCACTTTATAGGGTTTAGGAAGGTAATTTCTTTCAAGTACAACTCTCAGAATCTGGAGGAACTCCCCTGTGGCTATGCTACTGAAGAGATTCTGGGAGTTGTAATCTAAAGAGTAACTTTTCCCAGTTCTACTCTTTTACCTGGTTCCTATTAGCAACCCATATCAGGGAACATATTTCCAATACTTCCCTGCTTGATAGATGCAGAGGAGATTTTGAGAGCACTGCAAGATACCTACCAGCCAGCAATTTGCCAGAGCTGTTTTTTTGTGATTTCCTTCCACTTCTTCCCCACCGCTGTTTTGACCTCACCTTCCAGATGATCAAAAGTTCTCGTACTGTATAATTTAGCAAATCTGGGAAACAAGCAGCATGCTCAGGTTCCTAGCAGCCTGGTGGGGAGTCTTGTGATATACAGGGTTCATAAGAGGACAAACGATTGTTCTTCCACTATTTACCACTCAGCACACATGCCGTGCTGCTATTGTGAAAGAGATTTCTCTTCCTGGCAGATGGTTTCATAGTTGAAAGGAACCCCTCTTCTGAAAATTGGATTTTATGCAAATTGGATATAATTGGAATTGTGGGTTTCTTCTGCACTTCTGGTATTAATTTAGCGTAGCATAGCAATAAGTATTGATTTATACCAGAGGTATAAACCAGAGGTTTCTGAAGTTGTAGATTGGTGAGCATAATAGAGTCATGAAAAATGCCCAAATTTTTTTTTCCCCCCTAGAAATATGTGAGGCTGGAAGGTCTGAATATTGTGAAGAAAATATAGACATTTGTTTGCGCCAGTGTTCTACAAAGGTGATTCATATTGTTACCCTAAAATATGATTGACTCAGGGGTCTACCTGCGACACCAGTATCTCCACATGACAGAAGGGAATTAATTAGCTCAAAAATAGGAGACCTGTGTGTGTGTGGGTAACTTAATGAGATCTTCCCACCAATGTTTATGAGGTCACACAGGAATGAACCAGCTGGAGTTTCAAAAGTAAACTAAGAGATGTTTTATTGAAAGATTCAAACGAACGTGCAAAAGACTGAAGCACTCACACAAAAGCTAACTGAAAGTAAAGGGAGGGAATTTGTGGACAGAGGAATATTAAGGTTTGGGTGATAATTACCTGTCCAAAGAAAAGCGAGGAAAAGTAGCAATGTGACTTAGGTAAGCACCCAAGGACGGTTCTCATTTGGAAATCTGGGTGACAGCGTGGCACTTAGCAAGGTGAGGAACTGTGCTGAACCACTCAAAACTCAGAGTTTTTATACCTGAAAACTACACTGTGGGTATGAGTGTGAATCACTCTCCCAGCTGAGTGGACAATGGGAGTGGTGACACAAACAACGAGGTCTGGATGGAGTTAATGGTCGCAGTATTTAGGTGACAAAGGGGCAATAGCTGTCATAATAGCTCTGTATTTTGAAAAGGATTGGGAGACAATTCAGGGAAACATCCAAGTGAGAGGTAGCAGGGTTAAAACAATCACTATTTGGTGAGAACTTCCCTTTTCTGCACAAAGATGTCCAGCTTCAGCTTGAGCCTATTATCTCCAGAGTTGTCTTATAATCTGCCTGAAAATGACTTTAGTTGCACCTAGAGGGGGTGTTGGCTGCCTTGCAATCTCACATTTACAGACTGTAATTTTCTTCTTTCCAGCTTGACCTTCCAGTCACCTCAGGTTCCATTTTGTATCAGTTCTAATTAATGCAGAACCAATTAAATAATATTTGCCAATTAAACCATATCAATCTTGGGGACTTCACAGGACATAACAATATTATTTATTGCCTCTTTAAGAGCACCATCCAGAATAATTTAAACATTGTGGGAACAATACAAAGGAAAAATTCTTCCAAGAAGATTGGAGTTATAGGCAGACATTAGGACCAATTGCTTGAAGAAGTTCTCTGTTTGAACTATAGCTTTTAGAAGCCACTAGCTGGCATGGCTATGACATAACCTCTAACTGTCCTGATTTAGAAGGGGGAGTCTTAATGAATTCTTTGTTGTCCCATCTTTTTCAGCTGCTTTTAAAACATTTCAGTTTTCTCTCCTTCTCCTTGCACTCAATTAATTTAATAGGGAGGAGAGAAGAGGACAGAGCAGATCTTGCCCTTCCTAGTAGGCTAATGGAAAAACAAACTGCTAAGGCCTCTCCTGGCTTTTATGTCCCTCCTTATTAACAGTTTTTGCCATCCTGACTACATTCCAGGCCCTTTTCACACACCATTTCCCATGCAAAATGACCATGGGAGTGCCGCAGGATCGCGAGGATGGTTCTGCATGATGTTCTCGCAGTTGTACGGTGCTCCTATAGTGATCCTGTGGCAATTGCAGATTATATCATTTTTGGCTCTTTGCTGAAAATGACACGTGACTGTGCATTCCTCCCATGTCCCTCCTGAACTTACCTGGCATGCAGAAACTCAGGAAGCCCGATGGCCGTGCTTCCTTCCCCAGCACAGCCTCGGAAAGTACCCAGCAGCACTGCTGAAGGAAGGGACGAGACTATCACGCTTCCTTCTGCCCAGCATGAAGCTGGCATGAAAGGAAGAGCAGAAGATGTGATTCCCTCCCACAAGAGGCTTTTTGCGTGATCCCCTCGTGATGGCAGCAAGAAAAGGTAAGGTGTGAAAAGGGCCCCAGTGTTGCTTGGCCATTGTCTGTAACATGTTGGAGGATATGTTATGAGAGATTTGAGGAATTATAGTCTGAAAAGAAAACTTTTTTTTTTCAAGTTCTACCAAAAATAGGGGGGGATGTTATTTGGTGAGATGCTCTGAGACCTGGCCTCTGAATTCTTTTTTTCTCATTATCCTTTTAAAATGAACTTCCTTCTCAGCAACAGAAGATCAGCCAATGTAACTATTGCAGGTTTGGGAAATGTGGCCACTAAAGTGCTTGGAAAAACTATTATGTGAACATGTATAGTGCAGAGATGCAAATAATATTTGAGCTGAAATTTTGGAAACAGAAAAACTTTGAATATATGAACAAGCTGGGCAAATGGCTTGCTTATAAAGGAAGAAAAGAAAGACAGAAGAGAATGGTCTTGAAGTTAAAAGGTGATAAAGAATTTATTAAAGATAAAGATTTACAAAGGATTTTTATGATTATTTTTTAAAATTATATGCATGGACAGATATAAATTGAAGATTATTTGAAGAAACAAAATCTGTTTAGGTTGACAGAAGAAGAAAAGGGACAAATTATTTAAAAGATTACTGTTCTGGAGATTGACCAAGCCATTCAGAAACTGAAAACAGGGAAGACTCCAGGACCAAAAGGATTGGGAACCCCACACTATAAAACCTTAAAGGAGGAGTTATTGCTCTCACTGCAGATTGCAATGAATGATGTTTTAGAATCTAGATTAGTTCTAGATAACTTGGAAAGAAGCTAATATTATACTGATACCAAACAAAAGACAAGATTCAACCATATCTAAGAATTATAGACCAATATTATTGTTGAAAAATGACTATAAGATCTTCACTTGGTCTTGGTGGAAACGTTACCCTGTCCTCTGGGGGTCCCGGGAGGGGCGCCCAAATAGCCAAGCAAAAACACAAGATGGGAAAATTAACTTGAGCACTCTCTTAAGCTAGCAAGAGGCAGGGTAACTTAGCAGGGATCTTGCAACCCAATGTCTACGGGGTCAGGTCAGAAGAGCCGTCAGACAGGTTTTAAAACAGTAAAAATGATATCTTTATTAAGAGACAAACAACAAATAAGACAACACAAGCACACAGCTAACTGGGAATTGGAAATGAGAGTTTTTGGGGGAAACTGGTGATACAACACCTTCTCTCATAGTCCTGGAGAAGCGGGAGATGGTCAGGAAGAAACTCAGCGTGAAGGCTGAGGGGAGCTCTCTGGACGAAGCGGCAGCAAGGCTGGATGGAACTCAGGAGCGATCCGAGGGGAGAGCAATCTGGATGGGACAAGAGGTCCGGATGGGGCCAGAGAGAGAGAGTTATCCAAGGTAGTTTTGGAATCAGGGAGTTTTTATTGTGTGGATTATGCCTACAGGCCATGCCATACTCGGTGAGAACAATGCGAGTTTGGAGTGGGACAAAGTGTTGAGAAAGATCAAGTTTTTCATGATCGGCTTAGCGCAGGTTTGACAATAGCGTAGCCAGTATGCAACTGGCTTGGCATCATAAGGGCGCCGGCTCAAGGCTGAACGTATTTGTGTAGAGTCACTCTGAAGCAATGGGTGTCTGCAAAAGAGGTCCCTGAAGCAACGGAGTGGCGCTAATCTGCCTGCCTAAGAGGGAGTTGGAATGCCCAGCACTTACCACCCTCGCCTGTGTACATGCCTGTCCGGTGGCCTCGCAAACACGTGGAGTGGGGTGGCAGAGAAAGGTCAAATGATTTGATATCAAAAAGAGATATCTAGTGCTGTCATTGGGTAGGCCTGAACCATAGTAACAGAAAGATTTAAGGAATTATTGACTGATGAGAATCTTTACAATTTGAGACTAAGGGCCTTTTTGTCCTACTTTGCTCTGCTACTATTATTCCACTTTCAACATTCTGTGGAATTCTGGGGTTTGTAGTTTCCTGAGGCCAAAGAGCTCTCTGACTGAGAATTCTAAATGCTTTTCCCTAAACTGCAAACCCCAGGATTCCATAGGATGTTGAAAATGGAATAATAACACTATAAGTGTGTAGTGTGGAAAGGCTCTTATTCTAAACAAAGTTCACAAGCAGGTGAATAGCAAAGAAAAGCAGAATTTTCTGTATAGGGAACAGCATATTGTGTTTAGAAAGCAATAATTCCATGCAGGAATATTATTTTCTTCACAGACAATGTTTCTTTCCAAACAAAAAATGTTAGCTGGAATCCTGTTGTACACTTATTTCTGCAGGAGTTAGAGCTGGGCAATTCCATAATGTCTGTATAGGGTAAAGGGTTCTCATTTCATGACTACATAGGGAGATCTGTAAAATGACTGATGCACATAGAAACTGATGACAATGGGACTGATACACATTGGGACTGATGCTCATAGGTCCTATTGTGCCTTGAGACACTGGCTAGGGTGATGCTCATTGGCAGAGCCCAAAGTGCATCAGGCCACTCTTGGCAGTGTCCCATTAAGCAATTTTGCAATTCAGTAACAGAGCTATTATCCAGGTACTGCTAGCAAGAAGCCAACAAATCAGCATGCAAACCAATGCACAGTGTCCTTACTTCCTGAAATCACAACCCATACACTAGAAAATGTGTATGTCTGTGTGCCTATCTACTTGTGTGAAATCACTGCTGTAGGACCACACTGGCAGTCACAGAATGATAGATCTATCCAAACCACCCTTCACATCCTCCCCCGACTCATCTGCTTGACCTTGAACAAAGTCAGTGATAGGGACTTGTCCTGTCTCTTAGGAAAGGCACCAGTTCCAACCAAATCATTGAAGCTACTTAAACTGGAGTGGATTTAACTTTATCACTAAATCATAAGAGGCAGGATTAAGGGATGTTTCCTCTTTTTTATTTCTTGGCTCTCAGGCTTCAAAGCGGGAGGAATCTTTGACATAAGAAGCAACTTTAATACTCAGGATTATTTTCTTTCTCACTTCACTCAGTTAGCTGGAGATGGTTCTACCTTCTCAAAGATATTATCCTTACCTCTTCAGTCATCAGTACTTCTCATCCCCACACCCAAAAAAGCCTTCTCTCCCTAGCTTTCTCTTCCTCTGTCTAACATTTTCAAAGCTTTGCTGTTAGTTTCCCAAAGGCTCTTATTTGAGAGATTAAGCATTTCAGAACTTTTTTTTTCTGATAAAATGGAGGCTGAGGATGATGTAGTTAAAAGAATCAGAGTTTCAATACTAACAGATTTACTGTCACATTAACTTTCCTGGTTTCTAGCCCATTTTTGTCAGACTGTCATATGTATGATGGTACACTCCCACAGTGGTGTCTGCGAAGTGGAGATGTGAAATGCAAATGCCATTCGTACCTCTGAACGTACACAATATTAATGCAGTGGCTATTTTATCCTGTAAAGTACAATATCAGGGATGAATGAGCCCATATTGCTTTCTTATAGTTGCTCCAAAATCTACAGAAAGACATGTCTGCATAAATATGTGACTTTTAGAAAGGCTTCAGTGTTCTTCACTAAGTTTCTTCTCTAGGAAAGCAGAGAGTGATTTTCACAATTTCATTCCCGTTGTGAGAAGGCCTTCAAAAACCACACCACTTCTGAAATTTGTTTGTATTTGGGCCATTCTGCATGAAATTTCCACATGCACAAAAAGCAAGGGCTGGAATCCTCTGTCACAGTCTATGTTGTGTAAGACCCATTCTGCACCCTACCTGACCCTAGTGGCATCCTGTGGGGATCTCAATAAAGGTTCTCCTGGAAGGGGAGTTACACAGAAGTGCTTCCCTCTGTACTGGCTACCTGCAAGAATGCAGGAGGTGCAATGCCCGCACCTCTTGTTTCCGCAGTGCAGCCAGGTTCTGTCCCACACTGCACTGTGGCAGGAAGTCCAGCCATTGTGCTTCCTGACCCTTAGCAGCTCAGGTAAGTGTGGGCGGGAGGTGGGAGGGCAGTTCGATCACTGGTCATTCATGGGGAGAACCTGTCAATGATTAGCAGTGTGGTTGCATTGCCTGGGGATGGGAGAAGGACAGGACCCAGATGACATCCTGCAGAAAGGGTCTAACTTTACATATACTGAGGTAACCACTAAAAAACTCCATCATAAATCATTAACAGGATGACAGTAACAATTATAACAAGACAATTTCTTTTCTGCAACTAAGAATAGGTACTACCTTTAGGAGAGAAGTGAAAATTGTCTGAAAGTGTATCTGTCGGAAGCAGGGCAAGGCATGATGGGAAGAAAGGTCACCCAGGGTCCTAACTAGGTTAGGAAAAGGAGAGGAAAAATGGGTGGGTTATCATAGTGGTCCTATCCTTCCTATCCCTTACGCAGCGGTTGGAGAAACTTAACCTAATCTGTGAAACTGAGACCTGCAAATGTGGAGGGCTGACTGCAGTTGGTGAAATATCCTAAAACTAGTTAAAGGGCTAAGAGTAGAAAGTGTGAGATTCCCTTCTTAAAACCAGTGCACTTGTTTCCATGTTCTGTGTAAGTTCAATTCAAAGTGCTGGTGATGACCTTCAAAGTCTGAAGGGATGTCATATTAAGGAGGGAGCAGGTTTGTTTCCACTGCTCCAGAAACAAGGAGCAATGGATTCAAGCTGCAGGAAAGGAAATTCCACTTGAACCTCAGGAAGAACTTCCTGATGGTCAGAGCTGTCCAGCAGTGGAATATGCTGCCTCCGGGTGTGGTGGAATCTCCTTCTTTGGAGGTCTTTAAACAGAGGCTGAATGTTCATCTGTTGTGAGTGTTTTGATGTGGGTTCCTGCATAGCAGGGGGTTGGACTGGATGGAAGCTCTTCCCTTCTCAATAAACTACAGTTCTGATCAAAATCCTTCTTCCTTAGATCTGCTTTTAAGAAAAGATAGATGATATATAGAGAGACAGAGAGACAGACATCTCATAATGGATCTGCCTTCCAGTGTAAGTTCTACTAATCTTGGGCTACTGTACTTGTCATGGACTAGGACTCACTTCCCCAAGGGAACAGTGGCCTTGAAGGAGGACAAGCAGAAACAAGTGTACCAGGAGCTAATCAGGCTGAGATGATAGCCAGCTGGCTCCAGCCTTCTTAAGGAAGGCAGAGAGCAGTGGCTTGATGCCAGAAACAACTCATATATTTGCTGACCTTTGTGTGTACTACAGATTCCCTGCTTACTGTCTTCACTGACCTTTGGACTGTCTGATCTTGCTTCCTGCTGGATTCCTGACCTTTGAACTGACACTTTTGTTTCTGCTTCACCCTGGCAAGGCAACCTTATTGGATTGCTAAGTTGTATCCATTTACCTGCTGAATATCCTGTCATTCTGTTGCCTGGCAGTGGACAACCAGAGCCTATGACAGTAATGGGTCCAGAGGCAAATTTCAATGTGGAGAGAAAGCATGAAATTTTGTGACTTTTGTGACAAACAAGGACAGGAAGAAAACATTATGGTATTTGAGGAAATTCAACAAGAGGAAAACTGAGAGATTTTCACTTCTCAAGTACTGATACAGGCTGAGATTCCAGATCAGGTACTTAATTATATAACTATAGTTAATTAAGTAGCATGTCCTGGCCCAACTTCCCCAATCCTGACTTACGGGACATCAGCTGCTGCAGTGAGGAACAAGAGTCTGTTCTCCTGTTGATCAGGGAGAAGCTGGTTGACATTTCTATCCCCTTCCCAAGAGTAATTTCTTGTTTTGACAGTCAGAAGCAAAAAACATATTGTAATTCCTCCTTACACCAGAGATCATTTGAGGGAGGGGATTGGAAATGTCAGTCTGTTGCAACCTTTATTGCCAGAAGAACAGACCAACATCACTTGCAGCAGCTGCTCACTAGCAAGTCAGGAGTGTGAGACTTTTATGATCCCTACTGTTTCCCGATGTTATTGAATGCATAAGGATTGTGAATACAAAGCATAACTGTGATTGTGACTTCCAGCTGCAGTATTTATGTAATGAAGTATAACATTGCACTTCAAAATCTGGCTATACTTCTAACCCAAAGACCTCCCTGAAAAATCCTGCCATAAGACAAATTATTCCTGATTGAGATATTATAAGTCTACCAAATGTCACATCAATCTATTCCTTCCTCACCCTTTCATTTACACAGCTTTTATATATCACTGCAGGGATATCGCTCTTTAATTGGTGTCTCTTCCACTGTCACTCACACAAATAAAAAGAAGGATTAAAACATCAATTAGAGGGTAGTTGTGCCATGCCACAGTGGTTTTCTAGTGAGTCAGAGCAAGCAAGTGACACAATTCTTGAAACAGAATGCTTAATAACAAAATCCAGCTGCCTAAGAAAACAGCAATGATGAAGAAATCTGAGTGAAAGAAAGAAGAGCCTGTTGGTAGTGGAAGCCACTGGAGAGAACAGTTAGCTCCAGGGAAATTTACAGTGATGTGACATATCCTACAATAAAGGCCCTTTTCTTCTGAAAAGAAAACAGAAGAACTGGCTAGTTGGAGCAGACAAAGACTCCCTCATGTGGTCCACTAATTCTGTTTGTAGTAGATCCCAGCAAGGTGCTTTTTTCTGAGCAGGAAGGTCTTCTTGACTGCCTGTCCTGTCCTCAATATCTGTTGCTTAGAGGCATACTTCTGAAATTACTTCTTCTCATCTTTGCCTAGAAACCAATGTCTGAGATCCAATATCACTTCAGCATAGCTTAAACATCTCATAGTGGAGTTATGCTATGGTTGCATTATTTAATACCAAGGCAGCACAATGTATCTACCTCCATGTATGCAATGCAGATTCCCACGTTACTCTGAATAATTTAATTTGCTCTATATGCATAATAAGTCAACTTGTACAACCCCACTTCTCTATCAATCATCTGGATGTGTCTTTTCTGCACTGTCCACAAAATTCACCCTACATGGGTAATGCAGCTTATATTTGCATATGTTGCAAAGGGGATTTTTCCCTCCATAAGACAGAGAGGAGACCAAAGTCAGCAACCAGTAATTTGAGCATTTTTCCTCTCTGAATGAGAAAACTGTGCTGTTTTTGAAGACTATTCTCAGTTCAAGACTTATTTCATGCAAAATTAACATGTGGGATTTTTGCACAGAAAACATTAGCAAACAGCAAAAATGCTGTTTCCTATGCACAAAATGTCTTTTTCCCCCTGTGCTTAACAGTTATATCAAAATATGTCCCAAACTTCTTCTTATTAGGATTTCTTGACATTTGGGAGACAAAATTTTCAACCGTTCTTTGAATATTTTAAAATATTTAAATATTTTAAAATATTTGAATTTTAAAATATTCTTCCTGTATCTGCTGTTAAAATGTTGGACATTTTTTTAAAGAAAACTTTCTCTGGAATCACACATTACCATCTACATTACTTAACTTTACATATACTGAAGCCCTGGTGGGACAGTGGTTAAATGCCAGTACTGCAGCCACAAGGTTGTGAGTTTGATCCTGCCGGGCTCATGGGTGACTCAACCTTCCATCCTTCCACAGGTCAGTAAAATGAGTACCCAGCTTGTTGGGAGCAATTAGCCAACACATTGAGCTGGTTTATAAAGACAAAAATACAATGAATATAGAGACTTGGACCTAGGAATCCCATTCCAAAGCAGCTCGAAATCCAGATTTTTTAATTAGAAGGTCCAAGTCATTGTGTCATGCCATATTTTGAATTCTCACCATGGTTCCCCAAGAAATAAATGTAATCACTAATTTCAACCAGTCAGATCTCAACCCCAGGCTATGTCTTGTTCACACTGCACATATAAAGCTATTCTGGTTGCATGCAAATAGCTCTGCCATTAATAAAATGCAATTACTATTAGGTTCAAAGGCATTACAAATTAGCACTAAGATGTCTTTTTGCCATTTTTCCATTGGTGTGCATGGACTTTAGATCCTCATTCTACAATGGACAAATGGGAGCTTTGCTTCATATTACTGGTTCTTTGAATAAAAGCCTTCCACATCTCCATAGGTCAATGGTATAGCACATGATTTATATGGACCAGGTCACAGGTTCAAGCCCTTGTAGCAAACAATAAGAAATAGTGTCCTTCACTGAGGACCTTGGATAGGCCCTACCAATTTGAATACAAAATACTGAACTAGAAAGACAAATAGTCTAACCTAGTCTGAGACATCTTCCTGAATTCCTAAATATAAAATATAAAATAACTTATTTCTATCTCTTCTTATTTCTATTTCCACCTCTATTTCTCTGTACACTCTTTCTCTATCTGTCTCCCACTCAGCCAGCTGGTTTTTGTCACCTCTTGGCATCCTTATCTTTGAGTCTTTTTTCTGTGTGCGTTATCTATAAAAACATTTGGGGTCTGACTGACACCGACTCACCTCCGCCTAAGCTGTCTCACAAAGTTGCTTGTGAGAATGTAAATGTGACAACACTGGATGCAGTCCTCAGAGCAATGTGGAGGATTTAATGATGACCAGCCATGAACATAGGTTATGATTGATATCATCTCAATTAGTCCCAAGTAGAATAGACATAATTCAATCAATTCTTCAATGTGAGTCAACAGATATTCTATTGACTGAATGAGTCTACTCTAGTGAAGACAAACAACAGAATTTAGACCTATACATGCTGGATTTTCACAGTACTGTTGTAAAGCCCCACTTTGAGGGTCCGAGATATCAGTAAGGTCTGGATGGGCACTATACCCAATTGGTACTATGTTTAATTGGCAACAGAACTAATTGGCCTCAGTATCAAAACTCAAGCCTGCAAAGTGACTGGAAGGCCAAACCAGGCAAGAGATTGTTCTGACAGTAAATGTGCAAAAGAAAGGAGAGTCAACCTAAGATCCACAAGGTAAGATTAGGTCGCTTACCAGGTACAATAGCCAATGCCCTGCAGATGATTGATTTAGGCAGAAGCAGGATGTTTCCCCCCATGACACCAAGGCAGAAGCCCACCAGATCCTTTTATTACTCCAACGTTTGCATTCCTCAACCCTCACTCATGCTTGGATTAACCATCACGTCCTTGTCTATCAAACACTGTGCACATTAACTGGCAAATAGACCATTGTTAGGACAAAGGTCCCCTGCTGTTTCTCACCAGGGAACTTCCCCCAACAGGCCATTTTTTGGGTACATATACCCCCAATTTCAGGCTCGCCACTTGAAGCCTCTCACCCTTCTGAGCATCACTCTGTCTGTTCAATTCCCAATGCAAGAACCGCCTTTGGGACCAGCACCTGAGTCTTCTCATCCTGATCTCCACTTCTCGTCTGATCCAGTAAATATCACCTGAATCCTTCACAGTCACTATCCCATTTTTCTCCCTTTGTCTTGGTTAGCTCTTGTGCGAGTGTGCATACATGTGGATCATTGTATGTGTGTGTGGATTTATTGTGATAAACCACAAGTTGACTTCACTGTGTCAGTTGAGTCTTTCCTGTAGACATTGGTAGCAAGATCTCACTAAGTTGCCCCACTCTCATTAGCCTTCTGATTATTTTGAGCTAATTAATACCCAACCTTTGCAAGGAGGGACTGGCATCATGGGTTGGCCCTTGTGGCACCCACATTTTGGGAGTAACACTGATTACAGGCTGATCAGAAGTCAGAGTGGAAGCCATCAACTATTTATGATACTTAGTTAAGGATGAACAGATCTATTGAGCCCAGTTCCATGAACTTCCTTCATTTCCCACCTGCAAGTCTATTCCATGTGGATAATTAAAGGGGGAGGGAACGCATTTTGGTACATGTTTATCAAATGGATAATAGCAGTTGAATTAATCAAAATATTTATTTATTTAAAATTTGTTTGATTCAAAACCTCAGGTCATGTAAAAGTTGCATTATGTTAGCTTGAAGGAACACCTCTCCCTGTATATCTCTGGCTTAGGATTAGGATTTTCTAGATGGGCCCTCTTTTGTGTCCCATCAGTGGGAGCAATATAATGTATGAGGGTGCAAGAAGTGATCTTCACTGCTGCGGCACCCTGGTTAGGAAATGCCCTCCCATTGGAGGCCCAATTGGTGCCAACGTCGGTTTCATTGCAGCACCAAGTTAAAGCCTGGCACTTCATCAAAGCTCTTGGCACTTATGGATTTAATTCTAATGTGTATATAAACACAGTTTAAGACTGATGTAATTTTTTAAAAATTGAGCTACTTTTAAATAATGGAATATTTAAATATTAAATTTAATATATTTTTAGGTGGTTTAGGTTGGCTATGATCCTGTTAGGGACTTATGTTTTTATATGTTTATATTCACTTAGGTCTGCATGAATTAGAATTGGGCAGTTCAGTAATGCCCACATCAGCTAAAGGGCTGAGAAGCTGATTGATGTACAATGAAACCAATGCACAAGACAGATGTGCATTGAGACTGACACACATCAGTCTTGTTGGGCATCAGTTCTGTTGTTCATTGGTCCCAGTGGGCATCAGGACTCCCTCACTGGATTCCCATTACACATCTCCACAATTCACTAACAGGTTTTCTTAGTGCCTCTGCTACCTACCTAGAAGGACAAGGATTCTGACTCAGAATATGAGCATGAGGAAAGCCATGCAACTATCCCTGTTGAAGGACAACCTCGGGAGGCACAGAACCCAGTCCCACCAACAGCTGACCTATCAGAGGAAGCAGCTGAAGAAGCAGGTCCAAGTCCACATGCCAGATGAGTGGAAAGCAGAGCAGAACAGAGCAAAGCAATGAGGCTCCTTGCCAAAAAGCAGGAGAAACACTGTTAATTAGTGATAGATGGCTGCAACTATTTAAGAACTAGCTATGGTCAAGTCTGTTATTGGAAATCTGCTTGTGGCTTGACCTTGGACTGCCTGATTCCTTGACCCTCACCTCAGTTGATGCCTCTGTTTTGTCTGGGAAACTAGATGGATTTGACCATAGTTCTGCAAACAGATTTCTACAGGTAAGAAAGCATCCTAATCTTTGCTGATTTACTATTGTTAACTCAAGAACTCAGAGCTAATTGCTTCCTCCCTCACATAGTTCAGGGTGAGCAAAGCTGGGCCAGGACAGCAACCAAGTATATGTAAAGTTATGTCATGTAAACTGTGATAGAGAATTCCAATCTATACTTTTATTGTTTAAAATTTAAATTGCTTCTACTGATTATTTTGCAAGCTGCCCTGAGATCTTATGATACTGAATGGGAAATAAATAAGTAATGCTCTGCAAAGTGTGTTCATTCATGTTTTGAAAATGAAAGAAATAATTCTAGAACATGAGGACTCTTTCCCTGGCAAGGAATGTAAAGCTGTCAATACTGTGAGAAGGGTTGTTATGATGAGAGAAAATTAAGGATGGATCAGAATGCTTTTGGGAACCAGCATGTGTAGTGGTCTGAGCATTGGACTATGACTTTGGAGCCCAGGGTTCAATTCTCTTTTCACTGATGGAAATCCACTTGGTGACCTTGGATGCATCACATACTCTCAGCCCCAGAAAGCCTGATAATATTTTCAGCTTAGGATCACCATAAATTGGAAATGACTTGAAGGTACACACAACAACACCAACAGCAACAACAGTGACAATTCATTTTCACTTCAGTTTTGATGAAAATTTATGGAATTCAACAGACTATTCTATTATGAAAAGAAACTTGGGGTTTAAACAATCTATGAAGTAAGCCAGAACTGACAGCTTTGGCCATTTAAGTCCCCAGCTTTGGGTACTCAAATTTTAACAGTACAACAATGACAAATCTGAATTTTCTTGATCCTGATGGCTGTTGAGAACAATGAATTGCTTTTCCATGTCCTGTTTTTACCGTGTTGTCAAGAGTTGTCAACACTCAAGAGTTTTTTCCCTCCAAATGGTGGGAAACTGCAGTTTTCCCTCAAAAAGAGGACAACTCTTTTGGTGCAGGTTGCATGAAACATTTTTCTTCGGAACAACACAGTCTTCCTTGAAAAATGCACAGCTTTCAGCACCAAAGGCAGGACAAATGAAACAAACACCAACTAGGAAATGGAAGTAAATAGAAAATTCCTCTCAGACGGCCAAAAATGTGTGGAGGTTCATTGTTTTCCTGTGTGATAAACCTGTGAAAGTCGTACATATGCTAGGGGAGGGGTATTTCTCACTGTTGCTTAACTCTCCTACTGGGCCATCATTCATACACCACAGAGAAACAAGTACAGTCAGTATGTTAATTTGACAATGACAGGAAGAAGCAATGCAACCTTTTTATTATGTGATTTATTCTCAGCAATGTTTGCCTTCATCAGGTGGCAATGGAAACACATGCCAAAAATTCCAGAAACAATGCACCATCCACATAACAGACACACATGCACCTGCAAAGCATGAGAGGGGGGGGGCTACAGTTTAATATATGCTAATCTGACAGGGAGCTGGTAAAGCTCCACAACTTTACAGTCACAACAGGCAATCACTGTATGAATGATGACCCATTGTGAACTGTATCAGTTCTGAAAGATTCCTCTTTTTCATCTTTCATGATCAAAATAAAGATATGCCCTTCACTATAGAATATAGTGTGCAATTCAGCTTTGCATTTTCTACACTTTTACAAAATAGACAGTAAAATAACACAGGCAGGTGTGGGGTTTTTTCCCCTCCAAAAGTTGCACAGTTTTCTGTACTAGTGACGTGACTGAAAACATAGTTGTTGTTTTTTATCACAAAACTACAATTTTCCAAAGTCCCATGCAATTCAAAATGTGTCCAGATAACATTGTGCTAAGAATGTAAAAAAATTTCATCAAAGTCATGGGTAGAGATGGAGAGAATAAATGAAAATATTCACAAAATGGCTAAAAAATGTCTTTTATGAGTGTAGAGAAACTCTGATGGGAAAAATTCTAGACTAGGGACAAACTTTGCAGTTCAGGAATTATTCTGTGAAAAATTCACACATGGTTGTTTTGTGAAGAAAACCACATTTACTGCCTAGGCAACAGGATTTTCTGTATGGAAAATAATATTTCAAAGTCGAAATATGAATTCCTGCACAAAAAATTGCTGCTTTGTAAACAGAAAATGTTGTAATTTTCTTTTTTCCTGCATAAAATTAGCCCTTGGTAGAGTTGAATAGAAAACAGCACTTTTTTCCTATTCAGAAAGCAGTATTTCTTACACAGGAATTAATATTTCTACTTTGAAATATTATTTTCCGGAGAAAATAATTCTGTGCAGAAAATGCTGTTTTCTGTGCAAAACAACGATGTGTCAGTTTTGCACAGAATAAGTCCTGATAAAGAATAACCTTCCAAAAGTCTGTACTTTTCAGAGATGCCCTCATGGCAGGAAGAAAATTGCTGAAATTACTTGCAGCTACCTTAGAGAAGAAAATTAATGAAGAATTACATCTCTAGTTGTGGAAACTTGTGAGGGGCTGTTTTTCTTTCCCCAAAAGTTTCCTGGAAGGTCAAGAAATCCAAATCTGATTTCAATCATGAGATGGCTGAATTTGCATCCATGCCTACAGGAGACTAGGCTCAAATCCATGTCTGTTCAGTTCAGTGCTGGTGATGAATTAGAGCTGCCTTCTTCTTATTTCTGAGAGGTTCATCACCTTTAAGTCTGCATCCTAGACAAAAGCAACATGATCCTCTTCTTCCTTAAAATTGTTAATTTGCCTGATGGAAATGGGAAGAAACTTTATTTTAATTTGGTTTTGGTGAATTTACCAACATTCACAAATTTCTTCATATTCTGGATGGAAAGACTTGTGGTTTCTTTCTTTCTTTCTCTCTCTCTCTCTCTCTCTCTCTCTCTCTCTTTCTTTCTTTCTTTTTCAATGAATGCATGAGTAAGTATAACAGAGAGATTTCAAAGTCTACATGCAGGAAAAAAGTGAAAATGACAGATTTCCTCAGTCCTTCACAAAACATCTAGAGTGACAATCTGAAAAGGGAATTTCTTAAGGCAGAAGAGATGTGAAAGATTTGTTTCCGAAAGGATAATCAAAGCACAGGAGCCAGTTTGATTCCTCAAGAAAAATAGCCTCACTGAAAATGCATCCAAATACAGAAAGATAATTCTCAGGAACAAAAAGTTATTAAGCTTCAAGAAAAGAAACACTTTCTATCTGAATTCATCATTGTAATGAGTTCAGTCACATACTGTCTGGACTTCTGGCTGTTAGTCTTTCCCAGCTCACTCTGTCAACTGCTGAAAACCGATCCCTCATGCAGGTAAATTCAACTGATCAGGGTCTCTTCTTTACTCAGGAGTAACAATAAGATTTAGGTCACTGAGCTAAAACAGGCTCTTAGGAAACATGAGTTCTCAGTTTTCCCAAGATACTACTTCACCTTTGATGGAAACATACTATTCTTCTCTTTACACAAGACAAGTCAAAAGTCAGTCTCCGTGCAAACCAGGGGTAAGAAAAATACGTAGCGTCTCCCAGGCCATTTTTGCATGGCACTCTTATAGTGCGATGATTCCACTTTCAACCTCCTATGGAATCCTGGGGTTTGCAGTTCCAGGAGGGGCCAGCTGGCCCCTCCTGGAACTGCAAACCCCAGGATTCCATAGGAGGCTGAAAGTGGAATCATCACGCTATAAGAGTGTTGTGCAGAAATGTTCTAAGAAAATGTGTGCGTGTCCCGCTTTAGGCCCCTGAGCGTCCCGTGAATGGGAGTGTGTCGTACGGACCAACGCTCCCATTCACGCAACGCTCAAGGGGCCCTCACACAAAAAACACTGCGTGCGAAAAGGGCCCCAGTCTGGCCCTTACAAGCCCCTTGGGAGCCCCCAATCTCCAGCCTTTTTAATCCTAATTTTTCAATTTTACTGGAGCTGCCCCAATTGGCAGTGGGAGCAATATTGCTACACTTGCTACACTGTTTTTGGCTGTGTTTGTATGTCTAAAACTGTAAGTAACTGGAAGTCCCAGAAACATGAAGACTGTTTTCAGGGGATGGGGCGGGAGGAGGTTTTATCCCTTTGAAATCTAATAGGGTTTGTGCATCCTCCAGGCCTAATGAAATTGTCCATTACTGTGTTAGACACAGACCCTTTCTACACTCTATCTGATTGCAGCAGCATCCTGAGGGGATCCTGTTAGAGCCTCTCCTGGGAAGGAAACATGACAGGAATGCTCCTCTCCACACCGGCTGCCTGTGGGAATGGAGGAAGTGTGATGGCCAGACCTCTTCCTTCCACTGCATAGCTGGGCACTATCCCAGGTTGTGCTGGGGCAAGAGATGTGGCCATTGCATGTCCTGACCATCCACCGCTCAGGAAAGTGCAGAAGGGTGGTGAGAGGGCTGCACGATCACTGGTCATTGACAAATATAACTCACCAATGATTTGTGGTGAAGTCGCACTGCCTGGTGATGGGAGAATGACAGGACACGTACAGCGTCATGCATAAGCATCATCCGGGACACATCCTCCTTCCATCCCTCTTCCATCCCTCGAGAAATTGAGAGAGAAAACCTGTCAACAACAGCTCACTTAGGCAATCTTGGAAGATACACTAAAGACACACTAAAGACTAACAGAAAGGTCCTACTCTATGCCTCTCAAAACAGGAAGAAAATTTTTCAGCTTTCTGATCCAATTGCCTGGCTAGTCCAGTTCACATGCTTGGGACCAACCAAAAGCAAAAGGAGACAAATGAAATCATCAATGGGGTTAAATCTCCACCTTCTTAAGGTACTGTAACTTGCCTTTCTTTCCAGCATATGGAACATGAGATAGAAGAACTAAAGTTTCTATGTTTGTTCCAGAATCTGTTGGCTGACATCCTGTTGGTGAATGACAGTGGTGTAAGTCAGATGTATGCCATCACAACTCACTTTTTGAGTCATTGTAAACGTTAGAAGTCTGTTCCGACCATGAAATGACCAAAATCCCTCTCCCTATACACATACACACACTGCGGGAAAGGTAAGATTCTTTGTTCGACTGCCCTAGACACAGGAGACATCACCACCATTGGGAGGCAGCAGGTCTAAACTATTCTTTTTAAAAATCCTACTTTCACACACTTCACCTGCAATCCAATATCTTCTCAGTATGGCATAAATATCTGCATGTGGAGGTATGCTATGCCTGTACTACAAAGCCTCTATGCAGAACAGAAACATTTTGCAAATCACATGTCAATGACTGGGTAATGTTTCACAATATGAAACTGCAATACACACGCACACAACCACAACATGCAATATACTACTGCAATGCACAGTGCACTAGGCAAAGCTGCAATATGCAGCCACAATGCACAGCATTGCTTTGTGCACCACTCTCTTTCTTTCACTGTCAGCAAAATAATTCTGTTATACCATGGTGAATAATTCACTCGACATGTGTGGCATGACTTATACATCTACATGTCACCCTTGGTTTCAGTAATGAGGACTGAAAATGTATGTCTGAACTCACCCCAAAAGTGGCCGCTGTTGATATCCTCAGCTACTGATTTATTAAACAGCTTGAGAAGAGGTTCCTTGACTACCTTTTTATTACTTTTTTCACAGCCTGGCCCAATAAATAGCCCAAGCTTTACAAACCCAGCCAGCTGATAAAACACAAGCCAGGTGGCACCATTGTTTATATAGCACTTTTCAGTTTCAGAATGCATTTTTGTAAGTCTACAGAGGCACAGGTGCTGCTCACATCTGCTGTACCAAAGTCCATAATACCCACCAGCAGAAAATTAGAGTTGGAATTTCATTTCCGTAGCTGAAAAATTGAGATCCACTTCTAGATAGAGTTGGGCCAAACTGTATGTCTCATATTGTCTTTGCATTAGTTGTTAGTGGTTGTTCTTAATTTCAGAAAGTGTCTTCCGTTGCCAGCTTTTCTATACATGCTGGGAAAACACTGAATAGTATCCTCCTGAAGCTATTGTTCTTGTGGCTGATTTCTCATCCTTCTTTGCACTCACTTGCTTGACCCTGTCATTTGAGCCTACTGTCTATGATCTACTTGAATTCAGTGATGTCCTCATGCCAGTACACTGATGTCATAAAGATTCATTTAAAAACTGCAAGCTTCACTCCAGTCAATTTGATGAAATGGCAAATGAGGGTTGGGGCAGTGAGGGTGAAAGAGGAGGAATGAAAGATCAGATTGTTAGCAACAAGAGGCAGTAACAATCAGGGCAATGAAAGGAAGCTCCAAAACACAGAATCTAAGTAGATAGCCAGTGTAGTATTTTTTCCAGTGAATGCAGTACATACACAAAATTGTCCCGATTTGAAAAGAACTGTCCTGATTAATCCTCTGTCTCTCCACTTTTTCAACTGCTTTTCAAATATCCCAGTTTCTCTCTCCACCTCCCACTTTCCCCTTTCCTTCTGGGCTTTCTTCAATTGCTGCAAATTGAGTTCAAAGTGCAAAAGTAGTTTGCATGCAATTAACTCAGTAGAGGGAAAATGAGATGGGGGTTGTGGAATCTGGCATATTCCAGTAGCCTCATGTAAAAACCAACTGCTGCAAGCACTCCAACTTGTGTGTTCTGCCTCATTCATCACTTTTCTCACCTTAACTGCACTCTGATATTACATAGCCACATGTACCTCAATCTTCATCTGTGAAATGTTGGAGAGCGGGAAAATGATGCCCTTGTGCTTGGAAAAGTTTCATGATAGTTGCAGAAATTAATTTCTAGAGGTAGCACAAGAGAGGGATCTAGCCCAATCTTCTGTTGTGTAACCTGTTGCAATAGCCAAAGTGTATACTGGAGTGATACCTTTATTAGACCCACCAAAAGATGCAAAGTATCCATGTTCATTTTCAAAGCCCACTGGCTTCTTTAAGAAAGCAAAAAATCCCTTTCAGGGGAAGGAAACTGACAGAGTTTGAGCCATAGTGCCTTTATCTTGATTTTAGGTGGGAAAGAGGAGGGATCTGTGCAGACAGAAAAGTTAGGCCATGCCTAACTTTTTTTTAAGGTGACAGAAAGCTCGAGAATCCTTTCAAAAAATGCACCAATTGATGGACCAGTCGATTACTGAAGAAGAGCAAGGATCTGCAGAATCTGATGGAGCTACAGAAACTGAAGTGCCCCTGGATACCAAGACAAAATTGCGCCTGACCGAGGCTATGGAAACCCCCACAAGCGGCCAAACCTGGGTCTGGGGAGAAAAGCCACATACGTCGTTGAGACAACGCAGAAGGGCTGCTAGATGGGATACATCAGCAAAAGACCTATCCCTTTTGGAGGAGATAAAGCAAATGGAAACCGAACTGGAAAGAAAAGATGAGGAGATACTCGAACTCAAGACCATGCTACGCGAGATGCGCATCCGTCCCTCGCAGACAGGGAGATCACCAGGAGGAGAACCACGAGCGGCTGTCTCGGCGGCAGGCACCCCTGGTCCGCCCCAGCAACCAACAGGGCACACGCCAGCGCCACTGTTACTCAGAAATGTGGGAGACCTGAAAGCGACCTTCAACGGGAAGGGGGAGAAACTCTCCTTTTTTTTGACTATGGCAAACAATTTCATGATTGATCACGGCCATCTATTTCGGGATGATGCGGCCCGAATTCGATACCTAAGCCAGAAGATGAAAGGACTGGCAGCAGACTGGGTAGCGAACCTATATGACTCCCGCGCCCCCGAAACTGAAAATCTGCAGCTCTTCATGAACCATCTGCGGGAACGCTTGAAGACCCCCATTTATTGGAAAACACCAAATATCAACTGAAACGAATGAAACAAGGCAGGAACGATGTGGGGACGTATTCCCGTGAATTTAGAAACCTGGCCACCAAAGTCCCGTGGAGTGATGAAATTCTAATTGAGTTATACAAAGATGGACTAAATCCTGATATTCTACACGGGTGCTTAATGCAGGCCAATCCACAGACCCTGCTAGGTTGGGTCAGACTAGCTACTGAAATGGAAGGCATAACCCAGACTGTTCAGCTGAACCGACAAAGACAAGACGTGCCAAAAACGACAACCTCGCGGTCCCACCGTCCTCAATGCTGAGGAACGGAACAAACGTCTCCGTTTGGGCATGTGCTTTAACTGTGGAAAACCGGGCCACCTCGCCAACACCTGCCGCGGAAACCAAGCTCCGACTGGGACTAAGGGAGCACGAGCAGACCCAAAGGATATAGAATTCACACATCAGACAGCGGCCGCCAAACAACCACTTAGACGCACTTCTAAGGACCCTGCAGCGGCGACAGGAGACTCCGATCCCGATGATGAAACCACCTCTTCGTCCTCATCTGACATAGATGGAGATTCTAAACCTGACTGCGATGACTGGCAAGCGGCGGGAACATCTGTAAGTACTCCTAAAATTCCCCATTTCTACGCCACGGTTGCGATTAGTGGCAGCGATGGGACTTTGCATGTACATAGGGCATTAATTGACTCTGGCTGCTCCAGAAGTTTGTTACACCCCAAATTGGCCAAACAATTGAAAACTCTTTATGAGCCCTTGGAATGCCCCATCAAATTAACGCAAATGGATGGGACCTCAATGACTGGGGGAGTAATTAGTAAAATCACTAAGCCCATCTCATTTCAAATGGACAAAAACAATTACAGCATGCGATTTCTAGTTCCCAAGGCGATGCAGTTCAAATTGGTCTTGGGAATCGATTGGCTTCGTGAATATAACCCCCAGATAAACTGGACTGCTGGCACTATGTCCTCTTCAGATGAAAACTTTTCTATTCCCCATGAAGAATTGCAACAAATTCCTTCACACTACCGAGACTTCCAAAAGGCTTTCCACGAAAGGGAGGCTGACAAATTGCCTCCCCACACGGACTTTGACTGTAAACTGGAATTAGTTGACGGGGCCACCCTGCCTAAACCGAAAATTTATCCATGAGCCAAAAAGAACTCCTTGCTCTCAAGAAGTTCCTAAATAAAAACTTGGCTCGCGGCTTTATCAAGCCCTCTACAGCCCCCACGGCGAGTCCTGTCTTCTTCCGAAAGAGAAAAGATCCAGCGCGGATCCGAGACTGATAGTTAACTACTCTGCTATTAACCAGGTTATTTCCTCCAATTGTTATCCCATACCTCTGATACGGACTGTTTTGGACCATCTTGTTCAAGGAAAATATTTCACCAAACTTGATCTTAAAGAGGCTTTTCATAGGATTAGAATGGACCCGGACTCTGAGTGGCTCACCACCTTTGCAACTCCTCTAGGTAACTTTAAATGGACGGTTCTTCCCTTTGGCTTACAATCGGGGCCATCTGTGTTCCAAATGTTTTTGAACACCATTTTCCATGACTTGTTGTATCAGGGGGTTCTGATTTATCTGGATGACATTTTAATTTACGCAGATTCCATGGAATCTCATGTGTCATTGGTTCGTGAAGTGTTACGAAGGCTTATAGATAACAACCTCGTGGTTAATCTATCTAAATGCCAATTTGACACCCAAACTTTTGATTACTTGGGATATAGGATTCAAGATTGTTCACTTAAAATGGACCCTTCGAAGATTAACTCCATTTTGCAATGGCCCGTCCCTAAAACTGTGAAGCAACTGCAGCAATTTCTTGGTTTTGCGAACTTCTACCGGAACTTTATTGAGGATTTTGCTGCCATAACGCTTCCACTCACCAACCTTCTACGGAAACCTAAAGGATCCACTGCGGGCAAGGCGCATGACTTTGTTGGTCGCCTGAGTGTCAATCGGCGTTTGACCATTTGAAATCTAAATTTACGTCTGAGCCCTTACTCCTTTTTCCCGACAGTACGAAGCAATTCATTGTGCAAACGGATGCTTCGGACTTTGCCATGGCAGCCGTTCTTTTACAACATGACACCACAGGAGCACTCAGGCCTTGTGCTTTCATTTCAAAGAAATTTTCCCCTCAACAAGCTAATTGGCCTATTTGGGAGAAAGAAGCCAAGGCTATCCATTTTGCGCTGTCCTCTTGGCGTCATTTGCTTGAAGGGGCTCGACTCCCCTTTGAAGTTTGGACTGATCATAGGAATTTGCAAGCCTTACAGTCTGCTAAGAAACTCTCCCCTAAGCAGGCGAGATGGGCTAATTTTCCAGAGATTCCGATTTAAAATTGTTTTCAAACCTGGCCGAACTAACCAACTGGCGGACCCTCTCTCTCGACTTCCCTGTTTTGCGGTATCCCCTGCTACGTCCTCCCACTCCAATACCTTGTTTCCTGCCTCCTCTCTGGCTTCTCAAGTGACTACTCGTGCATTAGCAAAGACAAGGCTTTCTGCCTCCTCTCTTTGTGACTCCGCTCTCCGCGATGCTATCATTCATGCAGCGCATGCAGACTCCTGGCTACCGGCAAACAAGGATAAAATAGAATGGGTTGACAATCTCCCCTTTTATGGCACCAAGGTCTACGTTCCCCCTGCTGCCCGCGAGCAGGTACTTCATCGTTATCATGATTCCAAACCCGCTGGACATTTTGGGTTTTTGAAGACATTGCATGCGATTCGCCGCCTTTTTTGGTGGCCTGGATTAAACCCCTCCGTGCAAACTTACATTAAGCAGTGTGCCACTTGCAACGTTTCTAAGTCGCCCACATCTAAACCTCAAGGGCTCCTGCAACCTCTGCCTGCGCCTGCTAGCCCCTGGTCGGTCATCGCATGGGATTTTATCGTGTCTCTTCCCTCTTCACACGGCTTTCATGTTATTTGGGTTGTTACTGATCACTTTTCCAAGCAATGTCATTTTGTGCCTCTAAAGAAACTACCCCGTGCTGACCAGCTGGCTGACCTGTTCGTTAATCATGTATGGAAACTTCACGGACTACCTTCGGTGATCATTTCGGACAGGGATCCAATTTTCACTTCCAAGTTTTGGACTTGTCTACTGAAAACCCTGGGAGTCACTCAGAAACTCAGCAGTGCTTATCACCCTCAAACAGATGGCCAATCTGAGCGTGTTAACAAATCTCTTGAACAATTTCTTAGGTGTTTTGTTTCTGAGAACCAGAATGATTGGGCTCCGCTCCTTCCGTTCGCTGAGTTTGCCATCAATTCTGCGGTTCATACCTCTACTGGGAAACCCCCCTTTGAAATCATTTACGGCTTCCTTCCTTCTCCTTTCCCCCCCTCTCCCTCTCTTCCTCCGCTCCTCCTTCTGTTTCTGCTTGGGTCTCTAAATTTTCTGGCATTTGGCAATCCGTCTCAGATGCTATAGCATCCGCTAAAGCTTCCCACAAACGTTTCGCTGACCGTAAACGGCAGCCTAATCCCCTTTCCACCCGGGGATTTGGTTTTCCTTTCTTCTAAGAACATTTCCTCTCCTTCTCCGTCTAAAAAACTTTCCCCTCGTTTTCTCGGATCTTTTCCTGTGAAAAGGGCTATTAATGATGTCTCTTTTGAACTAGATCTCCCTTCTTCCCTCAAGGCTATTCATCCTGTTTTTCATTCCAGTTTGCTGAAGAGGGCACCTTCGCTGACTTCTTCGCCGGCTGATGTTCCTCAACGCCCCGACTGACTTGCTACTGCATTCATATTACTATTTAGTTTTCTTGTCTTTCTACTGTTCCGTGATATTTTCTATATTTTGTGTATCTTTATGTATATATTTTTTTAAAAAAGTGGGGCAGGATGTCGGGAGTCCTCCATGTTTTATTGTTTTAGGATAGCAGTAGACTGAGGAAATAGTGATAGTAGGCTGTTAGCTATTCCCAGGCGCCAACCATTCCTTCTGGCTGGAATTTCAAAGGAACCATTTGGCATGATGACGTTCGTTCTTTTACAACTATCTTAGGAGAAACTGTCTGTTAAAGTGTAAGGTGGGGGAAAACGTCCATTCTCGAGCTATAACGTCTGAAGACAGCATCCCTTACTATGTTACAATAAATCTTCTATTAAGTTTGTTGATCCGTGTAAGAGTGAATCTGTCCTGACAATGCCATTTCATGGTCACAGGAAAGACAGTGCAAGAAAGGCAACAGAGTTTTCTGTCTAGATTTAAAATTATGAAGCACTGCTTGTGAGATCTGTGCTTCTTTATAGGAAGGGTTCAGTGAGTCCTTTAGAAAGTCTCTGTAATGTCAGTGCTGGATAGCCAGTGTAGTAGCTGAAATATGCCAATAAGAGCCAGATTTGTGCAGGAGGGAATCAACAGTAAGAAAGTCCAGGAGCCTTTCTACACTGTACTGTTATAGTGCTATTATTCAACTTTCAAAATCCTGTGGAATTCTGGGGATTGCAGTTTAGGGAGGAGCATTTAGAATTCCCAGCTAGAGAGCTCTTTGGCCTCAGTAAAAGTACCTCAGAATTCCACAGGATGTTGAAAGTGGAATGATAGCACTATAAAAATATAGTACAGAAAGGCCCCAAGTGCTTCCAAAGGAAATCAAGGCCAGAACCCTGTTGGTGTCTTTAATCTTCTTCTTATCATTGTATGTCTTCATGTCAACTCCAACTTATGGCAACCATCTCACAGATGTGTGTGTGTGTTTGTGTGTGTGTGTTAGGGAAGAGATCTATTTAGATGAGGTTTGATATTGACTTCTTCAGAAGGTGAGAGTGTGCCTAAGGTCAACCATTGGGTTTCCATGGCTGAATGTGGATTCACACCCTGCTTACCTAGTGTCCTCTTTTATCCTTCAGATCATTACATCACACTGGCCCCCTATGTCAATAACGACATAAATTCCCCCCTTTCTCATCTATATTAGCTGGGAACATCTATATTAAGTACATGCAGCTCAGCCATAGTGTGACGAAGTTACTTTGGGAGTTGCCTATTCAAAATGCAAGTGCAACTTGATGGTGGATTGCTAGGCAACAGGAGTATTACCTTATGAGTGAAAACCTACACAGTGCTGTGCATGGGAGGAGCATATGAATGGGAGGAATTGAAGCAGAGATTCCACTTGTCAAGAGCCTTTGCTGACATTTTGGCCAGAGAGGGTGGTTGGGTTGTGTTTAAGCAACTGAGAAAAAGACACAGAGAACAGATGTCTATGGCTGGGAGTGATTGCTATAGACTGTCAGTAGTTGAATTGTTTAATGTAACAACAATGTACTTTACATTAACCTTGGCAAAATACTTTATCTCTACCATTACTGCAATAAAGAATGCAACTTCTTTTTATAACTACTGAATCAGCCTGAGTTATCTAAAGTCACTGGAAACAAAGAAGAACACGCAATCTTAAATAAACAATTTAGTTTGAAGGGAACACCTCAGACCTTTGACATGAAGGTTGTGTTTAAAGAGTGGAGTTAGAGCTAACTGTCAGTGTCACAGTACATTATTAGGTTGGAAATGTGAACCCAATCTACTGAGAAATAAGGGCCTGTCACACAGAGAAATAGATTTGTGCATCTGGTTCTATTGTGCATATATATTTATATTCACATGAGGTGCATCATGTCTATGTGGTGCACAGGTTGATGCACAATGACATGTGCATTCAGTACTGTTATCACACTCAACACTCCCTACTTTGAGAGGTGTTTTATTTTTCATAAATTAAACATATTTATGGCCAAAAGCATGTTTGGAGAATTGCTTACTGTATGGATGTAGCCAGGTCAGAATGACTCCTAGCAGCTGAGTAGCCAGGTCATAAGTTCAGAGAAGGTTAGATGGGAAAGCCCAGCATGGATGTGCTTGGGATGATCCTTTCAAAAGACTGTAAGGTACAAGCACCCCTGGAAATAATGGAAAGAGAAATTGCCTGGGTGAAGCACTTAAGTACCCCTGCTGTGAGCATGTCCTACAGAGACCTTTCTTATTTGCCTTAACCAACCAAAAAATTAAGAGATTGTTAGGACTTCCATCAATGTTGTATCACCTAGAGTCAAGACAATCAGCCCATTCTGGACTCCTTTGTTTGTGGAAAAGCATTTATTGCTTTCTCCATGCACCCTTCTTCAGGGTATTACACTGCATATTCTCCCCCAGATTCCCATTCCTCCATGCTACCCTCAAACTCTTGTTTAAGCCACCCTGCTTTGATCTTCTGCTTCAGGACTGGTAAATATCACTGTTTCCACTGTTCTCTATCCAACCTTTCTCACCTTTCCCTTCAATAACCTTTTGTGGTTGACTTTTTTTGTATATGTCTATTAATTTCCAATAAAATACTCTTTAATTTTTAACTGGACTCCTCTCTACAGTTAGTTCTGGCATACACAGATGAAAATATTCTGCCATTACCCTCCTCTCTCAGGTCTTCTTTGACCAAATAATTCCCCAAAACCTAAGGAGATGCTGGCACTGCTAATGGACCTCAAGGTCTCTCACTTTTTTGGGTAACTGTAGCACATATGATTGTGCATTGCACTGGATATTGCAACTCAACAGAATCAGTGTGTAACTGTGTGCAGATTACTCTATGCAACCCTGACGTATAACCTCAGCTCATGAATGTATGCCATCACTTTCACTATCACTTGTGGAATGGATAACACAATAGTCTTGGTTTAGAGGTTTTCGTTTGTTTGCTTGCTTGCTTTCCTGTGTACATCTCTTCAGATCTAGGTCTTCGTTTACAGTGCTATCTTTGCTACTTTGAAATTAAATCTCACATTTAGAATTGTCAGGATATAGAAAAGTATATGTATGGCAAAGAAGTAGATGGAAAGATTTCTCACACCCTCTCATAAGACCATGACATCAAATTGTTCAATGAAGCTGACTAAGACAGAGAAAAGAAGTGTATTATAACCAATGTACAATTCATTGACTAAGTTCCTGCCACAAAATGGTGCTGAGAAGAGATTTATGGAGTGGTCTTTGAGTAGTTAATAGGCTGCCTGAATCCCATTCTGGGAGAAATGTAGATTATAAATAAAACAATGGATGGATGGATGGATGGATGGATACTGTTGTCCAAATAAATCTATTTTATTTGCTTACCCATTAAAATATTTATCTCTGGTGATCTTTCTAAAGATCTCAAGGCCGTATGCAAAAAAATAAATAGAATAAAAATAAAAATCAACTTTCCTAATTTAAAGCAGTATATGTTTAAATATTTGAAAGGATGTTATGTCAAGGAGGGAGCGGGCTTTTTTCCCCTTGCTTCAGAGACTAGGACAAGGAGCAATGGATTCAAGCCACAGGAAGGGAGATTCCACCTAAACCTCAGGAAGAACTTCTTGATGGTCAGAGCTGTCCGGCAGTGGATTATGCTGCCTCAGAGTGTGGTAGAGTCTCCTTCTTTGGAGGTTTTTAAGCAGAGGCTGGATGGTCATCTGTTGGGAATGCTTTGATGTGTGTTTCTGCATGGCAGGGGGTTGGACTGGATGGCCCCTTTGGTCTCTTTTAACTCTATGATTCTGTGATTCTAAAAACACATTAAACAATTGAACAAGGTGAAAAGACTGCTTACAACTGCTTAAAATAGTTTAAAACCATGTATGCTTGTGTGTGTGTGTGTGTGTGTGTGTGTGTGTGTAAAACCAACTGAGCCCCAAAGACTTTGGTGAACACCAACACTTTCACTTGATGCTGGAGTGCTGGCAACATTGGGAATGACCAGGCCTCCAAGGGAGATTTTTCATAATTGGGTGCCATAGTAGAGAAGGTCTTGTCCTGTATCTCCCCACAATGTACTGTTCCAACAGATGGGATATAAAGGAAGGCCCCTTCAGCAGATCTCCTTTCTTGGATAGGTTCCTTTAAGTACTGAAGTCCTCTTCTGTAGGCTATATGTCAGAAGAAGGAAATGGCAAAGCCACCTCTGGGTATTTCTTGCCTAAGAAAACCTTATGAAATTCATGGGCTCACCTAAAAGAAGATTTAGAAAAGGTATTCTGTTTGTTGTTTTAAAATATTGTTATTGTATAGAGAATTATTATTTTTCAATGATTTATCATTAGTATAAAGTAATCTAGAGTAAGTTGACAATTAAATATGAACTCAAGAAATTAACTAAGTAAATAATTAAAATGATAAGTTATAAGCAACAATTAACAATTAGAGGATAAAATATATGACTTAATAGCTGTAACTGTTTAAGTAATACGAACAGTTTGCAACAAGAGCAAGAACCAATTTTAGTTATGGTTATTAGCAATTGTTTTAGATATGTGTGGATATCTGTTAAGGTTTATGTGGATGTATATTTTTGTTATTGTTTGGTATGTTTGGCTTGTGTTGTTTTTCTTACTTACTAAAATATATTTTTTTGAAAAAGAAATTCATGAGGTCACCATAAATTGACAAGCAGCCTGAAGGCACATACAGACATGCCATTTGTGGTTCCAAATGTCATCGGCACCTATACACTTGACTATATCAAATGCTTGAAAATAACAATGGGGAGTTCCTCATCAGGAGTAAAGAAAGTGCAGCCCATGGGCTGCTTACTGTCCCTAAAATCTACCCCAAGCCTCCTGTCAGTCCTCCAAAGTTCCCCCAGTGCCTCCATTAAAAAAAAAAAAAATAGCCATAAGTCACACCTGGATCACACAAAAGCACCCTCCCACATCTTCCAGCCCTTCCATCTTCTACCCAAATATCTCTTTTCATGGCTGTATTCTGGATAAAATGATGACTGGATGTTATACAATGTCACCTTCAGTGGCATTTAGGTCAGAATATTGATGAACAATAATGCTTTTGGGGTATGTCACATCCAGGCGTTTGGGAATAAATTTTCTCTTGACCTTCTTGCAGTTGCCCACTCTGGTCTATTGTTTTCAGGTCCTACTTGCATCCTGGCTTCCTATAGGAAACAGATCTGATCCTGAAGGAATGCTTTTCATCTTTGTATTCTATTAAAAGACACATAGTTCAGATTTGCTTTCTGGAAGAAGGCCAATATTTGTGTTGGTGCCAATGAATTAGTTGTTGTGTGTCTTCAAGACATTTCTGATTTATGGAAACCCTAAGGCAAATTTATCATGGGGTTTTCTTGGCAAGATTTGTTCAGAGGGGCTTTGACATTGCCCAAGGCCATCCACTGGGTTTCCATGACTGAGAGGAGATTTGAACCCGCGTTGCTCAGAGCCTGAGTTCAACACTCCAAGCACTACACCACTCTCACTTTCAGTCATGAATTAAACTTCAGTGCTTTTATTTTTCAGAAACTATTGATCTCCAATAGTTATGTTTCTCTCTTCCTGGACTGAGTGGCATTTCTCATTTGATGAATTTAATTCTCAAAGTGGGGCCTTCGTGGAACAAATGAATTAACTTGTAGATATTGTGAATATACCAAAGGCTGCATTCATTTTCTCCCAGGCTTTGAGAGATTTCTGTGCATCATGAGCAGTTTTTTCTTTTTTTTAAAGACAGCCTTTGAAGAGCTGGTGTTTGTGTGTGTGTATGCGTGTATGTGTTCCACAAAGAGTTAATACTATTACAGGTATCATAACCATAATGGGCCATCCATTCTTAATGAGATGCAATGAAAACTCCAGCATTCGGGGAGCTATTCTCTTTGGAATGAGGCAGAAATGTGACAAACATATTGGTAATTAGACAAGCAACATCCATCTGAAAGAGTTTCAAAGTTGTTCCTTTTAAAAATTCTGTTGCTGTGAAACAAAACAGCCTGAATTATTAATGGCAATGTGTTAAGAATCAAGGGGATGTGGGCTGCCTCAGCCGAGCTTTCTTGAGTTATTAAAAGAAAGAGGCTCCATTCCCACCGAAAGCAGTTAGCAAGTGGTCTAAATTGCCGAGCCCCGCTGGTTGGTTTCATATTCGATGCCTTCCTCCAGAGAGGGTACGCCTATTTCAGCTGCCAGTTAAGGGATCCCATATGGAGTGCCAATTCCCCCGTAGCAGCAATTCTGGAAAACAGCCCAGAAATGCTGTCGTTTCTCCTAGGAAAGGAAACAAAGAGTAACTGGTTTCTTCCTCACACACTTCAGCAAATAGCTGGAGGGTCCATCTCAACAAACAAGTTAACGGGAGTACTTAGACTTCAGGCATGACACAAGTTGTTGTTTTATAGAGAAGAGATGTTAGCTTGTGAAAGTTCCAGAATGGCTAAAGCCCTATTCAGCTGCTAGTGATCCTGCTTCAGTACATGGATAAAGAGAAGAAACATATTCACTGCAGCTAGTGGCTTCTGTGTCAGTGCAGATGGGGCATCCACTCCACATTAACAGAGCTATCCAGGGTGCTGAATCTGTTTTGGGCATAGGGTTTAGCACTGTGGAGAGTTCCAACTAAAATTCAGAGCAGATACATTGTCCCATTGACATGGGCACCTCCTATCAATCCCAAACCATGTTGTTTTATAGAGGAGAGATGTTAGACTGGGGAAACTAATCACAATAAGTAGCTAGTACTTACTGTGATTAGTTTCCTTAGTGTATTTTTTTTCCTGCTTTTGGGAGATGACCTTCCTGATTCACGTTCAGCAATGGGTCTATTGCAGGGATGTAGCTATGGGAGAGAGAAAGGATGAGAGCATAACCCCCTCCAAATACGAATTCTGCCCTTTAGTGAATTTTTGCTTTAGTCTCCAAATTTCTGGCATTGCAGACTGTGAGACAAAGAATATTGTTAATGCCTAGAACTCTTGTATTTGCTGTTTTCTCATTCCCTTGGTAACTTTGCCTGCCTCTTTTCTCTGGACAAACTAAATTATTTCTAAATGTTTGATGGAAGTTTTACATTAGCACAATACTAGAAATCTGCAGAGTGGAGGAACATTTCATTGGGGCAGCAACATTTTTATTTGGGGGAAATTGCTCTCATTTTGCCTGCCCCATTCTAAATGATAGCCTCTCTCTTTTTTAAAACAATTACTTCCCCTTTTCCTGAATATCATTCACACAACTGTGCAAGAGAGCTGTCTTTTCAAGCCCATTAGGAGAGAGATCAGAGGGTAAGATATTGCTTTGGCATCCTCTGCTTCCTCTGGTTTTCCTCATTGCCCATTTTTTTGAGTTTGGCCCACCTAAGGCTTCTAATCTTAGAACCAGCCTGGGGCACAGATGTTGGTGCAAGTTGTGGTTGGTCACCACTGGGGCTAGATAGGAATCTTTGCCTCTCATTATAGGCTTATGCACTGATCTCAAAAGGAAATATAGGGAGAATTGGATCTGGCTCCTGCTGCATTAAATAGCTAACTATTGGATAGGTAGTGTGAGCAGTGGAAAAAGCATTCAGCAGGATGCACATGTTTAACCTATTGGATGAACATCTCCAGTAGCTTGTAGGCTCCAACATGTTGGAAGCAAAGAAGCATCAATACTTGTGTCAAGTGATTGTTGTGTGTGTGTGTGTGTGTGTGTGTGTGTGTGAATTATGGAGAGAATGCATGCCCTTTTGTTTCACTTCTTTGTTTTCTTTCTTTGATCTGTGTTCTTAGGCTTTTTTTGCTTCCTGGCTGCCTGTGGGGATCGCTTCCCTTTCTTTCAGAGACTGATTCGTCCTTTTTTCTCCCTTTCTCTGGGAAGGAAGCACTTCTACTTCAGGATGCCTTACACTTAGTTATAAGAGTCAGCTTTTAGGGGCTCTTCTGATGAAATTTAGGCAATCTTCTTTTGTCTATCTCCTTTCCTATCCAAGATGGACTTCCTGAAACAATAAATGTAACTTCCCCTCTTTTTTTAAACCTTATAAGAGCATACTGAGCATTTTTATCCTGTTTACTATCAAACGCCAATTGCTCTGGCTATGTTGCACTCTGCTTGATACAGATACCAAGTATTTCTCACAACATTGGTGTGTATGCGTATAGATCTACTCTAGATTTTAGTCCAAACTTTAGGGACCCGGTAAACAGGTTGAGCTTCTTGGATAGATCCTTCAAAGACTGAAGTAATACCTACAGCAAATTCACTGCCTCACTGATCATTGAGTCACCAACCATTACTGGACATCTCCAGTCAGGTTGCATGTCCTAGGGGGTGGGAAAGGTTCCTAACCTTAGTCCTGGGGCACAAACTTATGGAGCTAAAGTTGGGAGGTCCTCCAGGAAGGCCTTAAACATTATACAGTTGCTCAGCTACAAGCTATTTATGATGACTTGCATGTGAGGTTGGGTGCTCACCTAGGACTGGCTGAAAAGAAGTCAGCATGGGTCCCTTCCTCTTTTGGACCCCACACTATAGTAGCTGTCCCTTGTAGTTCTTATTGCAAATAGTTTACATACAGTGGCCCCAATTCAACCCATGCATGGCATCTGGTTTCATGATTTCCTAAGTAAGTAAGAAAATTCTATGCAGCACTTGAATATCAAGGGAGATCAGCCAGTTGACAATTGGATCTAATTGGAGTTGGCTTTATTCTTTACCTGGAGGCAAATGATGCTCAGTCAGGTGTGGCACACTTTGAAAATATCATGGCAATTGCTTTCAGGCTGGTCCAATGGAATCACTCACTTAGCTGTAAAAATGGACAAACCATTGTAGTCAATGGAGTCAGAGTACATTATGAATAATGCATATGAAGCTGAGGGGAGATTGTGGTTGGTATCTCCAGCCTGAATCCTTTTATAATAGCTTGGGGAATTGATAGCTGGATATTTAAAAGCAGGTTAGCACACGTTATAAACCATTAAGTTTAAATAAAGCAGAAAAGTTATTTAGGGCTACCTTTCAGGGGCTTGATGAATAAGGCAGAACAAAAAATCAAGCCCGAATTTCCTCCTAGGCCCTCATTCAGCTTATGTGCACACCCTGCCAGCCTGTTACCATTCAGGGCAAAGTCTAATTTTGGTAACCAGGGGCTCTGATTTCACTTGAGGCCTGTCCTCTTCCAGGCTACTGTCTAAAGCAAAAAGAAATGGAACCAGTGACCAAGATCTGTCTGAGGCCCATGGATTATAAAATTCTGCTAATGAACCTATACTAGAAATTTGGAAGGGTGACTGCTACCAGCTGAGACACAGCATAAGGGAACTCTCCCCTGACCAACTAATGTCCATTTGGGTTAGGAAGGGTAAAGGTGCACTCAGTCACAGTCCACTGGCACACTACATGGAAGGAAAATACTTGTAAAAGTGGTATTGGATACTTCCTTGTGCAATAGTGGAAATAGTGGATTCACTGATCCAATCAAGAATTCTCTTTACACCTATGCTTCCTTTTTGTTTTCATGTTTTCTACCTTCTGACTAACTAGGAGATAGTTTCAGCTAGAAGAGCTGTACGGGGTTGTGATCCACTGCAATCTTGGGCCATTTCTGCATTACCCTACTATAGTGCTCTTATTCCACTTTCACTATCCTGTGGAATTCTGGGGTTTGTAGTTTACCGAGGCAAAAGAGGCTGAGAGTTCTAAATGCCCCTCCCCAAACTGCAAACCCCAGGATTCCATAGGATGTTGAAAGTGGAATAACAGCACTATAACAGTGTTGTGCAGAAATGGCCTTGGCCAAGAGACAGAAGAAGAAAGAAATGAGAGAGAGGAGTATCTGAGGACAATAGACACCAGAGAGTTTCTGAGGTCACATGGGCTAGTTGTCTTGCTAAATTGATCACAAGAATTCATGCATGTATTCTACATTTGAGAAATGAGAGAGCTTGGAGGGCATTGAGAAATATGATAGGAATCACACCCGAGGAAATCTCAACAAGGAAAAAATGTACCCTAAGATAACTCAGGCCACCAAGATAACAATAATCAATAATTAATAATTAGCAATCATAATTAGCAAAAGGAAGGAAGGAAGGAAATCTCATTGATGGGCTGATGTTAAGAGTAGCAGTTTACCTCCCATGATCTCCTTCTAGAAGGAGAGAACCAAGCACTGAGGCACTGGCTTGATGGCTTCCCATGCATTATGTACAATGTAGTCTGATGCCATTGACTATGCATGAGAAATGGCTTATCTGTTTTTACTGCTAAGTGAGTGATTTCATTGGGCTAACCTGGAAGCAACTGCCATGACATTTTCAAAATGTTCCACACCTGACTGAGCAACATTTGCCTGCAGGTAATAAGTGTAAGCATCTCCAATTAGACTGAATTAGCAACCGGCTGATCTCCATGGATGTTGAGATGCCAAGTAGGATTTGTTTAGAGAAACAAAGATAATGGATCCACCTCAGGATCTAAATCAGTGAGGTCATCTCCGCTGAGGGGATTAAATTAAACCAGGTGCATATGAGGGGAACTTGGTCTATGGGATTTTCTGAGGCCATTTCAGCACTACAGTGTTATATAGTTATATAGTACTATTATTCCACTTTCAACATCCTGTGGATACTGGGGTTTGTAGTTTAGAGGCGCAAGAACTCTCTGTGCACTTATGCTACTGACATGAATGTGTCCATTACCTAGAGGTACACAGATTATTATTTTTTTCATCTATTAAACTCACAATTAAACTCACATTCCAAATATGATTCATTTCTATTCCTGTGCATAATTTCTCCATTTGAAAGCTAACAAAAATCTTCTAACAGAGAATGCAGCTTTGGCTGCTTCCTACTTTGTGGTATGGCAGTAGATAAGAGGCGGGCATCACACAGCCTCTGAGCCACAGAAAGGACTTAAGCCCGTTTTTGCAAGTCTTTTCCAGACCTCTTCTGCACTCACTCACAAAGCTAAAATGAGAATAGTCTGGAGAAGAGATTTTTTTTTAAAAAAACAAAAAACAAAAACAAGGTATGACCTTGTGCCTTACCCCCTAACCCTGGCCAGGGTTTTTGTTTGTGAGGACATGCAGTCCGTAGTAGGAATGAAGGAAAGAAAAATATCCCTAGACCCAACCTAAGCCATTTATGATTATCTTAAATCTCATGGATTAAAACAGTCCTACTTTGACCATATTTCAATCCAACCGGTCATGTTGAGTGCCCCATACAAAGGTGACTGATGGTTTTTGCTTTCTTGTTTATTTTGGGTAGGCAGCAAGGAATGGAGAGATCTACCATGGTGTAGTGGCTCGACTTTTGGACTACAGCCCTGGAGAACAGGGTTTAATTCTCCACTCAGCCATAGAAACCCACTGGGTGACCTTTGGCATGCCACACAGTCTCAGCCTCAAGAAAACTATGTGATACAGTGGCGTACCAAGGCTCAACAGTGCCTATGGCAAGCATTGAAGTTGGGCCCATAGATGCTGTTGCAGCAGCCCCCCACCACATCGGGCCAGGAAGGACCCTGGAAGGGGCAGGGCAAGTGGCAGTGAATGTGAGAGTGAGTGGGGGTGGGGTGGGGGAAAGCAATGGGTGGGGGGCAGGATGAGTGGTGGGGGCAGGTCAAGTGGTGGCTTGGGGAAGAGCAAATGGCAGGACAAGCGGTGGTGGGGGTGGGGAGAGTGGGGGGCTTCCGGTGGCCAGGGAGGCAGGAGGGAGGGTTTCCTTTTTCTCTCCCCCTTTGCAGGGGGAAAGGCATGTACCCCAGTTGACCCACTCTAGATATGCCTCTTCTGTGATAGGTTCACCCTAGGGTCTCCATAAGCTGGAAACTATTTGAAGACACACCACAGCAACAAGGGGAGGAACTTATTCAATAATTAATAAGCAGTCCAAGTTTTTAAAAAAAACATTAAAGTGTTTAGTATTACGCTTTTTAGGTATTAAAAATATTCCCTGGAATCCTATATGAAGTTTTGCATAACTTAATTTTGTCTATATCTCACTAAGTGACAGGGGTTCTAAGAAATGGGGCTACTGAATTACATTGCATTGGTTCTATTGTATATCAGTCCCTTTGTGAATCAAGATCAGATGTGCATTAGGCATTTTGCTGGCTCTGCAGCTGTAACAGCAGCTCTCTACTGGATACAGATGTTGTACAACTTCACAATTCTAATTCCTGCAGATGTAGGTCAGCTTACAATAACACAATGCCTCAACAGGATTCTGGCTGTTCTTTTTGTTAATTTATTTGTAATTCCATCATAGAATACCAGCACAAAGAGATAACCACAAAACACAAACACCATATGATGAAACAGATTATATTCAAAAGAAAACCTCTCAAAGATAGAGGCAGTTTTCCAGCACAGTAAATACACATAAATTCAACAAATAAGGCAGTCAGAAGTGATTCATTTAAGACTAAAGAAGCAACTCTTTTTTAAGAGAACTGAAAGTGATTTAAAAGAGTCATTGCTTTCTTCTGTTTCTTTCACCTGTTGTCTCTGGACAGATTTTTTTTTGGTTTCCGAAGCAACATAAAAGAGGAATGGGTGCATGAGAACTGGCAAGGCTGTTAGAATCATAGATTCATAGAATCTTAGGCCCTTTCCTCACCCTACCTTTTTGCAATGTGTCTGGTCCAGCACCAGCACTACTGGGAGGGGAGCATGATGGGAGCATTCCCCTCAGCACTGGCTGGCTCCAAGATGAAGGAAGTGTGATGCCCCCGTCTCTTCCCTCTGCAGCACAGCCAGGTATCTTCCCAGGCTGCATTGGGGCAGAAATCACATCCATTGTACTTCCCTGGATTCTGCATTGTTACTGCGGTCTAGGCCTACCCAGAGATAGCACTCGATATCACTTTGATATCAAACAATTCGGCTTTCCTCTGCCACCCTGCTCCATGTGTTTGCGAGGCCTCCAGACAAGCACGTAAGCAGGCACGGCCAATAATTGCTGGACATTCCATTCTCCACCCAGGCAGGCCAGATAAAGCCGCTTCATCACTTCAGGGACCTCTCCGGCAAACACCTTATTGCATATGTGCGATACTAACAAAGGCTTCCTGCCCTGAGCAGGCAACCTGACAAAGCTGTACTAAGCGCTCTGCATTTGCATACTGGCTACACTATTGTTAATTCGGCTCTAAGTCAGTCATGCTAAAGTCTGACCCTTCCAAGGCTTTGTCCCGCACCCAAAACACATTGTTCTCACCAAGTAAGGTATGGCCCGCAGTCACAATTCACTCTATAAAACCCCCTGATTCCGAGACCTTCCTCTGGTCACTCCGAACTTCCAGACCGCTTTGCTGCTGCTTTGTTTGGTGAGCTATCCTCTCAGACCCATGTACTGGGACTCCATACCAATGAACTCAATCTTCCAACCTCTCCAGGACTACAAGACAGGTGTCATATCACCCATTTCCCTCTAAAGATTCCTACTCTAAGTCAATCTCTGATTCTTTAGTTAGCTGTGTGACTGTGGTGTCTGTAATATTTGTCTGTACTCAATAAAACACCAATTTTATTACTTTAACCCATCTGGCTGCTTGACTGACCTGACCCCGTAGACGCTGGGTTGCAAGATCCTGCTAAGTTACCCTGCCTCTTGCTAGCTTTAGTGACTGTTCCAGCTAATTTCCCCCAAATTGTGTTGTTGTTTGGTTATTTAGGTGTCCCTCCCGGGACCCCCAGTAAACAGGGTAACAGCATGACAAGTAAGTCTGCAATGACAATGCAGAAAATCTGTCAATTATTTACTCTGTGATTGTGTCACTTGGGGATGGGAGAAGGATGGGACTGTGACAGAGGCCGGCTCCTCTCAAAACTGCAAACCCCAGGATTCCATAGGACATTGCAAGTGGAATAATAGCGCTATAACAGTCTAGTGTGGAAATGGCCTAATTCATGCAGAACCATCCCTGTGATCCCGTCCTTCTCCCATCCCTATGGTGGGTTAGGGGGGTGGTACGGAAGGGGCCTTAAAATTAAAATTACAGTAAATTCTTCCTAGTGCTCTGGTAGAACCTCTTTTCTTGTAATTTGATCCCTTGGTTCATGTTCTAATATCAGGAACAGAAGAAAACAAACTGGTTCTATCTTCTATATACAGTAGAAGGGTTCCCTTTGCTAAAACAGTGGGACCCTGCACCCCAAAAAAGACTGTCACCACTGCAATTCTGCTCATATGGTTTGGATTTCAAGGTCCCCCCCCAACCTTTCTGGCCTAAACTCCATTTGTGGGGGAAAGGTTTTTTTATTATTATTATTGCAGAGAAGAGGGTGTGGGACTTGTTTGAGGCTTGTTTGCACAAAATATGTTTTCCTAAAAAAAGAAAAGAAAAAAAAATGATAGATAGATAGATAGATAGATAGATAGATAGATAGATAGATAGATAGATAGATAGAAAAGAATGACTGGCATTCTTGGGATAAACATCACCACTGTGACATTAGGACCATTGCATAAGTTTTATCATTATACAGTGTTTTCTCTCTGCAACAATATTGTACTTGATACTTCAGAACAGTAGTCAAAAGAAAGTCCTGACTACCCTGTGCACAACTAGAAATATATCCCAAGCTTTTGTAGTGATCAGTCATTGTGGGAGACTGTATTGAACAGCAGAAAATGTTGCATGGTGCCCTATTTGGGCAGTGAGAGCCCGCCTTGCACAAGACATCTGGCATGGTTCCCCATGGCATATCATTGCAGTTCTCTAGCATAGTTGCATAGCATGTCAGTGACATAGCTTCAACAAAGCAAAGTTATGTCCCATAACTCACAATGCAGAATCTCAGCCAATATCTTATTTTTGAGCAAACAAAATTTCCACCAAAATATTGCAAAATGTGAAAACTTATTGAAGAAGAATATATATAAACTGTTTTATTCTCTCTCAGGAAGACAAAACAGAAGAAAACTTTGGCAGTACTTGTTCTTGCATGTCCTAGCTTCCACTAGCTCTTGTACATGGATTAATATAACAACATTGATATATACAATTCACTGTTCACTCTATCTATCTATCTATCTATCTATCTATCTATAAAATACACACACACACACACACATATATATATACATATATAATTTCAAAGATTGCATACTGGTCAGTAGGTGGAGCTGTTCCTTCACAAACATCCTCATCTCTCCACCACCACCCCCTTCCATAAAGTTGAAGAACTGAAGATTACAAGAGACAGCCAAATGTCAACTCAAATAGGCTAAAGAAGGGAGTCAGTCGATTTTCCCATGGTCCCAGATAAGATACTATGCAAGACTTTTGTGCTGGGTGCGTAGACCTGGGACTGATCAACACTTTGTCTTACACACGTATGTATGAGGGACACATCCAATGCCTTTGTTGTGGTGGTGGTGTGGCACCAGATACAGATCATGTGAGTAATGGAATGGGTGGAGGGAAGAGAGAGAATCCATTCAACTACTAATTTGGATGTTGATCACAGAAATGGCTGAGCTAGTCTTGGGAATCCACGGTGGAGTGAATTGATTCTCTAGCAGTGCCCAAAAGCCAATGAGTCGTTTGTGCCTGCAGCAGAAGGATAAACAGAGCATAAGTGGTCTTGTTAAATCATTATTGCCCTTAATGCCTTGCAACGGGGGGTGGGGGGAGCTGCCTGCCAGCCTATTTCTTTAAAGCAGAAACAAAATCACACCTAATCACATCGCAGCTGAAAGTGAGCTGGCGTGCCCTCTCTTCTCTGGATATGTTACATTTCTCCTTGCCCTGAAATGGAAGAATAGTTCTGACTTGCATTTTTTTTTATTTGTTATTTCTTTTGGAGTGCCTGGAAAGACAGTATTGTTTACCTTGACCCACAGGCTTAAAACTTATTGATAATCCTAATTGGAACAGACCCACTGAATCAATGAGAATTGCATATGTATTGACTCACCGTTCAATTATTAATTCAGTGATTCTGCAGTATTTGTGAATAGCCAAGGGCCTTTGGGACAGAATATAGGTCTCCTCTTTCAGAGATAGGGACTTGGAGATTCTGAGGATTAACCCAGGGTCTTCTGCCTATAGCACATGGGCTCCATCGCTGAGCTAGAGCCCCACAGATGTTATCCATTGTTGTAATATCTATCATGAAGCTGATACATCTCCAAAGGCTGATGAAGTTCAGCATCCTATTTGCAGAATCATTCTACCATCCATTTCTGAGGAAGCCCATAATCAGGTCCTCAAGGAAGTTCAGCTCTTTTGTGGTTGTGATGGTGGTAGTTGTTGCTGTTGTTCTTGTTGCTACTTTCATCTAGCAACTGATATCAAATAGGGATGTAAGTCTTCAGTTATTTCATTCTCAGAAATGAAAACAAAACATTTCAAAAGTTTTTGCCCTGGTAAGTGAGATTACAAGCATTTTTGTACATTTTCTGGTGATTTTTTTTCCCCTGAAAATTTGAATACCTGCCCCACACAAAATACAACATTGTGTGTGGGGGGTTATATGCAAGACATTATGACTGGCATTTGTTGGTGGTACACACACACACACACACACACACTTGGCCCTTCACATTTGTGGGTTTGATCTTCTCTGATTTGATTATTTGCAAGTTTCTCCAACCCCCTACACCCACCCTTGCGCACTTCTTTTCTGAGAAAACCTTCTCTCTCAGTGTCTCTGATCAAGCCATACAGTCCTTTAAAAACCTGTTGGTTCTCCTCCACCAACAGCTGCCTGTCCAGCTAAGGATGGCTCACATCTCAGTTTCTCAGTACTGTAAAACCTCTCCCAATGCCCTCTGAGGAAAGGAATTAACAAGAAGTACAGGACCACCATGGCCACCAACACTTTCCCCTGTACTTCTCCTGACTTGGGCCATTTCCACATGAGTCTGTTATAGCGTGATGATCCTTCTTTCAACCTCCTATGGAATCCTGTGGTTTGCAGTTTCGGGAGGGGCCGGCCTTCCATAGGAGGTTGAAAGTGGAATCATCCCACTATAACAGACTCATGCGGAAATGGCCTTGGTTTGGACCCTTGGTGTCCATTCTCCCCTCCATGCCTTGACCCACTTCCCACAGACATATACATTTTGATATTTGAGATTTTTCTACTTCTGTGAGGGTCCTTTCCCCTCAGCCTTAGCAAATGTGGAGGGCTGACTGTATAAACATGCTAAATTTCTTTATGCATGCAGTCAAACCTTTTTGACCATGGTATAAAATGTGTATCTTCAGTTCAGAGTTGGGTATACCAAGTGTGATTGTTGCACATGATGTTGGGTGTGCTTGGATGGTGCACAATCATCCATCAATACCAATGTATTACGTGAGTTACCAGGATTAGAGAAAAAGTGAGCACATTCACAAATTAGTCAATTGGTCACACAATGTCAATATTCAGCAGAAAGGGAGTATGGTAAAACAAAAACTTAACTACATGAGTGTAGATTTACACTGTATAAGCATGTAGTAGGGTCTTGCCTAATGCTTGTGCAGAACTCCTGCAGTTTTAGCTGTTATACCACTTTAAAAAATGTCCTATTGTCTTTTAGTAGGGGCAGAAATCTGGTGATTGTTGGCAGCTTTTCAACAGGTGTCTTTATGTGTTAAGACACACTTCCTGATCAAGGATGAGATCACTTGTGAATATTTGGACACTCCTAGTAGCAAGAGGATTGCTGCTTCCATTTACTAAGATATCCTGGTTCTTAGTAATCAATAGACTTACTCTTCCTTGCAAATTTCAGTAAAACATCAGACAGAATTTAGGAGATCATTTAATCTAACCTACTACTTAGTGTAGAATCTAATTATAGCACCCCTTGTAGGTGGTCATCTACTCTTTGCTTAAAATAGTACCTCCAGTGAATGGGAGATCATTATCTATCAGGACAAAATTAACCCTCTGTCATGGACCCAGGGCCCTTCTCCCACTCAATGCTGATTTCTACCCTTTAATAGGAGATGGAAACTCCCTGGGTTCCATTAATTAAATGCTGCCACTACCCACTGAATTAAAATCCCTATCTTAGTAGCACAGTGTAATGCCACAAAGGAACCAATAATCTCTAAGCTTAGAGATCCCTTTCCTTTTCTCCACCCCGTCTGGGAGAGAGGAATCCTATCTACACATGTTGCTGACAAGCACATTGAAAACAGAGAGAACAAGGAGTTCTTTAAAGGAAAGCATTGTAGAACAGATATCACTCTACATGGAAGGCTTCTGTCCCCCCAGGTTCGCTTAGCAGTTACAAATTACCCATAGTTACATCATATCAGCCAGAGCTTTCCAAAGAACAG
Organism: Ctenosaura bakeri; assembly: GCA_948474755.1. NCBI lineage: Eukaryota > Metazoa > Chordata > Lepidosauria > Squamata > Iguanidae > Ctenosaura > Ctenosaura bakeri. Next base: position 72,435 of record CAOLHI010001707.1, on the reverse strand, counting down.
AAATCTTAACATGACTATCTAAGAAACATCCTAGCTACTCACATCGTTGGTAAGGTATGATGGTATGCAAAGCCAGGAAGAGATATGCCTTCTTTGGTTGATGTCCTTATTTTCTCTTGTTGTTCTTCTCCTTGTCTTGTGGTCTCCTGAGGGTTTTTAAAACTTCTTGACCAAAGCATCTTCAAGGTTCTCACCTTTCTCCCCCTAACTGAGCAACTATCTCTCACGACCTGTGATGTTTTGTGATGCTGACCTCCAATAAAATGTCACCTAACACAACACTTATTAACCCTTTGTATGGCTGGAGGGAGAACTATTTCCCTTCAGCTCTGTTACCTGGATAAAGGGAATCTCCATTATCACATCCCCTCCCATCCCATCCAGCCAGTGGTGGTGAAGTTACCAGAATCAGAGATCCATGTAGAATCCTGCCATAAATCATGAGTACACCACCACTTATTGGCAGGATCAGGTTGGAACGCCATCCTGCAACACCTCACTTTCTAACACTACAGATCTTCATCCCTTAATGAGGCTGGCTGGATTTTAACATAAGTATTGGTTGCATCTACAATTGTGGCAGTGGTACCACAATTGTAAGTGTGAACAGGAAAAAGTTGCAAGCTTGCAAGCCTAATGTACAACATTGTAATGGACTAACAGGATACCAACCACAGGGTGCACAAAACATGTGTATACTTCCAAATGGGAAAAGTTAAGATACGTCCAATAAAGTAGAGAATTATGTACATTAGAAATTAGAAACTTGGAAAGGAGGTCACTAGGGAATAATAAATGCTGTGGGCTATATTCAGAGGAAGGCAGTGGCATGGCATATCTAAGTATTAATTGACAAAGGAACCCTATGAAATGAATAGGATTGCCATAAGATAATAGGTGACTTGAAGTTATATACTTTACTTACTTATTTAGATTTCTCATCCAGAGTCTCATGCCTCAGCAAACTACGAACTCCATGATTCTGTAGGAAACAGCCATGGCAGTTAAAGTGGAAAAGAGAAAAAAAGAACTATAATTGTGTAGTGTGAAAAGGCCCCCAGTGATAGCAGAAAGGGGAAGGACCTGAGCAACCACCAACTAGTCTGACTAGTCAGCTTGCTGTCAGTTATAGTACTATTATTCCACTTCCAGCATCCTGTGGGATTCTGGGGTTTGTAGTTTACTGAGGCCAAAGCTCTCTGGCTGAGGATTTTAAAGGCCCCTCCCTAAACTGCAAACCCCAGGATTCCATAGGATGTTGAAAGTGGAATAATAGCATGATAACAGTGCAGTATAGAAAGGCCCTCCCAGAATCTCTGTAGAATGACAAGCTTGCTAAACAAGGGCAGTGATCTGCATGTGGTATAGCTTGATTTCAGGGAAACCTTTGACAATGTCCCCATGATACTCTTGCAGACAAGTGGGTAAAATGTGGGCAACACAGTGATACTGTTAAGGTAGATATGTAAATGGCTGACTGAACAAACTCAAAGTTTACTCACCAATGATTTCTCTTCACCCTGGAGAGATATCACTAGTGGAATACCACAATGTTCTGTTTAGAGCCCATTCTTATTCAACATGTTTCTAAATGATGTGGATAAAAATAAAATAGAATAACAAAATAAAATATGCCCCTGTTCATCCATTACAAGCCTGCTTGAAAAGAAATGCTTCTGCCTGCTGGCAAATGGAAAGCAGGGAGGGGGCCAGCCTAGCATTCCAGAGAAGAGAGTTCCACAGGGTGGGTGCAGCCACTGAGAAGGTTCTCTCCTGTATCCTTACCGAGTGAGCCTGGGATTGTAGTGGGCTGAGAGAAAGCCTTTGTCTCCTGATCTTAAAGCTCTGGCAAGATCATAAAGAGAGATATGGGCCCTTTTCTCACGGCATTTTCCATGCTAAAGGACACCTGGAGCATCGTGTCATTGTGAGGAGCTATCTGCACGATGCATTCACAATCGTGTGATGCTCCAGGGACCGGAAGGCACCAATCACGCACCTTTTCATTTTTGGTTGGAAGCCAAAAATGGTGCGTGATCATGCATTGCTCCTGGACCCCGCGCACACTTACCTGGTGTGCAGAGCCCCTGGATCCACACCGGCCGCACTTCCTGCCCCAGCGCAGCCTGGAAAACTGCCAGGCTGCAATGCGGAAGGAAGAGGCAGGACTCTCGCGCAGGCAGGCAGCTCGTGTGGAGCTGAAGCAGCAGTGATGCGAGACCCTCTCGCCGGAGGCTGCTCGCACGATCCCTGCACCCCAGCACTGGAAAAAGGTAAGGTGTGGAAAGGGCCATGGCATTTCCAATTGCCCAGGCCTAAGCCATATGGGGCTTTATAGGTCACAGTCAAGATGTGGAATTGTACCCAGAAAAGAGCAGGTAGCCAATTAAGCTGTTTTAACAAAGGAGTTACGTACTCCCTATAACTGGCCCAGTCAGCATTCTGATTGCTGCATTTTGAACATGCTGACATTTCTGAAAAGTTTCCAATTACACCCTAAGATCTATGGAACTTAGGAGACCACAAGCTAAACATGGGTCAACAATGTGACGTGATGACCAAAAAGCCAACAGTATTCTAGGCTGCATCAACAGGAGTATAGTGTCCAAATGAAGGGAAGTAATAGCTCCAACAGATTCCGCTTTGGTAAAACCTCATCTAGAATACTGTGTGTAGTTCTTAGTGTCACTGTTCAAGAATGATATTGGCAAGCTGGATGTGTCCAGAGAAGGGCAACTGACATGGCAAAAGACCTGGAAACCAAGCTGTATGAGGACCCACTTAGGCAGCTGGGTATATTTAGCCTGTAAAGAGAAGATTTACAAGTGATACGATAGCCATCTTCAGATATCTGAAGGAACCTCATGTGGAATATGAAGCAAGTTTTCTTTCTCCTATTCCAGAGACTAAAACATGAATCAGTGGATTCAAATTACAAGAAACATTATCTTCTCGACTGTTCAACGTGGGAACAGAGGGTGGTGGGATCTTTTTCTTTAGAAGTTTTTAAACAGATTTTGGAAGGGTGTCCCTCAGGAGTGCTCTTCATGGAAGAATGTTAGATGGCCCTTGCAATCCCTTCCAGCTATGAATCTATATGTCTATGACAGCAGTTTTTCTATTTGGCATTTGGCAGCCATCATTTTGTTCTTACAGGCAAAGGAAGTTGTGGAAGCCTTGACCTTCTTAATCTGCTACATGGTGGCAGAATAAAAGAAACAATTATATTTTTCCCCCAATGGCAAAAAAATAAAAATAAAAATAAAATAAAACTCATTCATTAAGAATTAAATCAGAGATAGTGAAGGCTTGGGATAATTATCTGCACCAGTGAAACAACAAATTCATATCAGAAACTGAACCTTACAGATTATTGTGGCATCCTTAGTTAGCACAGTTGCATACAGTAGAAAACTCCAGTGTTCCTAATAAAAAAGATAATTCTGACATCTTACTGACAAGAGGAAATGGAGGAGTGTCTTTTTAAAAAATAACTAACTAACTAACTAACTAAATAGTGAATAGCAGGAGAAAAGTTGTTTTGCTGAGGAAGTATTCTACTGTGCTTTCTCCCTCTCCCTCTCTCTCTCACACACGCACAGACACAGACACACACAGAAAGAGAGAGGTGGAGGGTTAAATTTTCCTACATATTTGTCTGTGGCTGTACTTATGCTGCAATAGTCTCCATATACCTGCAATACTGGGCATATGAAGTGGCTATGAAACATGGGAAGATCCATCTCAGTGAGTCACATGCTGTGCTATATTGCAGCCCAGGAGAGATCTGATCCTGATTTGGTCATTCTGATTTTGAGCGGGTCACCTAGATTTCTTCTCTTGACTTCACAATCAGAACTCTCCTCAAGGCTACTGAGAGGCTAGCTTGGGAAGTACAAAACAGTGCACTCCAACATGGATATTGACAAGTTATAACATATCTAGTGGATGGCAACTATCATCACAAAAGGTCTGGAAAGACCCATGAAGGAAAGGTCTGGAAAGACCAAGCTAAGCATTCTCAGGAAATAAGAATGCTTAGCTTGGTCAAGAGAAGTTTGAAAAGTAATAGTTTGGAGTCATGTCAAAATATCTAAGGGGATGTCACAAAGAAAATGGACCAAACTCATTTTCTGCTCCTTTAGGGAAGAGAGTATAAACTAATGGATTCAAATCACAAGGAAAAAAATCTACATAAATATAAAATGAGTAGTCACATGGTGCAGCAGTTTGAGCATTGGACTATGACCCTGGAGGCCAGAGTTCAATTCTCCACTTGGCCATGGGAACCCACTGGATGTGTTACCCTGTACGTTGGGGGTCCTGGGAGGGGCTCCCAAATAACCAAATACAAACACTAGTTGGGGAAATTAAGCTCGAGCACTCTCTTAAGCTAATGAGAGGCAGGGTAACGGCAGCTAGGATCTTGTACCCTATGTCTATGGCTTCAGGTCAGAGAGCATAGCCAGACAAGTTTTAAAGTAACAAAAATAACATTTATTGAGAGATAAACAGCAAAGACAACACACACACTAGCTAATTTGGAAATAGGAATAGAGAGTCTTGGGGGATGGGTAATACGACACCTGGTCTCGTAGTTCTGGAGAGATAGATGGGGTTCAGGGGACGGAAGCTCAGTGTGGTTTGCTGAGGGGAGTTCACTAGACAAACCGGCAGCAAGGCAAGATGGAAGTCCAGGGTGATCCGAGGTGGTCCCAAAAGTGGGGACCTTTTATAGGGTGGAGTTTACCTACAGGCTATGCTATGCTTGGTGAGAACAAAGGAATTTTGGAGCTTGACAAAGGATTTGGAAAAGGTCAGGTTTTGCATGATGAGCTTAGCGCTGGATGACAATAGTATGGCCCATACGCTGATGGCCTGACATAAAGGAATGGCTCGGCTCTTGGCTGCGTGGCTTTGTGTGGATATGTGTCGAGCAAAGCCGGTTTGCAGGGAGGTTTTTCCCTAAAGCGACGGAGAGGCTTAATTTGCCTGCCTGAAAGAGGTTTGGAATGTTTACCCATTAACGGCCACGATCCAGACGTGCTTGTCCGGAGGACCTCTGCAAACACATGGAGTAGGGTGGCAGAGAAAGGTCAAGCAAAGGCCGAATTATTTGATATCAAAATGATATCTAGTGCTCTCACCTGACATATCATAACTGGAGTAACAGATGACCTTGCACATGTCAAACACTCACCCCCCAGAAAACTCCATGGCAGGTTCACCATAGGGTTGCCCTAAGTCAGAAAGGATTTGTAGGACGCACAACAACAACATCCTTGCCAAACTGGGATAATTGGAGGGTATACACTTTTCCTGGCTTGTAATTCCCCTACTTATTCCAAGAACAGTTTTTTTTTTAAAAAAAAAACACGATTAACAATATGACATAGTATTCATTCCTTATACAACAAGGAAATAGAATACTGTATCCCTGCTAATGGTTTACTGCCTTAGGTTTCTGCTGAATCTTTCCCTTGTTGTTGTTATTGTGTGCCATCAACTCAGCTCTAATTTCTGGCAACTCCACAAATATGAGACATCCAGAAGCCCCTGTTTTTAAAAACCCTGCTCAGGTCCTATGGACTCAGAACCAAGGCTTCTTTGATGGAATCAGTGCATCTAAAACATGGTCTTCCTCTTTTCCTACTGACTTCCTCTTTACTGAACATTATCATCTTTTCCAGTGAGTCACATTTTCTCACAATGTATCTAAAATATGGGCCTTTCTGCCCTACACTGTGATAATGCTATTATTCTACTTTCAACACCCTGTGGAATTCTGGGGTTTGTCGTTTACTGAGGCCAAAGAGCTCTCTGGCTGAGAGATCTAAATGCCCCTCCCTAAACTGCAAACCTCAGGATTCCATAGAATGTTGAAAATAGAATAATAGCACTATAACAGTTTAGTGTGGAAAGGCCCTATGGCCCTATAGTGTGGAAAGGCCCTCAGATGAATAATTTGCCTTTTTGGGTTGCTTGATTTACTTTTGGATCACCATTTTTTTTTTCCTTTTCGGAACCACAGAACTACATTTCGAGTAAGCTGATTCCCCCCGCCATCAGCTTTCTTCCCAACATTCACATCCATGCATAGAAATAGGAAACACTATGGCATGGATGATCTTAGCATTGACATTGAGTGTTTTGTCTTTGTACTTGAGGATCTTATATAGTTCTTTCATAGCATTTCCCCCCTACTCATATGGATTCTAAAATTCTTCCCCTGGAGATAAGTAGGAAGAACAGGAAGTAAACCAATAATCCACTGGGAAATACAACTTTGTGACTTTCACAGCTGAATTATACAAAAACAAATTCACTGCCCCCAGCCTCTCAAACACCACTTCTCCATCCTCAGCAGATGGGGAAAATGTGTAGCTTTCTGAAGGCAAGTGTGTGCCGCACTTTAATTGGCATGTAGCAAAAGGATCCCCCCACAGCAAGAGCTTTCAATGCCTAATGAAAAGAGGAGTCAGTCACTCTGTTCCATGACTCCAATTAGCCCCTCCGAGTAAACGAGGGTCCATTTCCAGCTGCTGGCTTGCCATATGCCGAGTGGAAGACGATGACGAAGTAATAATGAAACACTGAGCACATATCAATAAAGCAGAAAGTCTAGTGCTCATTTTTTCCCTTCACACGGGGCATCACTTGGAATTCAAGGGAGAAGAAATGAAATGATGGACAACAACTTCATCCACAATAGGGGTATGTCTAGAGCAAGGCCTACCTGTCTAGGATACAATCCATAAAAATGGATTTTAGTTTATTGCCTTGATAGTATACACAAAGAAAAGAGGGGTTCCAAACAGGAATGAGGATAAAACATAGAAGACGATAGATAAACAGATGGATAGATATATAGAGAGATTGATATTGATTGATTAATTGATTTAAGGAATTCATTTATCACCTGCCAACTTAACAGGTCCCCAAGGGATGATATGGGGAGGGGGGTTAAAAAACACTTAAAACATTAAATACATGGTTTAAAACAGCTAAGAACAAACCAAAACTCCTACTTTAAAATAGTTTTAAAACTACAGACAACTCAAACAATTCAAAACTTGTTTGGTAAACTGAAACTACTAGTTGTCTTATATTACATTTTAGTGAAATCCAAACGCCTACAATCCAAGGAAAGCCTCAGAGAAATCTACATAGTATATGGAATGTTGCCTGAATCCTGTTACATCCTTGGGAATTACAATTGTGCAGTTATATAAAGTCCATATAGAGAAGGCTGCTATTATGTTACTATGTAACAGAGCAGGCAAAGTGCGTGATGTCCAGCAGTGCACAATGTGCATTGGTATGCAATGCACATCAGTACCCAATGCTCATCATTGTGCAATGTGCATTGGTGTGCCATGCACATCACTGGTTAATGTGTTTCAGTGCACAATGCAATACACATTAGTGTACAATATGCACTGATGCTCACTGTGCAACAATGTATATCATATAAAGATTGGCATTGTGCACCAGTGTGCATATCACACTAATGTGCATTGACCTTTGATAATCATTATGCAGTGATGTGCATCATGTATTGATGCACATCTCTTCTTTTGCTGATATCCAGTTGTGTATCTTCAGAATTCAGTAAAGGGTGTCTTAGCACCTTTGCTACATAGCTATGTATATGTAAAGTTGCATAATGTAACAGGTCAAAAATAATTCTGAAGTATATGTTTAAAGTTGCAAGTTCAGTCCTTGACATGCACAGTTCAAGAGTGTCCAAAAAACAGGACTGGAATTAAGTCTGACAGCAACCTCAGAAAATTAATAGCCAGGGTAAATTATACTGGATGGGCTACATGCACCAATACATGGACCAGCTGATGTAAAACAATTTCCTATGTTCATAAATATATAACTTCTTTCCTTCAGTCCTTTTATGGTCTTTTAAAGGAAAAAGAGAGAAAAATTGTAGTAACTGGACACAACCTTACTTTGAGAAGGGTTACCTTGGGGAAGCAAGGGCCAATCCCTTTGTCCCCACCCCTGTGGGCCTTACTTGCCCCATAGCATGGGGAAATATCTTACTTTCCAGTCACATACTGGCCAAAATGGCAGCAAGAGTTGATACAAGGTCATTTCTAGTCACTCTTTCACCTGGCCTATAGGTAAAAACTGAAGTATTTTTTTGGGGGGGGGTGAGGAAGGTAAGGAGGGATGGGAGGTTGTTTTTGCAGGTTTTGATTAATTTTGGTGTGGTTTTCAGGCAAAAATCACCCCAGATTCATGATTCCAGCTGCACACTCTTGGATGGTATCTAACCATTCTTCAGTGCCTTCAATATACCATTTGATTGAATGGGATAGCAGAAACAGCTGCTGTGCATTCCCCAGGGTACTATGGGACAAGAACCAATGTGAAGAAGGAAGACTAAGGCCCTTTTCGCAGCGCCAGTGCTCGCGTGACAGAGGAGGGCGGCTCGCTCAAGAAGCCTTCTCTGGGAGGCTGCCGCTTCCCCCCTTCCTTCCGCAGGCGAAGGAACGAGCGGGGAAGCGGCAGCCTCCCGGAGGCGGAGGCGGCTCGCGCGTCCGTCCATTCCCCCCCCCCGCGGGTGCAAGAAAGGAGTCTGTCCCCTCCATCCCCCCCACACGCGAGAAAGGCGCTTGTCGCGTCTGCCCCCCCACGCCCGCGCGCGCGAAGCAGGACGTGTCGCGTCCGTCGCGCTAGCGCCCCACTCCGTCCCTTCCTTCCGCAGGGGCGGAGGGAAGGAAGCACGAACCGGTCGGCTCCCAACGCTTCGCACAAGAGGTAAGTGCCCGCGGGCGCAGGGAGCGTTGCGCTAGCGTGGGTGATTTTCGCTTCGAAGCGAAAAGCAAAAAACCCGCGCTCGCGCCGCTTCAGCCCCGTGAGCCGGGCGGAAGTGGGAGTGTGTCGTGCGGAGCGATGCTCCCACTCCCGCGAGGCTCATGGGGCTGTCGCGCGAGAAAAGGCCCGTGCGAAAAGGGTGAAACTAAGAGCAGCCAATACCAATAGAGAGAACTGTGAGGAGGGGAAGGGGCTCTGGTAAGAGGAACAGAAAGTTAGCTGAAGACAAGCAATTGGGAACAGACTATTGGAGTAGTAAGCTGAGAGTCTGAGGGGAGTTACTGAGTGTTGGGTGTTTAAGGTTCTTTTCTGCACCTTATCCCCATTCCACATCGTCCCATCATGATCCCAGCAGTGTTGTCGCTCGGATGGAAGCAGGACCTGAACACTCCCCTCTGCACCCATCCAGCTGCCTGGGGAATGGTAGTGTGAGGGATGGAACACTTTCTGTGCTGCACTGGGGAAGGAAGTGCTTGATTGCACTTCTGCCCTTTCTGCACAGATGCCGGCAATGGGAGCATCACATGATCAGAGGCCATTACTGAATTTTTTATGTTAATGGTATATCTCAGGATCAAGATGGCTGGAGATGCACGGGCAGCAGGACAGTGATGATGGCATGTGAAAACATGGCTCGCAGACTGGCAGCAAAGCATCCCCATGCTGGGACAGCATTGTTGTGCAGAAACGTCCTAAGTGATTTAAGACAGAGATCTGATGTAACTCAAATGAAATAGTGTCCATTGTTTGGAACTAAGAACTGGAACTGAAGAAAACAATTAATATATGTCTTATAAATAAAGTTTAACTATTTGTTATTTTGCAAACTTGTTCTATGCAGTATCATTAACTCAGAACCAAGGGTGGGTCACACTTCTCAAAAGCACACAAAGCTAATGCACACAATAGTCCACAGTGAAGTCACCTGAAGGTGTAGGACTCAGGTCCAAAGAGGGATTTTAAAGACAGACTAGAGGGCATGGTGACAGTGGCAGGTTTCCAGGGCTAGGAACTGGGAGACCAGCTGTGGAGGAAATCTGTCACAACCAGGAGTATTGGCAGGTACATTTCTCGCACAATATCAATCTTCAGCAGAAGGGTGGTATAGTACAACCACCAGATTTACACTAGGCCAACATGAAATAGGATCTTGAACCAATTCTTATGACTAGGAGATGTGCGTATATGTGTGTGCGTGTGTGTGCGTGTGTGTTTCAAATTCACCATATGTCAATTATTCAGCCAGGAAACAGAATTCAAGGCAGTGCACTGCAGTCAGCAGATGGTGCTGTTTGCCTCAGCATTTTTTTGACTCATAAATTCCTCTTAAATTTTATAGGAAAGTGGGTCAAGGAAGCAAAGACTGGCTCCGAGGCTGTGTCTGCACAAACACCCTCCCTGTTCACTGTTTTAAGGTTGTGCTTCTTAAAGCATTGTTATCATCAAAGGAGGGTGAGCCTCGAGCTTTGTACTTTCTTTCCCACACAGATTGGTTCTGTCGTGTCACACCAAAGTCTTGTTCTTCCTATTCAGGCTATGCATTTTTAAATTATGACAGGGACACTTGCATTTACTAATTTAAGCAGTTGCTGTTGCTAGAAGTGGTCTGCCTATTGGAAGCTCACTTTAGATTCATATGGAAACAATCCAAAATCTCTGTGAGGGGTGCGGGAGGATGGAATCAGGGAAATCTGGATCAGTTATTTGAACCAAATTGCAAGTAGCTCAGAAAAAAATGCTCCGACACCAGTCCTTTACCAGTCTTCCCAGCTTCTATGTAAGACCTCCAAATTCTCTCCCTACCTCATTTAGTTTTCAAGTTGCATGGATGGGAAAGATGTAGATGCCTGAATCAAGTGGTTGGTTGGTTGATTGGTGTGTTCTGTGATAAAAAGCCTTAGGAACCATGGGAGCTGTGTCTTTCCCAGGTGCTGTTTCAAAAGCTGAATCTTTCAGGAAAAAGATCTCTCCCATGATCCTTCAGAGATTTTTGTGATGTTACGCAGAGCAATGAAGAAAGAGAGAGGCAATCAGTGAAAATTCTCCTTAGGTCTTCATGAACATTTCTGCTCTGGCTTCCACCACAACTTGAAAAGTCAGTGAAGGAAAGCAGTTGACAGGAAGATGGTGGGAAGAACCTTGAAGGCAACAATGACTGCCATGGAAGGTGATAATGGTGGAGGATGTGATTTACACGGCATCAAATTTCCTGACAACTTATGACAATCCCATTAATTTCATAGAGTTTTCCAAAACAAGGAATATTTGGAGGTGGTTTTTTTCAATTCCTTCTGGTGGTGGTGTATGAAAAAGAACTCTCTTTTTTGTCTTGGAATCCAGACCATGGTGGAGGAGGATGTTAGTATGGTTAATGTTCCCCTTCACTCTAAGGACAATGTCTTCATTTTCTGTTTCTGCTTCTTCACAAGTCCCAAACATTGTATCAGAGTCCAGCTCAGACTACTGAACTGGCATTTACAGACACATAGATCAGATACCACCCCTTCTTCATCTGCAATTACTGCTCTCTAAGCATTGAACTTCTTCTAGTGGCACATTGAGTACCAAAGTAAGTTTGGCTTGCTATGACCAAAACTAAAGGGCCAAATACTATTTTTATTCTTACACTTTATATCAGGAATGGGGAACTACAGTGGGGGCAGGGGTCAGATGTAATATACAAGTAGGCTGAGGTCTACTTGTGCTTCTGAATTTCTCAACAGATTTCAGACTTGGGTTTTGAGGCATTTGGTGGGTGATTTTCAACCATTTTCAGCTGAGAGGTATACAGGCTTTGAGAAGAGAACACAGAGATGTTGGGAACTCAATACAAATTTTGGAAGTCACAGTCAGGATGCAGGATGCAGTTTCCTCATCTCTGCTTGACAAAATGAGGCATTTCATTGTCACGCCTGAGGCAAGTGAAGCAAACAGGTAAAAGTGAAACCCAAACCAAAACACAATTGGTTATGCAGGAAAAAAGAAAACAACACCATTTAACATCCCTGTTCTGGCATGCAACCACTATCTACAGGGTCAGCCATACCATTAAACAAAATGAGGCAGCTGCCCAAGGCAGGTGATTTTGGATGTCACACAAATAATGATAATATTTTAATGGTAGGGATGGGTAATGGCTACCATGGACTGCTAGAGAGACAATTGAATGGGTCTTAGAGCAAATTGAACCTGAACTCTTACTTGAAGCAAAGGTGACTAAACTGAGGCTCTTGTATATCATGAGATGATATAACTAATTGGGGGAAAAATAATAATGCTTGGTAGAGGAAAAGAGGAAGACCATATCACAGTAGGATAGACTCAATCAAGGAAGCCACAGCCCTGAATCTGCAAAACCTGAGTTCTTTGAGGTATCTCATTCACAGAGTCATCATAAGTCAAAGTTGTCTTGACAGTAAATAACAACAAAAAGCAAAAGTTACTTTTTTTGTTGAAGAAATTGATTTTTGGTTGCTTCTGAGAAAACACTTTATGTCATGACTTGAGTAGGTGGGAGCCTTTTTCTGTTCTCTCTTGGACAGCAAAATGTGTTGGACCAGCCCTGTCTGTCCAGTAACTTTATAAAGAGTTATTTTATTTTCCTCTCAATATATTGAGGTTTAACTGATAGCTGTGGCTTTTGCCAGCAAACAAGTCCTCCCTCCAGACAACCAGTCTACTGGATTTGAAATTGTGCATGACTTGTGATGAGCCACTCTCCTTCTTTGATTATGATTGGTTTGCATATTTTACTCACGCAACATGCAAACGAGAATTCCCAGAGTGAAAACTGGAGAGGATTCCTGTACCTTTAAAAGGGAATTCCAGCATTCACTTATTTTTATATGATTGCATGATGAGCAAAACTAGTTGAAATTCTCTCTTCTATAGAGCCATTAAAAATACAGAAATATTCTCCAGTTTTCCGTCTGGCAAGATTGTATTATTATTTTGAGACTTCAAATTATCAGTCTCTCACAAAATGTGTAGAGGGATAAAGAGTGTCCTTAGTTCCACATGTGCCCCCCAGGCCTGTTTCTGTGGCCATCAGCCTCTCCAGACTCCCTGGACCATCTTTTTTCTATTCCCTCCCCCCCAAAAATAAAGTGCATTACCTTTCCTAGAAACATGGTTTCTACATAACTTTCAGTGGCCCTCTGCACTGTTTGATTCTCCTTTTGATGGTCCCCTATACTTTTTAAGAATGAGAAAATACCTATTTTTCAAAACCAGAAGTAAATTTGCATCCACTTGTGATTCTTTCCCCATTCCACTTCTGATTTTGTTTTATCAGTCTATGGCCATTTCCACCCTACAGTGTTATAGTGCTATTATTCCACTTTCAACGTCCTGTGGAATTCTGGGGTTTGTAGTTTCCTGAGGCCAAAGAGCTCTCTGACTGAGAATTCTAAAGGGCCCTCCCTAAACTACAAGTTTCAGGATTCCAAATGATGTCAAAAATGGAATTATACCACTGCAACCAGGAAGTGTGGAAATGGCCTATGTAACCCCTGGAGTATCCTGGGTCAGAAAATTGACAAACGTGTTACCCTGTATGTTGGGGGTCCCGGGATGGGTGCCCAAATTACCAAATAAAAACACAAGATGGGGGAAATTAGACTCGAGCACTCTCTTAAGCTAACAAGAGGCAGGGTAACTTTAGCTGGGATCTTTAACCCTTTGTCTGTGGCATCAGGTCAGGGAGCAGTTAGACAAGTTCTAAAGCAACAAATAATATCTTTATTGGAAACAAACAATACGAAAGACATGACATGCACTAACCAACTGAGAAATAGAAATAGAGAGTTTCGGGGGAGTGGGTAATACGACACCTTTTCTCGTAGTCCTGGAGAGAACGGAGGGTTGCAGGGAAGAATGCTCAGCGTGGTTCGCTGAGGGAAGCTCTCTGGACAAACCGACAGCAAGGCTGGATGAAACTCAGGAACGATCCAAATAGTCCAGACTCAGTTATTGGGAGATGAGGGGAAAACTTCACTGGACAGAGTGGCAGCAAGGCTAGATGGAAGTCCAAGGCGATCCGAGGAGGACTCAGAATTGGGGCCTTTTATAGGGTGGATTTTACCTACAGGCCATGCCATGCTCGGTGAGAACAAAAGAAATTTATAGCTGGACAAAGGTGTTGGAAAAGGTCAGGTTTTACATAATGAGCTTAGCGCTGGATGACAATAGTATGGCCAGTATGCAAATAGCCCAACATAAAGGAATGGCTCAGCACTCGGCTGGTCATCTTTGTAAAGTTGCGCTGAGCAAGGCTGGTTTGCAAGAAGGAGTGGTCCCTTAAGCATCGAAGAAGCATTAAGTTGCCTGCCTAAATGAGGTTTGGAATGTACAACTAAATGAGGTTTGGAATGTACAACCATTAACGGCCACACCTATTACATGCTTGTCAAACACATGGAGTAGGGTGGCAGAGAAAGGTCAAGTAAAGGCCAAATAAGTTTGATATCAAGAGATATCTAGTGCTCTCACTAGACATATTATAACCGTGGTAACACACGGACTATCTCCAGTTGTCCACTCCAGCCAAATGCTGTCTATCTATAGTATTACAGTACCTGCCCTCTGTTTGTCAAGTGTGGCTTTGGAAACTTTGTCATCAACTGAATCTGTCTGGGAGAATAATACCACTTTCTGTCCACTGACAGTGGGGATACAAAAGACTAAGAAGCTGTGCTTATATTTGAGATGGGTGCCTGCAATGCAGTATGCAATCACCGTAACATAATTGCTGTAGTACAATTGTTAGATCTTTCTAGCCTATGCAGCAAAGATTCTTAGGGAAGATACATTTCATCAAGGTCTCAAGGCTGAAGGAAGAATTGAAGGTTGCTGATATGATTCCCAGGTAGAATTCAAAGTGCTGATTATGTCCTATAAAGCCCTATGCAGCTCAGGTCCAGGTTATCTGAAAGACTGTATGAATTGTGTTGGTTTTCCAATCTTCAAGGAAGACTTACTTGACCATGCCACCACCTCCACGGGTATTTCTGGTGGGGATACTGGAAACGGTTTCTTTCATTACTGCTCTCACGTTTCAAATCTCCCTAATTAGAAAGGATTTTTTTTTAAAAAAAGTTCATCCCCATTTTTTATTAGAAATTAAAAAAAGACTGACACAAATAAATAAGACAAAAGAAGTCAAACAATCAAACCAATATATAATAAAAATAAACAACACAATTAATTTAAATATAAGATTACACTAACCGTACAAAGAAAGAAAATTATATACATATATACCACACTGAAACAAGACTAATAATCAAATTGTACCAAACTAAACAACAATAAAGACAACATCTAATTAAAAAGGGCTCCTACCCTTGTGCAAACAGCTTCAAGATATGAAAATATACTTAAATTAAATTGCTTTCTACTGTTTTAAATTTGTTGCTCCTTATGTTTATATTTCCAAATTATTTTAATGTCTAAATTTCCTAAATTTCTTATATTTCATAAATTTCCATTTCAGAAATCCATATTATTAACTATTTTAAGATACTGTTATTTAATTCCACTATATTATTACTCCCTTTAATCAAATCAAATCTAAACATATTACAGCAACAACTCATAGTTGTACTTGATTTTTTCTCCTAATTAGAAAGGATGTTGTTGGGTGCCTTTATGTCATTTCCAACTTATGGTGACACTAAAGCAAACCTATCACAGAATTTCCTGGGGCTGAAAGTGGGTGATCTGCCCAAGGCAACCCAGTAGGTTTCCATGGTCAAGCAGGGAATCAAAGCGTGATCTTCTGGACCGTAGCCCAATGCTCAAACCACTACACGGTGCTGACTCAATGGCCCTTTCCACACCAGGAAGTTAAAATGGGCCAAGGCATCTTGTCATGGAGGTCGTCCGCACCTTGGATCAGACTAGGTTTGGACAATTTACCTTAGTTCTGCACCTTAGTCCAATCCAAAATGCCCTCAAGTGGTCCTCCAGCACACTAAGTGAAAACTGGAAAAATCTAGTCTTTCAATCTTCTGGAGTGCGTCATTGCGTTCCTCCTCACTTGTGCAGATGTGCAGGCTCGCACCAATGTGAGCCTGCGATCAGCAAAGGGTGGGCTGTGGGCATGGCCAGTGTCAGTGGTAGGTCCAGACCCACGAAGAACAGGAAGCTGCCATTTTGTAAGTCTGAGCAGTGTGGATCTACAGACCTCGCACTGCTCCGATTCGCCCTTGACCTGCAGAAGTGCTTAAGGGAGAGTCCGTGTTGCTTCAACCCGAGAAGAACCGGTGAGTAACGGCACGGAGCAATTCACTCGCCTCATGCAGAAAGGGCCAATTATAGAGGTTAGACTGTCTCTTTTCTTGCTGTCGCTCCATCAGCTGGTGAAGACGCTTTGGTTTTGACAGGACTTTGGGAGCTTCTAGAATCATAGAATCATAGAGCTGGAAGTCTAACCCCCTGCCATATAGGAATACACCATCAGACCATTCCTGACAGGTGGCCACCCAGCCTCTCTTCGAAAACCTCCAAAGAACGAGACTCCACCTCACTCCCAGGCAGTGTATTTCACTGTTGACCTGCTCTTACCACCAGGAAGTTCTTCTTAATGTTTAGGTGGAATCTCTTTGCCCGAAGTTTGAAGTCGTTGCTCTATGTCCTAGTCTCTGGAGCAGCAGAGAACAGGCTTGCTCCATCTTCCATATAACATCCCTTCAAGTATTTAAACACAGCTGTGATGTCACTCCTTAGCCATCTCTTCTTCAGACTAAGCACACCCAGCTCCTTAAGTTACTCCTCAGGGAGTACTCTCTGATCATGTGCTGCACTGTCTAATAGAGAGTCAGTGTGGTATAGTGGTTTGAGTGAACTCTGGGAGACCAGGACTAGAATACCCACTCAGACATTTAAACCCACTGTATGATCTCAAACAAGCCACACTCTCTTACCCTCAGTGGAAGACAATGGCAACCCTTTTTGGAATACATCTTACCGAGAAAACTCAGCAATAGCTTTACTTTAAGATTGCCATATGTTGGAAATTATTTGAAGCTACATAGCAACAACTGTCTGTATTTGCTACTTCTTTTTGGATATATTTTATATTGCTTTTAACTCTATAGTGCACTTTATCAAGAAACTGTTGCTGGACTTTGTCCAGTGGAACATAATGAACTTTGAGCATTTAATTCTGTACTAGGGTTTGTCTCACTGACAGGGCAGAGAATGCACATCTGCTCTGCTGGATGGAATTCTACATTCATTATCTGCCTTAGACTTGCTGTAATTTAAAATAATCTCTCACAAGTCAGATAGTTACATCTGCATATTATTAATCAATTAGTGTATCTTGCTCTATGCAAAGACTATGTCTAGAATAGTTAAACAGTTGTGATAAGCTGAACATTGGCTTCTACAGAGACTTCTGCTGACAGAATGAATTAGAAACCAGGCATAGCATTACTCCCTTGCAAATGGAAGGAAGAAATCCCCTCCATTTCTGAGCAACCTCAGAACCGAGGTAAAATAAAGCTTCAAATGATCTTTAAGAATCTTAAGTCTTCATTATGGTATTTCCAGCAAGGCAACTGATACTTTTTGGGGATATGGACAAATCTCAACACCAAGAAGGCCAATGAATCTGAGAGAAGCAGATTAGAGCATATTACAGTATTAACTGAAAAAAGAGATGGATTCTCAGACTGTAGAGGTTTTCACAAGTCTCTTTATTTTCCCTCTCCATGACTGAGGGAAACACACATACACCCCTGTACCTAATGTGCATAATTGAACAAGGACACTTTTTATCATCAATCACATTTTCCGGAAAGGTAACAATTTAAGTCTGATGATGGAGTGGAATCTTTATTTTTCAGAGGCTAAGTGGCCCTGTGATACCACAATTTGGAGGCATTTATATATTTATTTATTTATTTACTTATGCAAAATATTTTTATCCTACCTCATGTGGCAAAATCTCTGGGTAGCTTACCCTAAAATCTGCTGAACCATTTGTATGAGACCATACAATTGTCAACAATAAAAATAATTCCAAAATTCTAAAAACATATTGAATAATCACATGGCTTTGACATGCTAAAGTTAAAACACATCTGAAAAGTCCCTCCTCCATCTCGGCACACTGTGTATCACTCCAACTATGACACAGAAGAAGGCCACCCCAGAAGATTTCAGTCCAGGAAGGCATATATGGGAAAAGCAGATCCTTCAAATTTTGAGGTCCAAATGGTTTAGAACTTGAAATGTCATCACCTATGCCTTGAATTCAGACCAGAAATGTACCAGTTGGCAGTGCATTTGCTTGAGAACTGGCATTCTGCAATTTCTATAAGCTGTTGCTGTCATAAGTCTAGCTACTGCATTTTATACTAGCTGTATCTTCAGAATTGTCTTCAAGGGCAGGCCAATGTAGTTTGCATGGCATCAGTTGCCTTGCATTTCCCCCATTCCCACTCTGATCACTTCAGTTTAAATCTGTTTCTATGTCTGTCGTGGCCCATACTTGCTTGGAGTGAGTCACAGAGTCCAAATGGAATGGAGTAACAGGATTGGCTGGGGTGTTATTCAGCCATGACTTAAAAAGAAACCATGAACCATATTGTGAGAAGCTTGGGGAATCAATCATGATAAAGTTGGAGCATAAGGCAGACTGTTTTTCCCTAGTGCCCTCTCTGATGGATTTTTTTTTTTACCCAGGGGAAGGTATTAGAACGAGTACAAGGTCAAGGACGGGAGGAAGAGAATGGTATGATAGTGATGATACTGTGGGGGCTCTTTTACATCACATTATGATTCCTCTTTAATTGTCATGGCAACATCCTATGGAATTCTGGAATGTGTAGTCTGGTGGGGCACTACAGCTATCCAGATGAGAATTCCAAAAACCTTTCCCTAAATTGCAAATCTCAGGATTCCATAGGATCAAACTGTAGCAGTAAAACTGGGTTTATTTAACGCTGGAGGATACCATCTCATGCTCTTAGTGAAAAAGGCTGAGTGGTGTAGGGGAGGGAAAAAACTGGGTACCACTGTAAACATGTAGAGAATATCTGGACAGAATTCTGCAAAAATGGAATTTTTTTTCCCCAAGGGGAGTCCACATGAAAAATAGAGAGAGAGAAAGAGAGAGAGAATGAATAAATGAGAGAAATCTCAGGCATTTCCTTGCACTATCTTCACTTGCCAGAAATCCTCAGTTCAGGTATTACCTTCAGCAGTCAGCAGTAGAAGGCAGTGCTGCTGATGCCTGTGAGGTAGTTAATTTGTTCCATGTCTTAGGCCATTTCCACACGGGGTATTTAAAAAGGTGCAGTGTGTCCTCCACGGAGGACGTCTGCACCTTGGAGCGGACTGGGTTCGCACTACTCACCTCAGTCCACTCCAGAATGACCCCAAGTGGTCCTCCAGCTTGCTTTTGAAAGACCTGATTTTTCCGGTCTTTCAAAAGCACAGAGCGCACCACTGTGAGCCTGCTCCCTTGTGCAGATTCGCAGGCTTGCACTAATGTGAGCCTGTGATCTGCTGAGGGAGGGCTTTAGGCTAGTGAGCTTCACCGGTTGGTCAAGACCCACGACCAACCAGAAGCTTCCATTTTGGATGCCGGAGCAGTGTGGAGTGACGACCACACACTGCTCCTCCTCACCCCGGACTGGACCACCAGAAGATCCGGTAAGTAGCGGTGCGGGGTGATTCCCTCGCTCCGTGTAGAAATGGCCTTAGTCTGAACTTCAGAGATGCTGTCCAAAAGGTTAAGCACTATTTCCAAAACAACAATTTTGAATAGCAACTTTAATACTCACAATAAAAGCCAGAGTGGATTCCACTGGTTGCCAGATATGTGCCAATTGGGGACAACACATTGGCATCAGGTACTGTGGACTTTAGAGCATGATACCTTATTGTCACGTCCCTTCAAGTTATTTCCAACTTACAGCAACTCTAAGACAAACCTATCACAGGGTTTTCTGGGGCTACACCTTGCTGGCTCTCTTATCCCTCAGGAAATACGTTAGTCTTTAAGGAGCCATGAGACTCTTGGTTACTCAAATAGATTAACACAACTAACCCTTTGGAATTTAATTTGAAACAATGCACTGGGTAGAATCTCAGGTTTGATGAGAAGAAGGACTAATTCTAGTTTCTCCTTTACAAGAGTTCCCTGAGTTCCAGTTAGTGCTACAGATGGATTTAAATATCCCATTCTTTCTCAAAGTGGTCATTGCTTCTTTATCTGTCTTACTGGACTGCGTACGACCTATGATCTCTTTCAATGGATAGAACGTAGGCTCATTAGGGTGCACCAGACTTTCTGAGCCATCATCCTAAAGATGGAACCTTGCAGATAAGCTTCACCTTGTGCCTTCTGCAAGCAATGGCATTTTTTCAACCACACCCTCTCTCTCTCTTTTTAAATTGTAAACTGCAAAACATTACAAGATTTCTGTGACCCTTTCCGCAAGACATTTTCCATGTGAAAGGGCACCTGGCGCGTCACACAATTGTGAGGAGTGATGTGCACGACGCACTCACAATCGTACGATGCTCCAGGGGCTGGCAGGCATTGATCAAGTACCTTTTCATTTTTGGCTTGAAGCTGAAAATGGTGCATGATCGTGCATTGCTCCTGGGCCCCGCGCACACTTACCTGGTATGTGGAGCCTCTGGAGCCTCACCAGTCATGCTTCCTTCCCCAGCGCAGCCTAGGAAACTCCCAGCTGCACTGCAGAAGGAAGAGGTGGGGCTCTTGAAAGAGCAGGCAGCTTGTGTGGAGCCAAAGGATCCTGGACGCGAGAGAGGCTGCTCGCATGATTCCCGCACCCCAGCGCCAGAAGAAAGTAAGGTGTGGAAAGGGCCTGTGAAATTCAATAGTTAGCTAAATTTTGTATGAATTTAGTTGCTCCCAACAAAAGTATTGTGGTGGTGCTATTCCCATTTGTACATTGTTGTGAGTCTTGCTATTATATGCTGTGTGATGGAGAGGTACTTGTGTGTGGTTACGACAACAATCTGCAACAATACATCAAAACTCAATCAAGTATGCACCAAGCACACAAAAGTTTCCCAGTCCCGAACCATCATTTTGACAGGATTAGCGCTCCTGAGTACGCAATTGTCAAGTGCTCCCCATTTACATACTGTCTGGGCTATTGACAACCCAGACGAATACCCATCAAATCAAGCACTGACCTTTCAGAGGCTTTGTCTCTGCTTGAGAATCTATTGTTCTCCCCACGAATTGTCTACCCTCCAGGAACATCTCCCCCTATAACTACTCCCAGTTTTCGAGCGCCTCCTCAGATCGCTCTTGGCTTCCTCCCCGTCCTGCTGCCGCTCAGCTTGCTGAAGCCTTCCCCTCAGCCTCCACATGCTAAGATTCACCATTCCCAACTCTCTGGCTATATTTTGGCTTCCTGGACTACAGGATCAGGTGTAGTATTCCCTCGATATCCCTTTTTAATTCTCTATCAATTTTCCTCCCTTTATTTTTCTTAGGTCTGTGTGAGTGAGTACATAAGTGCGCTGTTACTTAGGTTTTAAATAAAGAAAATAATTATAAATTTATTTTGTCTGGGTCTTGACTTGGTCTGTGTGATAACTGAAGCCCCTGTCAGAGCTGCTGATGACGAGCAGCAGCTGTTGGTCCCTGTGGCTCTGGCTGGAGATTAGTCTTGCAGCTCAAGAGCTCCCCTTGCTGCCAGGGACCAAGCAGGCACGGACTTCCCTCTGCCTGCCCCTTTAGGGCAACAGGGATCTGATTCTGAA
This sequence comes from Ctenosaura bakeri, assembly GCA_948474755.1. NCBI lineage: Eukaryota > Metazoa > Chordata > Lepidosauria > Squamata > Iguanidae > Ctenosaura > Ctenosaura bakeri. The sequence goes on along the minus strand of CAOLHI010001707.1, from coordinate 50,844 downwards.
GATGGTTTGGAGCCTGTGCTAATCAGTCCACAAACAAGGCAGAGACTCAAGAGAGCTGAGCAAAGGGAGGCTTCCTTGATTAAGTTCAAGAAGCAGTGACTAGCCACACCTGTGTATTGGGCTATATAACTGCCTGTCTGGAAGCTTTCCTTTGCTTGTGGCAACCTTCTTTCAGGCTCTTCTCTTGTCTGTTCCTTGTTCCCAGCACCTGCTACCTTGAATTGATCTCTTGACCCTTGGCACTCTGACTACGGCTTTTGCTTGACGCTCTGGTAAATGAACTCCCTTGTGTAAAGTGCTTGCTTGTCTCCTCCTGACTGGACTTTGCTGGCTCTCACACTCCCTTCTCTGGGGAACCCATGGAACTCGGGCAGTGACCAGGCCTCCTGAAAACTCAGGCAACATATCTGGTGACCGGGACCCACCTGAACTTAAAATCATTGATTTGGTCACTGGGACCTCCCAGAATGTAAAATAACTAATTTGGTGATCGGGACCCCTAGGACTCCCAAAAAATTAGGGTAACACTAAGCTGTACCTATCATAGGGTTTTCTGGGGCTGAGAGTGTATAATATGCCCAAAATCACCCAGCGGGTTTCCATGGCCAAGCAAGGAATCAAACCCTGGTTTCCAGGGTCATAATCCAGTACTCAAACCACTATACCATGCTGGCTACACAGAGATTAAAGAAGTGTGAACCACCTTCAGGAATTCTGTCCAGAGGTTTTATTGGGCTGAGATGCTGTGCCAAAGAAATGGCACATAATTTTGTGCTTACAGAGTTACATGGTAGTTGTACAATATTGCCTTGATAGCCAGCATCCATTCCCTTTCACCTCTCTGTTTACCACAACAATGTTAATGTGTCTATGTGAGAGAGAGTATGGGCATTTTTTCCCCTTTCATTTTCCTGGCTTCTGTACTCTTAAAAAAAAAAATCAATGGAGTACTTAGGGAAATTGTTCAGCAGATATTAATTCCTCCACACAGGGTTCCATAAATGCTTTCAATTGCAAATTGAAATCCAGTATCAAAGTGCTACGCTGTAATCACAGCTAAGTCTACTAAATTCAGAAGAAACAACAACAGCAGTGTCATACAAGCAAAAAAAAAAAAAAAAGATGTGAAAATGTGGAAAGTCAAATTAGGAGGTAAAAAAGGGGGGGGGAATGCTGGCCAAGATTGCATGAAAACTATAGCCATTTTTTTAAAGGGTTACTTTGTGTTTTTCTAATTATGCTGTGGTAGAAGGAGAAATATCAATGTTTGGTCTATATGTTATAACATCACTTATCAGGTCCAGCTTCAAAGCCACCTCAGTAATAGAGCAACAACTAAAATTCTCCTAAAGGGATGTATTGAGGTGAATTTGGAAGCTCCTGCTGTTCACGAGAAACATCCAAGGGAAGAAAAAAAAATGCAATAGAGATTAGTAGAATTTCTCTGACAGTTTTTCACATTTCTTTTTTGGAATCCACAGAAAACAGGACCGTTGTTTGTTCAACTGATTTCTCACCGAGGGGGCAAACCAAAATAGGAACTGTGTGGCCCTCTAAATGAAATTGAATTAGAATGCCTACCATAATGCTTCATCACTTCATATGCTGGTAGGATTTATGGAAGTTGTGGTCCAATTATATCTAGTGGAGATTTATTCCCCATCTAAGTTCTATGAAGTACAGGCAGCCTGGTGAATGAAAGCTTGGACTGGAAATCTGCCCTTCCAGATTGACTTCACACAGAAAACTAGGGCTGTTTCCACACTAGACTGTTACAGTGCTATTATTCCACTTTCAACATCCTATGGAATCCTGGTGTTTGCAGTGCACTGTAACAGTCTAGAGTGGAAATGGCCTAGTTCTCAATGTGAAGGATTCTAGTCTAGCTTTATCAATAACTTGGCAATTCCTTATGTCATAGGAAGGAACAGTCAAGCTGCAAGTTCCACTTCTCAGATTCCAAGCAGGAGTAAGCCTCAGTCAATTCAACATTAAATTTAGCACTGAACTTGGTCTGGCTACAGGAATCAAACAACTCCCTTGTTGTAACAGCTTCACTGGCTGTTGGTCCTGTTACTCTGATTTCTGGGGGTCCCGTGAGGGACACCTAAGTGCGCTCCAAATTATACAAGTTGGGGAAATTAGTCAAAGAGCACAAGCCAGCAATACGAGAAGCAGGGAGCGAGATCTTTTACCCAATGTCTACGGGGTCAGGCCGAGTCAAGGAGCAAACAGAAGTGAAATTATAATTGTTGTTTTTATTAAAAGACAGACAAGCAGTATATGCAGCACACTCACTCAGATAACTAGAGAAATAAAGGTTGGAGTGAGATAGAGGGATTTTTAGAGGAATTGTTTGTTTGGGTAATACTACACCTGTCCTGAAGCCCGGGTAGTCTGAAGATTGAGTTTGTAGAAATGAAGTCTCAGTACGTGGGACTGAGGGGAAGGCTCACCAAGCAAAGCGGCAGCAAGGCGGGATGGAAGTCTGGAGCGATCTGAGGAAGCGCTCAAAGTCAGGGGTTTTTATAGGGGAAAATGTGGCCACAGGCTAGTTCGTACTTGGGGAAAACAATGAGTTTCGGGCTGGAGACAAAGGTCAGAATTGTCATGAGCCAGGCAGAGCAGGAGGCTGAGCAGGCTGCCGATTCAGACGAGGACCCTGAGTTGGGCTTGAACTCCCAGCGAGGGAGGATCCCTTGGAGAATTCCTTGGAGGGAGAGGGGGCTCCTGCAGAGGCAAGGGAGGGGCCTGCCAGCAACTCCCCAGCTGACCCAGGGCTGATAACTACAGCAGAGGAGTCCAATGCTTCTGACTCGACAGAAGCTGCTGCTTCTGACTCCAGCTCGGAGCTTGCAGCAGACTCTCCCCCCCCACATTCCTCCAGAGGTGGCTGGAAAAGGTGGCGGTTCGTAAATCAAAACACCTGCTAGAGAAGCGGCTGAGATCAGAGGGCTTTCAGCTGCGGGCCAGGTCAACGGACACTTGATCAGTTCCAGCTGGGCTTAAGACTATTTAAGGCAGATGCTGGGGAGTGGGGGGTTACAGGGCAACAACTGTCATTCATCCGTGACTCTGATACCTGTTCCATGGGCCTGCCATTCCTGAGTCCACTGTCTTCATTTGTTTTGGATGATGTAACCCCTTAATTACTTTGCAGTTTTATTTATTGCCTCTGTTTGTTTTGGGTGCTGTAAACCCTTGATTATTTTACGGACTACTTACTAAAAGCCATAAAACTCCTGTTGCCTCTGTGGTTGCTTGACCTCTGCCTGACATTGACAAGAATTTAGCATGATTGAGTTAAGTCCGAATTGTCAATAGAGTAGCCAGTATGCAAACACGGAGTGCTCGAGAGATGGGTGTTCGTCTAATCAAGCTGCCTGCTCCGGGCAGAGAGTTCTTTGTAAGTAGCGTGCATATATAATAGAGTACTTGCCTTGAGGCCTCCTGAAGCGATGGGACGGCTATTTCTGGCCTGCCTGTATTTGTGTGGAATATTACAGCGATTAGCAGCCATGCCAGTATGCGAGCTTGTCCGGGGGCCTCGCAGCACGTGGAGAGGAATAGGTAAAGAAGGCTGAATTATTGATATCAAAGTGATATCTAATATCCCACAAATCTGGGCTAGCAACTGCAGTAACAGTCTCTTTCTAGTGCTGTTTTTAACCTACAAATCCCTATACAATTCAGGTCTGTGTTATTTGAAGGACTAGTTTCCCTTATGAATGAGTTAATGCTCTGAGGAAAACCTTTCTCTCTGTCCCACCACTTTCACAGGTACACCTTATAGGAACAAGGGACAGAACCTTCTCAGTGGCTGCCCTGAGGCTGTAGAACTCACTTCCCAGAGAACTTTGGCCTCACAGGCCCTTTCCACATGCAGGCGGGGAAACAGGGAAAGCCACGCTAAAACGTGGCTTACCTTGTTCCGTCGCTGCATGGAGCAGTGCATTTCGCTGCTTTACGTGCAGCAGTGTCCTGCGGCGTCCTCGGTGCCCGGCAGTGCCCAAAATGGCGGATTTTGACTGGCAGAGCCTCTCCACCAGTCGGAGAAGCTCGCCAGCCGGAAATCCCGCCCCCCGCCCGATCTGCAGGGACGCCCTTTCGCACGTCCACAAATCCACACAGGCGTTGTGATGGGGCTGCACAGGGCTGCATGCCCTGTGCCTTTTAAAAACCACATAAAATGTGCACGAGGCGCTGCCACTTCCGGGCGCCCGACCATGGATTGGGGTGTGGAATTACTCGAAAGTAATCCACCCCAATTCACGTAACGGTGTAGACGATCTCCGTGGAGGTCGCTCTACACTGCTTTTTTAACCCCGTGTGGAAAGCGATACAGTTTTCCTACTTTCTTTTCACTGACCAGTAAACTGTTTAGACAGACGTTTGAGGATTGTCTATATAAGGCTCACCAAATAATTCACTAGATCTTATTAATTGTTTTGTGGGTATGTGTGTGGCTATTTCAATAATATATGTTCTAATCTGGTTTTAATTTTTAATTGTGTAATCTCATTTTAAATTTTGTGTCTTGCAGACTTTTAATAATATGTCTTTTAATTTGTTAAAAGCCGCTCTATGTCCCAAACTACAGAAAAGGCATGATAGAGATAAATGTAACAACAACAACAGTAGCAGCAGCAGCTGCAGCAACAACAGGACTTGATGCTATAGTAAGTATCAGGAACTTGTGGTCCTTCAGATACAGTTGGATTGCATCTTGACTCCAAATACCATCCATTCCAGCTAGTATGTCCAAATGTCCTAAGGCTATCCAACAATAACCTATAACTATACAATAAAGAAAACAGCCATTTCTGGTAGACTAATAGCCCTTCTCAGTCAGCACATTCTTTATTCCTTCATCCCCAACTCCCCCTAACCCTGTCACCAAATATATTCTGCTTCACCAAAGTTTGATGTCTACTCTTATTTTCTTCTACATCCTCCCATTTGGTGCTTAATAACCCTGAAGGAAAATTTCCTTCCCAAGTAAATGTAGGAGAAATTAAAGGGCCATACTGGGGAATCAAGTATCCAATTTTGTTGACCAAAATGCACATTTCAACAGAGCAGAATCTGAACAGAATGGAGGCTCTGAGTTCAGTACCTGTACAGTCTAATGTAGAAGGTTCCAGGTCGCCTTTCGTTGGGCATGAGACAAGAATAACCTCAAACTACTGTCTCCATAAACTTTTGCATGCTTTGTTCTTCCCATTTCTGACAGTTTTCTTTGAGCAACATCTAGCCACAGCAAACAGCAAATTAAAGTATACAATTGTATCAACTGCACGCTTTTTTTAAAAAATAGACATCTATGGTTTCTGAGACATTTGTGGCATAAGCTGTCTTTTCAAGACTTTGAAGGATTTTCTGTTATTTTCTGAATGAGGCCTGGCTTCTTTCAAGGTACAACCAAAGATATACAGAAGGAAGGAGGGAGGGAGGGAGGAGTTTCCTTTGCTACAAAGGAGAAGTAGACTGCAAGAATGAAGCAACTTCTGGTTGTCTCTTCATATTTATGGACAACAATCAATTTCTCTTCTTCCTTCCAAAGAACTTCGAAGAACCTGGAAATGCATTACTGCTGGGTTTCTTTGCTAGTGTGTTTTTTATTGCCACTGCTGATTCCAATGACATTGCTAGGGCAGGTGTGAAAAGATACTCTCAGGGAATGTATATGACCTCATGCATGTTCTAAGTCTGCTTGCCTATAAGAGAGTTTCAAATTTTGACCATGGTATGCCTTAGACAGCTTGTGCCCAACACCCTACACTGAGCTGTTTTAGAGAAAAGAGCTTATTAAGCACAGAATGATCAAAATACTCACACCATTACATTGGAGAAGAGCAAATATGATGGCAGAGCTTCTCAAAAGTCAAACAATGAATGCATAACACAGCTAACTAATATCATAGACGTGCTTACGAATGGGAAAGTATTAACTTTAATAAGTCAAGGTACCAGAGTTTCAAGATCAAGGCTGTCACTGCAATGCCTGGGAGTGCTATAGACAGCTGGATTCAGATTGCAAGAGTTGACAGGGCTTGGAGCAAGGCAATTTGAAATTTAGAGGGCAGAAAAAGGGGAAGGTAGGAGAAAGAGATAGATTAAAAAGTGAGGTTGAGAAGAATCTTTCCCTAAGTGGCATACACATATATATCATAGAGAGAAGAGGTAGGTATAGAGATTGCTACCAATGCTCAGGAAAAATAAACTGTGAGAAATAGATTCAAGCTCCTACATCAAGGAAACAGAATGTAACTTTTTCTTTATACAATGCATGCACGAGCAGTTGCACAACACTGCCTTGTTAATTAATTGTAACATTTCACCACCACATATTCAGTCTGCATCAATTCCTAGAACCATTTCTGCATGTTACACTGCTCTGTCGTCTTCTGGACATGATCCTGGCAGCTCCTTTGCCAGGAAGAGTATGGGATAGAAATGCTCCCCTCCGCACCCGACTTGCTCCCTGCAGAAGGAAGCAGGAGGAACATGCCTTTTCCTTCTGCAGCACAGCTGAGCTGTTTCCCATGCTGCACTGGGGCAGGAAGAACTGCCATCGTGTTTCTGGCCCTTCTGCATGGCAGATAAGCCAGCTGGTGATGGGAGAATGGCAGGGCCATGGGGATGTCATGGAGAAGCATTGTTGTGGTCCTGCTACTATCATGTCCCCATGCTGGCAGTCATTGTGCAGAAAGGGCCTAAGACATAGCAATGCACAACAATGTGCAACACACATGTGCAGGAATGTATAATCATTTGCTGTGGCACCATGTGTACCTCTTCATATACAACTTTGAACTAAATACGACATTTGATTCTGGCTAAGATTATGATGGATGGCAGAAATAACCTATCCAGAATTTTAATAGAGTCCCTTGATGAGGTGCTGGGGAGCACTGTGCTTATAGCTGGAGCAACAAAGAGAAAAAATGAAGACAACTAGTCAAGGTCCATACCCTGATCTGACAGGGACAGTCCTGATTAACCCTTTTTCATTCCATGTTTTCAGCTATTTTTATGATGTCCCAATTTCCTCTGTCCTCCTCCCACATTTCCCCTTTGTCTCCAGCTTACTTGAATTTCTGCAGACTGAATTCAAAGTGCAAAAGCAGTTTGCATTCAATTAAATCAGCAGAGGGAAAGTAATAGAGGGGAATTTGACCCATCCCAGTAGTCTCATTCAAAAGCCAAATGCACCAGCCTATCCTAGTTTGTGTGTCCTTCCTTGTTTATCACTTTTCCCATTTTAATCATACTCTGATATTGCATGGTTACATGTGTCTCCGTTTTCATCTTTAAATGCTGGAGAGGATGACAGTGACACTCCCATGCTTGCAGAAGTTTCATTATGCTAGCAGAAAGTAATTTCTAGAGTACGCACAAGGGAAGGCTCCAGCACAGTTTTCTGTTGAGCAACCTATTGCCTGGTCACATGGATCCCAATTTTGATCTGTGAAATATTGGAGGCCATGAAGGTCCTGTCTGGGACAGAACTAAGATGTTAAGGAAGACAATTAGCTAAGAAGATTTTCAGGCTGATTCCTGAATTTGGGGGTGGGGTGGGCATGAGAGAGAAAGGGAGTGATTTCAGATAAACATAATGTTCAGACTTTAGTGAATTCAGCTTTAAAAAGACCAGTACAAAACCCAAGTAATCATTTCTTCTTGGAATCAGAGATCTTTGACAAAGTAGGAATGCAGCAAGCTGATTCTTCCCCCAGAATGGATTCACTTTGAAGTTTCGGATTTTTATGTGGGTTGGAGCTGGAAGAAGGGCCCTTAAGATTTACTGTATTTCCTCAAGGGTGCATAATTTGCAATCTTTTACTGTTTCACAATGTTGCAGCATTTTGCCTCCTAAAAGTGCATCAGACTGAGGTGGTAGAAACTATGGTGATCTTTGATGAAAGATCAAAATCTCTGGTCTCATTTGGGGCATTGTTTTATCTAGGGAATCTGCTCAGAAAAGATATACAATCAGCCTTCCACATTTGCATGTTTGACTTTCATGGATTTGAATAATTTGCAAGTGTCTCCAACTCCTGCACCCCCATCACCTCAGGTGCTTCTTTTCTTGGGGAACCTTCCTCCTCAGTCAGGCTGTGACATCCTTTAAAAACCTGCTTCTGCTACTCATCCTCTACTAGATGGTGCCTGGCTCACACCCTAACTTCTCAGCACCACAAACTCCCCCCTGGTGCCCCCACACCCACTCAAGGAAAAAGATGGGTGAGAAAGAGGAAGTATAGTGTCACCATTCCAACCCACCCCCTCTTTGTTCTCCTTTCCCTAACCTGGTTTGACCCTAGGTGTCTATTCTCCCCATCAGGTCTCCTCTTCCCACATACATCCACAAACATTTTGATATTTGCAATCCTTCCATTTTTGAAGAGGTCCTGTGCCTCTAGCCCTAGCAAATGTGGAAGATTGACTGTACTCACAGTGTCTGTTTATCAAGCATCCTTTCCAAACCATGACACAAAGGTACATTACCTATGTTTGTGTTACACTTTCATGTTTAGAGAGGTCAAGGGCCTTTTACATATGTCCCCATGAGAGAAGAAGCCAAACCACTGGACAGCCTTTTGTGAACAACTTGCTTGTCACTTGGTAGATAAAATTGCTGTGATCTACTCAGATGTTATAATTAATACATATAGTGATACTTGGTTAGGCTCATATGAAGAAATACAATATTTTCATATGAGCCTTTTTTGCACAGCATTTGCCATGTGAAAGGGCCTCTGGAGTGTAGCGCAAATGTGAGGAGCGGTCCACATGACATCCTCGCAATTGCACAACGCTGCCGGGACCGGCAGGCGCCGATCGTGCACTATTTTATTTTTGTTTGTAGCCAAAAATGGTGCACGATTGTGCATTGCTCCAGGGCCCCACGTGCACTTACAGTGTGTGCAGAGTCTCTGAAGCCATGGTGCTCATGCTTCCTGCCCTGTGGAAGGAAGAGGAAGAGCCCACACACTGCCTGCTCACCAGCAGGCAGCAGCTGCAGAGGTGAAGCAGCAGGGATGTGAGAGCCTCTTTCAAGAGGTTGCCTGCATGATCCCTTTGCCCCAGCGCTGTGAAACCTTAAGGTGTGGAAAGGGCCATGGTCTGTATGCTTGCAAAGAGGAACTCTGATTGGCTAGCTTTTCTGTTAACTTGGAGGACTCCTACATGGATACATCTGTATATTATATATACATGGGCTGCCTGAGGAGCACAGCCAGTGTGAAGAAGGTAAGCTAAAAGGCATGAAAACTATCTAGCCTTCACCTAGAACTCAACTACACAACCAGGTTGTTTTTCTAACAGCTCGTCTGGGGATCTTCTCCATTGCAATACAAAATAAACAAAATTGTGTGTTTTTGTGGATTTTTTCCATTGTAGTCCTCTATGAGCTCTCTTACATATGTCACAATTGCACAAGGACATCGGACATCTTTTCATGCTTCTTGTAATCTCATGCGACATGGGAACTTATGCACTCTCTCTTCTCACTTCCACATCATAGATGAAATTGCTCCTAGGAAACATATAAGTGTTTTTTTTTTTTAAATTACTTTGTGCAGTTAGCAATATAGTGTGCATGTATCTTAAAAAAGGAGACATATTTCCTGTATTCTGTTCACCATTTCTTGAATCACGTCTTGGAATGCTATGATAGATAGTGACATTTTTAATGCCTGCCATTGTTTTCCCCAGCAACAGCTCATTAACGTTTTTCTTTGTCTTTCTTCTCTTTCTCTATCTTTTTAAAAAGAAAAGTCTACACCAACCGTATTCTGAATATTCTTTACATTTTTTTAAATGTGTAACAGAAAACACTGAAGCAAAACAATGGAACAGAGTCTGACAGGGCATACACTTGGTGTCCCTGCTTAACAATCAGAGCATGTTCTCTAAGCTGACAGGGTTGGGCATTTGTGTGGATGTTCAGTCATCCATTCCAGCCAAAGGAGCCAGTGTCTGACTACTTGAGAAGGCCTTCTGACAGCCCTCACTCCCCATTGATCTCCAAGCAGAGGACACCCAAAAGGCGATGTCTCTATACTCAGTGGATTAATTCCAGATAGCTTGCCTTGCTTCCCAATACCTTCCCTTTGGGCCATCTAGGGTACTTTGCATGTGAATGGTTCAAGGAAACTTGTGTTGTAGTGAAAATTTATTTCATTGTTGATTACTCATTCATTATTTTCCAGATGCATTAGTTCCTCCTCCTCCTCCTCGTCCTCCTCCTCCTCTGCTCTTCTTCTTCTTCTTGAATTTTTTTGGGGGGAAGCTGCAATCTTCATGTGTACAGTTCAAGGTTCTTGGTTTTATCTGAGTGCTGAGGTGTCCAAAGGATATGCCAAATGTCTTGCTGTTTACTGAACCATCACCTCTCCAGTGGTCTGCTGCCTTCCTGGCTTCCAGATTGTCATAAATCCCCCTCTAGAGTCTGAGGATTATGATGCAGAAGAGTGGAATAGTGAGGTGTGTCTGGCTCCATATGATAGCTCCCTCCTTGAATCTGAGCTGAAGCAACTGAGGTATGTCTCCTCAATAGGACATAATAAACACTGAAGGTACACTCTCATCTTTTGAAGTCTGGTGAAGAGAGAAGGAGAAGCTTCAATGCAATTAGTCATTTTTACAGAGTAGACACTGACTCAACAAACACCTGGTATCCAGAGGCAGTCAGCTATAAATCTCCCAGCAGTTGCTGGTAGTCCTCACTGCTTACCACCGTTCCATCTCTGGCAGTGCTCTCAGTGTTTGTGTGTTTCCTGCTATTATTGACCCCCGGACTGGCAATGTTTAAGGACTGCTTGTCTCACTCCTTTCTGACTTTGGGAATCTGGACTACTGGCTCTGTATAATGAGTTCTGGACCAGCTGATACCTTGTGCCCATGCATCTGTTCATCTTATGGGATTACTCATGCATGACCTGGACTAGACTGGCTTCCCTATAGTTGCTTTCTTTATGACAATCTGTCTGTCTGGACAATTACTGTTCACAGGCACAGGGCACACCCCTCCAGTTAGAACCCAGGGGAAGGTGTCATGATGTTCCTCCTCACATTGCTTTCTTTCTGGCTTCCAGTCCTTCAATAAGAACAAACAGGGAAATATCATAATTTACTTCATTCCATGTGTGATGAAGCCTGGAGGTGTGGCTAGCAGAGGGTGATGTTATCAGATTGGCTCTCTAACTGAGAAGAACCCAGCCCCAGCAAGAGAAAAGGGGTTGTGGGGAAGACAGCAGAAAGCATATATACTGGGAGTGTGGATTAGAATCTGGTATTCCTTCAGTGAGTTTTATAGAGAGAACTCTGAGACCACTAAAAGAGGGTTTTCTGGGAGAGGGCTAGTTTCTCAGAGGCCTAGTGTGGGGCAAAGAAGTAACCAAGCCACCTCTGAAAGGGTCAGAGAATGGAACCCTGAGTAGGGAATCAGACCTTTGTGCTGGGAGGGCCAAAGGGGTGTGTGTGAAAGCTCTGATGGGGAGCACTGAGGTGTTTTTAATCAAATAGTTAAATATCATGAATAAATTGTGATTTGGGGTAGAATATTCTTGATTATTTAATACCTTTCCCCTTGTTGGTTCCTTTAATAAGGATTTAATTCTATTTTTCTAGAAGTATTGCTTCCACAGAGTGTTTTCTTCAGTTTTATAATAACACACTACCACAGGTTATCCATTCCTTTTTTGGAGTAACTATTAATAAGCTTTGCAAAGCAGGGTTGTGATAAAGTGTGGGGAGAGAGTCATAGCATGATTCTAAGACATAAAGAAGTGCTGCTACTCCAGTGAGAGAGAAAAGAAAGCAGGTCTTGTTTGCCTGTGTCCTGGGCTATCCTAAGCATGTCTTCCTTTCCTCTCCATACCCCTTAACATGTGATAGCATGCTCTTTCTGATTTCCACACCTCTTATTAGAACCCAAGAGATAATATCCTAGTGTAACTTCTTCCATGCTCTTTCTGCCTTTCTGTACTCCAGTTAAAACCCAGGAGAACACATTGCAGTGTCACTTCTACCATAGTCTTCTTGCCTTCCTACAGTCCAATTGAGACCCAAGGAAAGATGTCATAATGTAATTCCTTCCATGATCTTTCTGATTTCTGGCACTCCAATTAAAGTCCAGGAGAAAATGTTGTGATATAACTCCTCCCCTGTGTTTTTAAGATCAAGATATATGAAAAGTCAGGGAGGGTAAAGATTGTTAGAAAATATAAGTGATAGAAACTAAGGCCCTTTTCGCATTTAAGCTTCTCGCACGAGCAGGGGAGGGCAGCTCGCGTGAGAAGGCTCCTCCGGGAGGCTGCCGTTTCCCCCTCCTTCCTTCCACAGGCGAAGGAACGAGGGGGAAGCGGCAGCCTTGCGCGAGCCGCCCTCCCCCCGGGTGAAGCAGGAGGCTGTCGCGTCCGTCTCCCCCGCTCGCACGAAGCAGGAGGCTGTCGTGTCCGTCCCCCCCGCTCGCGCGAAGCAGGAGGTTGTTGCTTCCGTCCCCCCCCCGCTCGCACGAAGTAGGAGGCTGTCGCGTCCATCCCCCCCGCTCGCGCGAAGCAGGAGGCTGTCGCGTCCATTGCGCTAGCGCCCCGCCCCTTCCTTACGCAGGGGCAGAGGGAAGGAAGTGTGACCCGGCCGCCTCCCCAACGCTCCACACAGGAGGTAAGTGCGCGTGGGCGCCGGGAGCGTTGCGCGAGCGTGGGTGATTTTCGCTTTGAGGCGAAAATAAAAAAACCCACGATCGCGCCGCCGCAGCCCTATGAGCGTGGCAGAAGTGGGAGTGCGTCGTGCAGAGCGCCGCTCCCACTCCCGCGAGGCTCACGGGGCTGTTGAGCGACAGAAAACCCATGCAAAAAGGGCCCTAGTAACAAAATCACACTGGCTGGGGGCCATGCTTGCTGAGAAAGCCTGGGAACTGTAGTCCAAAAGTAGTTTTTCCATCTCCTTCTTCTTTTTTTAAATGATTCTAACAGCCACCAGCCACCAGTGTGGGCTGCCACATACTTTGAAAAAAAATGGATGTAAATTTATCCCCCTACAATGGAGTAGGGAAGATGGCTACCCCCTTTTACTGTCTCAGGGTACCGCTCTATAAATAAATGCACATCAAAGCTGTTGTTGTTTTATTCCCAACTGCCACTTTCTTTAGTGCAGAAATCACAAAATCATATGCCACTGGTTGCATTTATAGCCTGACAAGTATCTGAAGTTCTGAAAGGTTTAGTATAATGGTGTAGATTGCAGTAGGCTATGATTTGTGCCAAGGTGTAGCTATTTTTGCTTTCATATATCTGTCAGTCTGGGGTGTTGGACCTTGCTATGAGATTTAGAATTGCAAGCACAGAGAAAGTGGAAACATATTTGATGAAATGATGACTTTGTTCCCCTGCTCCATTTTCGGTTTCAGCTACAAACAACAAATGGAAACACTCACTGATTAACATGCAAGCACATTACCCCCAAATAACACCTTTCACTATTTCTATGATGATGCTGACAACATTATTGCAGGATAAAAAGTACCCATTTGATACACAGTTGTTTTCCCAGAAAACAAAGATAATCAGAAGGGTGGAGAGATGAAGCACTTGGTACAGCTCATTCCACAGGGCTCTATTTATACATATCTCTCATTGTTCCTTCCAGTAAAGATCCCTTTAAATGCCTGAAGATGATTTACATGACAAAGGTGTTACCTTGAGTTTAAGAACTTAAAAGAACTAATTCCACTTCTGGAAGGAAAGGCAATTTCTCTTTGTGCACCTCAAAGGTTAATGTTCCCAAGAAAACCTTGTTTATTTGTGTGTGTGTGTGTGTGTATAAAAGTGATTTTCTTCCCTCACCAATTCAGTTCTCACTAACCAGAAGGCTGTCCAGATGCTTAAAACAAAAAGGCCTCTGGAGGATTATCAGAGATTACTGAGACAAAGATAGACAGCCAAGATGTACAGCTATGCAGCATAAGTTCAGTTACTAGGGCGTATATTACCCAATAAACTCCCAGACACGTACCAACTCTATGCAGAGCTCCATAATTTAATCTTTCCTTCCTTGGCAATCCAGGACATTTATGCTGTGATTCTTCAAGCCAGTCACTTTCACCTGTAGGCCAATTGTGATCCTATTAGACAGCCTGTTGCTTCATCAACCAGAAATCTTTACCCCTTCTCTCTGAGATCATCTGGGTACAAGTAACCACACCTAGTTGGCTCCTCAACTGGAATTTGTGAGCAACGCAGCACATTTGGACTCAGTACTTCTTGGGTTTTTTTGTTGTTGTTTTTTTCATTTTCAAACATGGGGGTTTACACAAGAATTCCAATCACAGTATTAGGGGCAGACTGGTCAAGGCACAGCCAACACAGATTTAGAATCTAAGAGAAAGAAGTCTTTCTAACCATTGTTTGCAGTCCAAAACCAGTGCACAAGTGATAAAAATGTAAAAATTAACAACAATTTTATGGTCCAAAAAGAGATGGGAGACAAAAAGAGATGGGAACAAAATGTTTTTGGAGTGCATTTCAGCACAGATAATTGAAACTGTGGATACTGGTCACCTGCATATGGGGGACCTACTATATTTCAATGATAGATGCAAAACTGGGTTTCCTGAATATCAGGAAATGCTGACAAGAAGAATGGTGAAGAAATAAGAATCTTTGCAGTTCAGGACTTATTCTTTGCAGTCATCATCATATTCATCATCATATTCATCATCATCATCATCATCATCTGGTTCTGTGTGAATTTGCACCAAACACACATAATATCCAAGTGTCCTGCACAAAACAAACAATTAAGCAAACATGATTTTCTGCACAAAAATATAGCATTTCCACCACAGAAAAGAATATCTCAGTGCATAAAAGATTCTTCAAAACTTTTTTGAAAACTTTCTTACTGAAAGGAAATAAATGGTAAAATTATTCCTTCTTGCCTGTGGGAATAAAATTTATGAAGATCTACATCCCAGTTCAACATTTTTTTTAGATTTTTTTTTTCCCCAAAAGCAGAAGTGGGTTGATGAGCACTTCATTCTCCTGTACCCCAACTGGAATAACTCCACTGACTGTTGGTCAGCTTCAGGTAAAATCCAAAGTACCTGTTATGACCTACAAAGCCATATAAGATTCAGGCCCAAGTTATCTGAAGGACTATATTCTCCTATATGAATCTGCCCAAGTTTTAAGATGTTTAGGTGAGAATCTTCTCTTTGTCTCAACAGCCTCACAGATACATCTGCTGGGAACATAGAAGAGGTCCCTCCCATTAGTGGCTCTTAGGTTCTGGAATCCACTTCCTAGATAGGTTAGACTGATGCTTTTCTTGCTGTTCTTCCATAGGCTTGTGAAGACCTTTCTGCTTTGACAGATGTTTGAGAGCTTATTATCCAAGGGAAAAAAATGAAGGGACGTAATTCATCACTAAGCTTCTTCTCAAAGGTAGCAATGAGTAACTCAGCAGTAGTCTTTCTGCTGCAAGGACATCTTTGAAAGCCATGTAGTTTTTGAAGGCTATTCTTAATTTGGGACTTATTCTGTGCAAAACAACTATATGCAAATTTTGTGCTGAATAAGTCTTGAACTGTGAAGATTCTCATCAGTCCAGAATTCTTCTCATCAGGATTTCCTGACATAGAAAAATAATTTTCAACCATTTTTCAAATATCTTCTAACTTCCTTTCCATTCTTAGAAAAGGTTATTTTATAATGTGCTATCTTGTCTATTTTGTTGTTCTTCTGTTTAATAGTAATGCTTTTAACCATTTGTTATTCTATTGTTGGTTTAATTAGATTTTTAAAAGCTGCATCTGGTTTAATCCTTGGAAACCATCTTGAGTCCTGGTTTGGCTAAAAGGTAGAAGGATGGTGATAGTGATGATGATAATGATGATGGTGGCTATTGTTGTTGTTGTTCCCACTGCTAGTTGTGGTGGCATATGTGGCACTCCACGTGGACCCCAGAGAGCCTCAAGGGTAGAAAACTAACCCCAGGTCCACCACAGTTTCCCATTCCTGGTTTAGACAAAATCCCTCTTCAGTGTACTCTATGGAAAGAGTGAGTGAGAGCACCTGACCTTCTGAAAACATACGTAGGGTGAATTATGTCTGATTCTTACATCACCATGCCCTCCTACATGCTTTGAGCTTTTACATGTTCAGGAGAATGGCTACAAAAAGACTATAGTTACCTTCTGCCAAGGTGGTAATATAACCCATATGAATTATTGATTTGGCCCAGGAAGTGGGGAAACCCTGAGGAAGGTGTTACCCTAATTTCTGGGTCCCTTCGGGGACACGTCAATGTGCTCCATGTGATGGGGAATGAAAACTAGCCAGAGCATGAGCAATAGCAATGTGAGAGGCAGGGTAACCTAGCGGGGTCTTTTTACCCAGTTTTTGCAGGGTCAGGCCAAGCCAAAACCAAACAAAATGTCTAATAAATGATTTTATTGAATAAAAGTCTCACACACCAATGTAATCACTCACACACTCACTCAAGACCTATTAAGAAGCAAAAGAGAGGAAACTGGATAGGGGAGTACTGAAGGGATTGTAGCTGGGGTAGTACTGCACCTTTTCCTGAAGTCCTTGGTCTGGGAAAAACAGCGGAGAAGTGGGGCTCAGCACGGAGAGGGCTGAGGGGATTACTCAATGGACAGAGAAACTGTCAGCTGGGATGACCGGGAGTGATCCAAAGAAACACTCAAAAACTAGGACTATTTTTAAGGAGAAAAGTACGTGGAAGGCTAATCCTTTCCTGGGGAGAACAATGGGTGTTGCAATGAGAAAGAAGCTCCACAATGGTAACTTCCTTTGCATGATGAGATTGAAAGGTGTTGCCAAAGTCTCAGGATCTTCGGCTGCATTGGGTTGTGGTGTGACTTCATGTAAATGGTCCCTGCCTAATAGAATTTTATTGCTTCCAGTGCCCAACTTTGTAGGAAAAACTCTTAATCCCTTCAAGTTGGCTCCTTAAAGACTGAGGACCTTTTGTCCACTGTGGGTTGGCACAGTTTGAGGTCTCCTGTGGCTATGTGACAGGGGAGTTTACTGGCCTGACCTGGTTCTTCCGATCATATGACCGTTGTTGCCTACGTGCTCATTCAGGTGATCTTTCTGGTGGGTTAGATTATGTTTTATATCAAAGTTGTAGACCCTGGGACAGGGTTTACCAAGGGGGCATTGATTGAGATCAAAAGGAGAAGGAGAGCTGGAGCAGGAGAGAAGCTGCCACTGGCAGGTCTAAACAGTAGGCACCTTTTCACCATGAATAAAGTAGTGGTATTTTCAGTTCTGTATTTAACAGGGAACAAAGCATACTTTGTAGCATACTTTCTTTACTGCATTTAGTACTGTTTTAACACCCAAAGGCCCCAGATCCTATCTGGTTTTGGAAGCTAAGCAGGGTCAGCTCTGGTTAATACTTGAACAGGACACTGACAATGAATTCCAATTGCTGCAGACTATATTTCAGACGAAGGAATGGGCAAAATGACCTCTGAGTAATCCTTGGATAAGGAAATCCAGTGGGATTCATGGAGTTGTCATAAGTTGACAGGTGACTTGAAGGCATGTACACACATTTGCTTCTACTTAACATTTTTATTTAGGGCTTTGAGATTGCCTGTAAATGTTGGAATACAACTAAGCACCAGGCAGAAGAGTCATGCAATGAAATTCTCAACTGGCACCTTACTGGATGCTTGGGATTTTTAGCACAGTGCGTATCTGTCAAATTTAATCTATAACCTGTATTGTTGTTGTTGTGTGTGTGTGTGTGTAATGTGTGTGTGTGTGTGTATCTATATATCTATATCTACATATAGGAACTTAAATTGCAAGTGTGTTTGCAAGATTCAGTTATACTTGGCCCCGTAGAATCCATATAGAGATACAGCAACATTTTGTAATTCTTATGAATGAAAGAGTTTAAAATGGTAACGTGAAGATGCAGATCACTCATCCATGGTTGCTTGACCTTCTTCTTTCCCATAGATCCAAAAAAGGCCAGGGGATGGAGGAGATGCAGTTCATTGAATCAGTTTAGCATGGAACTCCCACATCAGTTCAGCATGGAACTCCCTGAGGAGAAATCTCTCAACTCTGACTGGCATAGCCAGTCTCCTGAGGAGAACTGCTCTTTGAGACACAATAATTCTATTTACAGTACAGAAATCCAAGTGCTTATTGAGGAAGCAAAGTAGGCCTGACTGTATGGGAATAAAAACCCAGGGATGGATGCATATGACAATTTTGTTTTCACCTATGGATTAAAAAAAAAACTTCATTTTTTTCTTATCCTGTCCATGAAGAACAGTGTAAATCATGAGAAATTTCCATCAAAAATGAACTAGATGGAAGTCTGAATGATCTACACTGTTCATTTTATCTAGATACAGATGTTCCCAGCATAGAGAGGAACACATTCCATAAAATTGTCATAGAACTATTAAAAATGTGGAGCCTTTGAGTAACAAAGAGCTACCAACCTTAATTCAACCAGTCCTTCCTCTCTTTATATCCTAATTCGGAAGTGCACAGAACATGGCCCAAAAGCCACATGTGGCCCCAAGACCATATGTCCTCCACCTTTTTGTGTGTCCACCCAGTTCTGGAGGAAAGATGGAACAGGACACTACCTTTGTAATGCCTGCAAGTCTCTATCACAAAATGAATGACATTAACCAGTCATTCAGCAAGCCACACAAAAGATTGTCTTCATCTAGGCCCTTTTCGCACCTTAGCTCATTGTGGCAGTGGGGAGTGGCGCTCGCATGAGCAACCACTCATGCTCATGACAGCCCTTTTTGCCTTCCACATCAGCTTCATTGTGGCACGACCGTTGCACTCATGCCCAGCCCCTTCCTTCTGCAGCGCAGTCTGGGAGCTGTAGGCTGAGCTGGGGGAAGGAAGCACGACCGGGCCGGCTTGCCGACACACCGCACACAGGTAAGTGCACAAGGGCGCTGCGAGCATTGCGCAAGCACGTGGTATTTTCAGCTTAAAGCCGAAAATCAAAAAATGCGCGTGCGCCCCACTTTAGCCTCGTGAGCCTCGTGCGAGTCAGAGTGCGTCAAGTGCTCAAGGAGCACTAGCGCAAAAAAAAAAAAAGCATGCTAAAAGGCCCTAAACTTAGTTCTCTTTGCTGCACAAACCATTACACAACCAATACTCCACTCTGGAAATGGGATATGGAAGGGGAGGCAATCTGAAATGCATGTGGAATACAGACAAAGCTGCATGGGGCACCAGCGCCTCTATCAAAGAAGGATAGCATTCAGACAAGAAAGAAAAAATTTAAAAAGGCAAATCCTCAACAGGTTCAACAACTTCAATCCCCAGTTCCCCTTCCTCCATTAGCAATTCTAAAAGCACCATCACTTTAAGAACTGAATCTCCTATAACATCACACTGTCCTGGACAGTCTATAATGTCAGCTACCCAGGGTCCAAGTCAGTCTGAAGGTGTGTTAGCTGACAGCTACATCTGGTCCAAGAATAAACTGGAAGATTATACCTTTTCCTTAGGCAACTTGCTCCAGCAGTCAGGACTCAGTGTTCTCCTTTGTCAAGACTTATTGCCACTGATCTAGGAAACCAGACTTCCATTTTAAAAGAAAACATGTTGTAGAACAATCCCTGATTCTCATGACATCAATGGAGAGCAGGCCAACAGACTTTCCTTCCCATGTGTTTTGGATCTGAAGTTTCCTGTGATCAACATAGCTCTGTGTTCCCAAAGAGCAATTTATTTTTTCCACAGAGGACACTTCATTTGAACACCAATTGAGTAGGGTCATTCCCTTCTTCTTGATGCATTTGACACTTCTGATACTTTGGTTCTCTGAAAGCTTTTACTTTTACCCATACCAATCAAAAGTAAGAGAAACCAGGACCTCTATTCTCAGTAGAAGCTCTGTCTTTTCTGTGATCCCTTCTAACAAAGGAAATCTAGAAGCTATGTCTTGCTCAGAATGATTTCCATCTACCCTCTTTTTATGATTCATCTATGTATAATTTCCCCCCACTTCCCAATAAAAATAGATTTTTATTTTATTTTTTTTGTGGTGCTATGGAGACAACAACATGAAATAGGGAAAAGTTAAACCAATTCATTCAACCAATCTGGAAGGGTACAATTGGAAATTGAATGTACCCTGTCCAGGGATATTGGGAAGGGATCAGGGTTATATAGCCGTAAAAGTGCTTCCTGCAAGCATAAGTATGGAGATGCTACAAGAATCCCTGTGCTATACCTCAGCATATCCACCACCTTCTGGTGCAGTTTCTTGCAGCTCTTGACATAATAACAGAAATGCTGAGAGTGACAATCCACCACCTTCTGGAGGTCTGCATGACTCCCACTCCTGGTGTAATTCTTCCTTCTCAACTAGAACAGACCCACTACATCAGAAGAAATTTGATAAGTCAGCATTTACGTAAGCTCTACTGATTCAAAGGGGGTTTGAATTGCATAGAAATAATATCATCCAAACCTTAAGGCATCCTTGTAGTCATTTTTTCGGCATATTACAGTGAGTTACCCTAAAAGGTGGTGGATGTTAGGGTCTACCCCCAATGCCAGTGTCTCATTAGAATTTGGGGAAATTACAGCTTAAACAAGGCCTGCAAGAGGAGGGTAAAGGCAGGTTCTTTTCACCTATGTATATCAGTAGTAACTTCACAAAGGCTCCAGTTAAAGATAAAGAAAGGATTTTATTTGGAATCAACAAACACACAGGAAATCAGAGACTCTAACTGTTATCCCAGAAGCAGACTCTGTCCCGGGGATATATAAAATTGATATCAAATATGCCCTCCACCCCAGAGAGGTTGCCCAGTTGGGGGTGTAGACAAATAGGTTGAACAATAGGTCAAGGCCAGGAAAATGCCCAGTCACATTTCCCAAGGAGACCTCAGGCTAGATACGTCCTCACAAACAAAAGGTCCTCAGCCACAAATAGCCAACTTGAAGGGATTATCGGGTTTTCTCCAGGTTGAGCAACTCCAACTTCAGAGAATCCTACAAGGGTGAGGTCCATTTACATGAGCCAATCATGCAAACTATCTAGTTACCATCGTGTGGCATTTTTCCTTTTATTTTGGCCTGCGTTCTGCCCTATAAGTAGTCCTCGATTTTGAGTGTCTCTTTGGAAAACTCCCTGCCATGCTAGCAGACCCACACTCTGTTAGATGAGTGCTCCCCTCAGCCACCTTTCTTTGCTGAGCTTCTGGACTAAAGACTTCTGGACAGGTGCAGTATCAATACCTTTCCATCCTCTCCACTATATCCCCTATCAATTTTCACCTCTTTCCCTTCTCGATAGGCCTTGTGTCCATGAGGGAATGGGTGCATTGGTGTGTGAGAACTCATTTATTAATAAAATCCTTTTATTAGTACATTTGTCTGGCTTTTTGCTTGGCCTAACCCTGTAAAATTTGGGTAGAAGATCCTGCTGGGTTACCCTGCCCCTCTTTTTGCTATTGACAGTGCTTTACTAATTTCTCCAATCTTTACATTTTAGAGTGAATCAAGGTGTCCCCCCATGGGACCCTCAGAAGCCAGAGTAACATAACAACCTTACAAGGTTGTCAGAAAGTAAGGTGTGAAAGACTGGATAAAGAGAGAAATTGGGAAAGAGGGTGATAGTTACCAATCCTGGAGAAGAAGGATGATGTAGAGAGGCTCAGAAAGCATGTGAGGGTAGCACAGATAACTGGTGGCCTGGGACCTACATATTATTCCCAAGCACTATGTCCAATGTGCTACAAGTTGCTACGGCCGAAGTTAGGGTTTACATACCCTTTTTCCTAACCTGAAGCAGTGTTCTGGAAAAGTCTTAAAATGTTCTCATGGGACTGACAAAAGCATTCCAAAATAAGTGATTGCTTTAGCACCAGAGTGATAGAATTTATGGGAATCTTGATAACCTCTTGAAGTCTGGACTGGTAGGGGCATACGAAAGGTCTCCATAGGGTGAGATCAAAAGAGATAGTCTCTAATTGTCTTATCCAGGCCCATTCAGAAATACAAAGATCTGAGGTTGATGAAGAGATTACCTGGAACTCCATTTATGCCAAGGTTTTTCTACCTAATCCCCTCTGAATTTAGGGTCTGACCATGTCTCAAGTCAGCTTGACCTTTTCCAGTCAACACATCTTTGATTAACGTATTTCTAGCCATATGAAAAGCACATGCCTCAGAACTGGGGGTACAGGTTAGGGTAACAAGGGGTTGAACGGCATTCGTAAAATACAATGCTCAGAAATAGTTATTGACTCCACATTTGGTCTGATCAGCACGGAATAGAGTGGAATTCTTTGTTCTCAAGATGTGGACACTGCACTTATCTTGGTACAAACTGATTGGACTACATTTTAAAAACACTTGCTTAAATAAGACACCAAGATCTCCTGTGTGAGTAGTCCTGTGAAGCTGTATTTTACCACCTCATACATCCACTTTTGAATCTTTGTAGCTAAATTTATCCCTCTTGATTATTAAGTTGTTGGTTGACACCCAGAGTTCTAGCCTGTCAAAATTGTTTTCATTCTTGCTTCTGTCTTCTGTCATAGAATCATAGAGTTGGAAGAGACCACAGGCACCATCCAGTACCACCCCCTGCTATGTAGGAACACACATCAAAGCATTCCCAACAGACGGCCATCCAGCCTCTCCTTAAAAAGCTCCAAAGAAGGAGACTCCACCACACTCCACTAAGGCAGCATATTCCACTTCTGGACAGCTGTGACCATCAGGAAGTTCTTCCTGAGGTTCAGGTGGAATCTCCTTTCCTGCAGCTTGAATCCATTGCTCCTTGTCCTAGTCTCTGGAGCAGTGGAAAACAAGCCTGATCCCTCCTCAACATGACATCCCTTCAACTATTTAAATATGGCTTTCATGTCCCCTCTTAACCTTCTCTTCTGCAGACTTCCTAAGCTTCCTATGCCATTCCTCACAGGGCATGGCTTCCAAACCCTTCACCATTTTGGTCACCCTCCTCTGGACAAGCTCCAGCTTGTCAATATCCTTCTTGAATTGAGGTGCCCGGAACTGGACACAGTATTCCAAAGGAGATCTATCCAATGCAGAATAGAGTGGTAGCATTACCTCCCTTGATCTAGACACTATACTCCTACTAATGCAACCAAGAATGCATTGGCTTTCTTGATTGCTGTATCACACTGCTGACTCATATTCAACTTGTGATTTACCAACACTCCTAGATCCCTTTCCTGCATACTGTTATCCAGTCATATTAGCTTGCCCTTCCAACTTTAGGTTGTCTGCAAATTTGAAAAGCATCCTCTCCACTCCTTCAATAAGATCATTTATAGAAATACTGAACAGGGCCTAAAAGCACATTCTTCAATACTCCATTTAAGAACTCCATTTAAGGTGTCAGAAGCTATTGATGAGCACTTGTTAGCTACAGCAGTAGATTCAACAAGTGTTACCATTTTAACTTTTAAAACTCTCTCTTTCTGTCCCTCTGTGAGATAGAGTGAAGGATAGAGTAAAGGAGTCCAAAAACTGAACTCGATGCTGTTAATTGCCATCCAGTCATCTTTAGCTTATGACAATCCAATGAATAAGATACCTCCAAGAGACCTTGTTCTTAAAAACCTTGCTAAGATCTTGCAAACTAAGGGCATAGGTTCTTTGCTTGTGTCTATCTACCCGTAATGTGGTCTTTTTGTCTTACCATCTTCAACTTTACTTAACATATTCATTGTTTCTCATGTGTCATGCCATTTCAAAAAATATGCAAAGTACAATAGCCTCATTATGTCATGTTGGCTTTAGGAAAAGTTCAGGCTTGATCTTGGATTAATTTGTTTGTCTTGCGCAACTTAGCCTGTGAGCAGCTAAGGCAGGTGGTTTCCTCCAGACTTCCTCCCCAACTTCCCCTGGGAGATACACCCAGCCACCCCACAAACTAGAAAGCCAACCCAAGAATCTATTCCCACTTTAAGTCATGACTTGAAGTGAGAGTTCAGCCTTCAGGCCAGCCCCAAGGGAGGCTTTCTTCTCCAGTTATCCCAGATGCATAACCTAAAGATGCATTTCTGGTGCCCTTCCCTTCACCAAATGGTTACCATAGGTGTTCATTGAATGCCTACTTCTCACCCCACTCTACGTGCCAAGTGAAAAAACACCACAAGCCAATTGTTACAGTCTCCACACAACAGCATAAGTTAGGCAAAAACCTGCAGACAACAGGAAAATAATCCTTAGCCAGCCCTGAAGTCAACAGCATAGCTTACACTGTGTGTCAGATATGGGAGGGTAGGTCAAGAACTTCTAGCAGAAGAGGGAGAGGAGGTGGTGACCAGGATTATAAAGCCTATCACTCCACTCCCCACACTCTTTCTCACAGTTTACAGGGCTGTGACACAGTTTAACATAGTCTCTTCCACCTGGAAGACAGCAAAGGCATCTTCCTGCTGTGAGGCTGTGTAGCCCAGAAAGTGAGATGGGTTTCAAATGAGACAATTGTCTTCCAGTCAACCTTCTTTAGCATCCAACATTCACAATTATGCATAGAAAAAAAAAGACAACTGTGCATTTTGTACATAAGCAAAAACAGTATTTGAGTTTTGCGTAGTTTTGGAGTAGTCTTAACAGCATCTGTTCCTTTATCTGGTTGTTAGTCTCCAATGGAGTAGTCTCACTGAATCAATGAATGCATTGACTACATATATGTTGACTTAACAAGGCTCATTTATTCTACAAATCCAGCAATTGAATTTAGGTCCAAGTCACTGTCACACCCAGTTTACTCCTGTTAATCTACATATATGGCCATTTCTGCACTAGACTGTTATAGTGCTCTTATTCCACTTTCAACATCTATGGAATCCTGGGGTTTGCAGTTTAAGGAGGGGCCTCAGGGGATGTTGAAAGTGGAATAAGAGCACTATAACAGTGTAGTGCGGAAATGACCTATAATTAAATCAAGCCAGCAAGAACTGCTTTCCCTAGGTAAAGGGCTATTGTGCCATCAAAGAAGTCCCCTAGGAAGGATGCAGAGTGGCATCATTTCCTGGTTGAGCTGACTGCAGTGGTAACCAGTGACACCCATTTTAGTGGGGTTGTGAATCTGCTCTGGGTCCCATCTTTGGCCTTTCTGAAGCACCTCCCATCCCACAATAGGGATGGGGAAAGGACGGGATCTCAATGACACTTCTGCATGACACTGTTGTGGTCTTATCCTTCTCTCATCTCCAGGCAGTGCAATCATGGATTAAATCATTGATGAGTATTCCCTATCAATGACACATGATTGTGTCACCATCCCCAGACTTACCTGCCCTGCAGAAACCACAGAAAAGCTGGAAAATTACTTGGCTGTGCCACAGAAGGAAAAATCATGGTCATCATGTTCTCTTCTGCAGGGAGTCAGATGGTCTGGATAGGAATGCTCCCATTGCACTCCCCTCTTGGCAGAGCTACTGCTGGGATCCCCACCAGACAACTTCAGAAAAAGGTAAGGTATGGAAAGGGCCTTTGTAAAAGTTACCCAAGGTGCTGAACTTATTTGGTGGATAAGTCTTAGCACCTCTCAAATGTTGACCAAAATCTAGAGTAGATTCAGTGGCCCTCTGACATTGGACTTCTTTGCTGTCCAGATTAAGAATACTCAAAAATTAATGAGACAGCGTAAGCACCATTGTTGAATAAGGTTAAAGAAAAAAAACATTTGCTCTACTTACATAAGCCCCACTAATTAAATAGGTCTACTGTCATTGAGAATAAAAGTTCAATTTATCCACTACATTTTAAATAGTTTCTGGACTTCCAAATTCACTCCAAGTTTTTGTTCAAACTTTGAAGGAGCTTTCCAAGGTGGTGAAGCCTATGCTTCAGCTAGGTCCAGCACATTGGATAGTTCCTTTAAACTTTGGACTAAAGCCCATAATATATTCCCCACCCTGGTGAAATGAGGATGATCAAAAGCTTGGCTTTTTGTTAGATACGAAGGACGGGAATCCAAAGAGGATGATAGGAAAAGGAAGGCAAAGTGGATGGCTGGACAGAAAAATCCAACATTTTCTTTCTCTTTGGTCCACCCTGGGCAGCTCTTCTTGACCGCTGCTGCAATGTTTATCATTGCAGAAAATTGGTAGCATAAAATGGATCACTCTCCACTCACCGCACAAAGGAAGTGACAGTGATTCTGAGCTAATGGAAAGGTCTGTATTGCATGAGAAAACGCCAGGCAAGCTAAGGCCTTTGAAAAGCAAAAGAGTCCTACTTGTTTGAACTTTAGTTTATCTGATGGAAACACTAGCTGTCAGCTCAATCCAGCTTCTCTTTCTTCTTTTCAGAGACTGCTCGACAGCCCTTATTGAGATAAGCTTCAAGAGGGGGAAAAATGGAGAGGAAAGGGCAGAGGGAGTCAGCAAATGCATCTGCACAAGGGGAGCATGATGGAAAAAGAAAACACTGGAGAGAGCTTGGATGGAAATGAACAGTTAAATATTTTAAAAAGCAGCCTATTATGCTCTTAGACCTTGGCCAAGGGAATCACACTTTATTTCTGCTCCCCTGAACAGCTACACAGTCTAGATGTAGGCTCTCCTGTGCTCTTTTCAACATTGGTTATTCAACATTGTAAATCCTGAATTTGAGAGATCAACATGCTCTGTGGTGATAAGATACCAAATTAAAGAAACAATGTCAGGGATGGGGAACCTGAAGACTCAGTGGTGTCTTTATTAGTATGCTAATGGCTGTAGGCCAGCTGTGGGTGGGACCACTAACCTAGAGTGGCAACGGATGGTATCCCTGTGAATAAGGTCATAAATTTGCTGAGGGACTTACTCTGAATATTAGAGGAGCTGTTCAGTGTGGTGAACCTTGTCCACAAAATAGCTTCAGGACTTTAGATAACTTCTTTAAAGTTTAGACTGAAGTTCAGAGTAGGTTTACTTTCCCCATGACACTGTAGTCACTAGCAGCCAACACTGGTCCGTGGAGCTACACTCACTGTTGATTTAACCCCATTTGCGCATGCACACACAGAGAGAGAAACTATTCACACACTTCCATAAAGACAACCTTCCCATCTCCAATCTTTCAGATGCTCCATAGCGGCAAAAGTGTATTTATGCAAATTTTTCAACTGTACTGATTTTTAGCTATTAATTCTTTAAAAATGTATCCATGGTCAGGTATTTTTTTCTTTCTCTCTTTTTAAAAGTACAAATTTCTAAGACAAGGTGGACTTTGTCTGCCAACGAGCCTCACATGGATCATTTCAGCAAGACTCTGGAAAACACCAAAATGCTCTGTATTCCCTACAGATGCTCCACATGTGGCCCACAGTCTTGAATTACAAATGTGTGATCTAGGGGAATGCTATGTAGGAACAAGTACAGGTTGTTCTGAGCTAGAACTGATTGTGGAGTTATTTATTGGTTTACTAGCAATAAAGCTCACTTTCTAACAGTAGTGCCTCCCAGTTTCCAATATCAAATGAAGACTAGCATTCTGTTAGTCACATAAACAAGTGTAACTGAAATGTTGCATGGGTGTACTGAACTTTCCTGGTCATTGCAGAGGGAGGAAATCTCTACCTTCTTCACACAATGACGAGAACCCCTGCAGAATTTATCTTCTTCCTGGAGCCCTTCAAACCATTTAATGACTGGTGGAGAGTGAGGCTCATGAAAGAAGTGTCTGGATATGACTCTCTACCCAGATGCAGAATGACACAGGGACTTTCTAGCACTTAGTGGGACTTGTTTTCTGCTTCTCCAGAGACTAGGACAAGGAGCAATGGATTCAAAGTGCAGGAAAAGAGATTCCACTTAAACCTCAGAAACAAATTCCTGATGGTCAGAGCTGTCCGGCAGTGGAATATGCTGCCTTGGAGTGTGGTGGAGCCTCCTTCTTTGGAGGTTTTTAAACAGAGGCTGGATGGTCATGTGTTGGGAATGCTTTGATGTGTGTTCTTGCATAGCAGGGGGTTGGACTCAATGGCCCTTGTGGTCTCTTAAAACTCTAGGATTCTATGATCTATGACTTTGCAGGTCCTGGAGGATAGTTTTGCTAAACACACTAGCAGTATACTTACTTGATACTCTCCCTCTCTGCTGGCCATTAAATGTCCATGAAGAAGGATGTAGGAGGAAGGTGAGTCCAGTAGGAGGAGACGGGGGAGATATATTGAGGCTCTACCTGGACATAACTTTATCTTACATCTCCTGCTTCAGGATCTTGGAGAAAATCTGGAGAAACCTGGAAATGCAGTCAGATCCAGCTCAGAATACTCCTTTTCCCCCTGACAGGCTCCTCAGCCTCATCTTTAACAAGTACATGGGAGATGCTTGCAGCATAGTTTTATCCTTGCAAAGAATAATTTTATCTGTTGAATTTGTCTGGTGCAGATGGTTGAGAATTGTTCCTACTTCTTATAAGGGCATTTTGTGACTCACAAATGTCAATTTACTGGAACAGAAAGAACCTGAGAGATTTAAAAACACAGAATCGGGGGGGGGGGGCGGAATCTGCAAAGCTTTTTAAATTCCTAGAAAGAGGTTAATCAGGGATGTAATTCTCTCGTAATTTTGTTTTTGATCAAAGCCAGAAGTGATTGTGTCAATTTTCTGCCACTACAAGAAGGTCTTCAAAAACTGTACAGTTGTCAAAGGCTATTTGCATTTTGGGACTTATTTTGTGCAAAATTTTGACATCACACTCTTATGCTGAAAACTGCATCTCTGCAAAGAGACATTGGCTCAAATTCTGCAACATGAGCTGCAATGAGTAACTTTAAAATGATGTGCTATTTTGCTGACGTAATATTCTACCATGTTAAAGAATGTGACAGTGCTCAACTGGACACCATGCAAGATGTCCCATTGCAAAAACAGCAATTCCCATCACATGACAGAATACTCCACAAGATGCCTCATTGCACCATGGGCACTCCCAACACATAATGTGGCCTTATGAAAGGAAATTTTTTTATCAACAAGTTTTTATTTTTAAAAATTTATTATTATTGTTTACATCCCTAAGATAAAACTCCACCACTTGAGGTCTAGTATGTACCAGCTCAGAATGATAAGTTGAGCCACTCATGTGGCATTTATTTTAAGCACAAGGGATGCATAGAATCCTCTTGTGTTCTTCCTTAGCCTGAATTTTAATATGTTCAAGGGAGGAACTCAGTGCTTCCAACCCAACAAATTGTTGGCTGCCAACTTTTGCCCCTACGTCTCATCAGTTTCCTATTCGACCATGAGAAACAAGGGTAGTGAAATTTCTTGTAGGGAGTTTTACACATCAACAAAGACAGACATTTCACTATGACCATTTCTGCACTAGTCTGTTATAATGCTATAATTCCACTTTCAACATCCTATTGAATCCTGGGGTTTGCAGTTTGCCCCTCCCTAAACGGCAAACCCCAGAATTCCATAGGATGTTGAAAGTGGAGTAATAGCACTATAACAGTCTAGTGTGGAAATGGCCTGAAGGCGCTTTATCAAAGTGGTCTATTTTTCTTTTTAAATAATTTTATTTCTATTAAGTTACCCATACTAATAGCTATTAGTATCAGAGTGGTCTATTAAAGAATATTCTCGTTTTGGAGTAACAGGAAAGCCCTGAGCCCTGTCAACGTTGTGTAACCAATACTTACTTTCCAAAGGAAGTTGTGTTAATTCCAATTGTAACTGAAAAAAACAAACAAACACTAAACTACAAAGCAAAGCAGGGAAAGAGGCAGCAGATAAATCAGTGAACCAAAATTACAGCTCCACAGAGCGCCTCATATCTGTTAATCCAGTAGCGTTGGGATGGCTTCCACAGCTCCCCCATTGTGGTCTTCGAGATAATCTCTCTCATTCACGACACTGCATGCTAAAAGAACATTGTTAGAGTTTCCCTCCTGGCAGCCAATAGCACATTGTTTACTGCACAACTGAGCTGGAGTGGAATGCGGGGAATTAGCTATTAACGATGTGAGATGAAAAGTTGATATTGCGAGACAAAATATCAGGACTGCTATATAGGATTAAAAGCTCCACTGAGAATGTCTGAATGACAGAGTGACTGAGGCACATCCAATTTCCTACAGCTGGCAGACTTTTTAATGTGCACCAAAATATTTCTCCAATAATCACTACATTATCTGTGGAATCTCTTTGCAAGTGCAAGCAAAGTTTCAATGAGGACTGCACAGAAAGTGTTTCTTGTCTCTTCTTCCTTCTCCTCCTTGCTTAACATGGTCACAGAATTACCAGAATAATTGAAAGCAGATACCATTTTCTCCTAGTGGGCCTCCCACTGCGTGCATGTATTTGTGTATATCTTTGTTGTGAGATGGGTAGTACATCCTTAAAGGGTGCATTTTATTAAAAGGTGTTGATTCACTCTAGGGCCATTTCCACACTAGCCTGTTATAGTGCGATGATTCCACTTTCAACATCCTCTGGAATCCTGGGGTTTGCAGTTGCGGGAGGGGCCGGCCAGCTGCAAACCCCAGGATTCCAGAGGGTGTTGAAAGCGGAATCACCGCGCTATAACAGGCTAGTGCAGAAATGGCCTAGGATTCTACACTCCCCTTAATAAGTAAACCCGCTGCCACTTTATGCATGCTCACAAGGTGTGTTTAATGCATTTACATATATGACTACTTGCAGGGCAAAAATTGTTAATCAGGACTGTGATGGATGCAGCACTGGGAAAGGGGCCTTTGCACACTATACAATAAAAGAACCATGATTCCATTTTAATTACCATGGCAATACCCTATGGAATCCTGGGATTTCATGTTTCAAGAGTATTTAGAATCCTTAACCAAAGAATTCTAGTGCCTATCCAAACTATAAATTCCAGAATTCCAGGGAAGGAGGGACTTTATTGGTATCTTGTCTTTTCTTCAAAACACAAATTCAAGATTCCTGCCTTGAGAATGCATCCATGGCAATTAAGGTGGAATCGTTGTGCTGTAACTATGTAGTGCGAAAGGGGATGAGGTTGCTCGAAGCTGTCATAATCACACCAGAAAAATTTTGAAATTCTTACATACAGGAATGAAATCAGCAACAATTTTCAGTCCCATGATCACAACATGAGACTAAAGTAGCAGATGCAAAGGGAATACTGTATTTTCAAAGTAAGCAACGAATGCTACATTTTCCTAGTTCCCACAATCTACACCAAAATGATTTTAACATCCCAGCTCATTGGAAGGAAAACCAGCAAGAAGTAATAGCAAAACCTAGTATGCTATAATATGTTGCTGCTTCAGTGTCCCTTTCTCAAAATACTGCCATTGCAAGCCTTGGTAAAACTATTCACTGTGATTAGAAGCTGGAGCTGCCAGCCATGAAGCTGTACTCCTGCTCTTCCTCCCCTTTTCCTCCCTAACTTCTTGCTCAAATGGAGAGCTTAGGAGAAAATGTTTTTGGAGACAGACATTGACCATTTCTACACTCCATTGTTATAGTGCTATTATTCCACTTTCAATATCCTGTGGAATTCTGGGGTTTGCAGTTTACTGAGGCCAAAGAGCTCTCTGGCTGAGAATGCTAAAGGCTCTCCCTAAACTGCAGACCCCAGGATCCCATAGGAGGCTGAAAGCTGAATAATAGCACTATAATACTTTAGGGTGGAAAAGGCCCTAAAGCCATTTCCGCACTAGCCTGTTATAGTGCGATGATTCCACTTTCAACCTCCTCTGGAATCCTGGGGTTTGCAGTTTTGGGAGGGGCCGAATTTCCTAGCATTGGAAATGACAAACTGAAGATGGCAACTCTAGGTATGTACGGAGGCTCTCCAGGTTCAAAACCCTCAAAATATCAGAGGCTCTGAACACATGGAAAGCCTCCATGCACAGAAGATGATCTCCTCTTGAGAGTGTTGCAGTCCCCACTACAAGATGAGGTGCTCTCATGGGATCATAGATGCTCTACATGTGAAACATGCCAGGGGAACGGGTGAGATTTACGTCCTCTTCTCCCATGTTTCACTATAGCTAAGACCGTATTTCAGGAAGACAAAGCACACTTTGTGCTTGCAGCTACACAATGGTTACACTATACCATCTTGTTAATAAGCTGCCCATGCATCTGCATCCACAATGCACATTTGCATGTGCAATATATACCACATGTGCAGTTCTGTTTTCATAACCTTTCACAATGTCCTACATCAGACAAAAATGTCCACCTTCTTCTGTAGGGGAATTTATGTGTAGATGAGATACCACAAGGATTCCAGTCATGATCTCAGAATATCTTAATAAGGCTTGTATGAATCTTTCATCCTCCACTTACACATTTTGTCACCAGGGCACTTGAACAATAAAATGCTATACATATCCATTCAGAATGAAGCCCCACTGACTTCCCCAGCCCATCTAGCAAGGCAACTCAAATCAGGTAAGATATAAAATCACTTTTCTTCATAAAGTTTGATGGCACCTGCAGAGTCACTGTTAGCAACTCCTGTGTGAATAAGTGCATTTGAAGGAAGTGACAAAGATCTAAAGGTTGTGCTAAAGTGAAGAGAGCCAGGAGATGAGGACATGAGAGATGAAGGACAGCACCAGACACCCACCTCAAAGACCCATTGTTCCTTTAACTGCTCACACATCAGCTTTGAGAAGATCTGGGGAAGAAGTAGAAAAGGACAGGGGAGGGTAGAGATGGAGGTGATGTTCAAGGAGCATGTTCAGCACATTTCTGCTGTTGCCTCTGCTCTTTCCAGGTATTGTGCTGCTCCTGTTCAGCAGGAAATTAAGCAGCCTCCGCACATCATTGCAGCCCCTTCTTAATGGCAGCTCCTGCAATTATGTTTCTCAGTGAATGCAAAAGATAAGCTGACACAGCTTCCAAGATGCCCCTCTGAGTTTCAGTCTGCCCTTCGCCTGACAAGTCCCAGCTGTTGGTGTGGGCTACTTGAAAGGAGAGTCAAGATGATATGCAAATTGACACAATGATATTGAACATTGAGAACCCCAGTGCTTTTTCATTTACATTTTCAAGTGCACTGCTTTTTAAGACAGAGATAATTTACCCACACTGTGGCTTCTCTTGTTCATTGCTGATCATTGTTTGAATCTTACTAGCATTTGAATGTATATATATAATTTGTTGCTGATGATTTCATTCCTGCATGCCTCCAGAGGTCTAAAGAAATTAATGATCGATTTTTCCCCCTCTGGAATAAATGTATATCTTTCAAGTTTCAAACTTTGCATGCCAAGATTTGCAATTGTAATTGCAGAGCTCCCTCAAAATCTCGAGACAAAGATATATCCAGTGTGAAATTGTTGTTTTAAACTCAGTTGGATGGAGTTCATGAGCGGTGCTCCTCGTGGCTCTGAAATGTCAAGGTCTTTAAACTACATTATTTTTCCCAAAAACCTGTTTTCTTAAAACCACAAACAGAAAGGAAAAAAGGAAGCACCCTCCTTTCAGTGAATAATTTTTAGGTCTTCCAAATGTATTTCACAACTAGTGATCAAAAAGGAAGGGACCAAACTAAGAAACTAAGCAAGGAGAAGAAAATATGTGTCTTAACTATACTGGGAAGCACAATTCCACACCATTATAACTAGCAGCTATTTGAAGAGAATTTTATAAGAAATTAAGTGTGTCGGTCTTAGCATTTAATGTGTGTGTGTGTGTCAGTGCACTGCATCATTCAGAATTTATATACTGGATGTATAGGTATGTTTTCAATCATTACAGAAATATCTTACAAAGAAAATTAATAAGTAAAAAGGATTTTTTTAAAAAAAAAAACACATCACAAAGTAGACAACTTAGCAACACTCAACATTCAGTTGCTAAGAACACATTGCCAACTGGGAGAGCCTGAAATAAAGACTATCTGTTGAGGTGAACAATACACTACGCAAATATATTAAATTCACTGTATCTATATTTATCTGTCCATGGACTAACAAGTTATTTATACTTACTTTTATTTTGAGCCTAGCCTTATTCTCTTTCTCATCTGTGTCTGAAGCAATAGAAGGAACTGTCTCAGTGTAGAGTCCATGTATTCTGTGTAGGAGGTCCTAGGTTCAAGATCCTGGGTTCAATCTCTTATACTGTCAGCTAGGGCTCAGAAAGGGGGTTCTGGACCCCGATGAGAGACATTATCAACCAAAGTTATTGACACCACAAAGATAGATGGACCTATAGGGTGAATGATAAACAAGTGTATCTAAGATATATCCATAGTTCTGGAAGGTAACATTTTGGACTACAATTCCCAGAATTCCCTAGCAATCATGGTAGGCCAAGTCGACTAGGAAATTCTAAAAGTTGTGGGCCAAAAAAGTAACATTCTCAGTTACATTCACCAAAATGTCAGTAACATTCACCAAAATGGTGAAGGGTCTGGAAGCCATTCCCTATGTGGAAGGGCTTAGGGAGCTGGGTATGTTTAGTCTGCAGTAGAGAAGGTTAAGAGGGGACATGATAGCCATGTTTAAATATTTGAAGGGATGTCATGTTGAGGAGGGAGCAGGCTTGCTTTCTGCTGCTACAGAGACTAGGACAAGAAGCAATGGATTCAAGCTGTAGGAAAGAAGGTTCCACCTGAACCTCAGGAAGAACTTCCTGATGGTCAGAGCTGTCCGGCAGTGGAATATGCTCTCTCAGAGTGTGGTGTAGTCTCTTTCTTTGGAGGTTTTTAAGCAGAGGCTGGATGGCCATCTATTGGGAATGCTTTGATAGGTGTTCCTTCATGGCAGGGGTTTGGACTGGATGGCCCCTGGAGTCTCTTCCGACTCTATGATTCTATGATTCTGGAGATATTCAAGAAGATACTGCCTTGGAAGGTGGTACCTTGAAAGATGGTGGATGTTCTTTTATTGGAAGTATTTAAACAGAGGTTTTATGACTTTAGGTGCAGGTCAGGAGGTTAGACTAGGTGACCCTTGTGGTCCCTTCCAACCCAATGATTCTATGATTCTAAGAGTTTTCATGTTTAGGCAGCACATGCAACTTTTGTATCCCATATGTTTGGTCTCCATTGCCAAACTGAACACTGAGTCTACCTCTAACACTGTAGGAATCACCAGTAAAGGCCATTGTTCTACCAGGTAACACGCCAGTTGCTCTGAAAGACAACAAGAGAGTAAGTCAAAGGGGAAACATTGTGTTCCAGACTTTCATTTGTTTAAGACTCAAATCTTCCTGTTGACACAAATCATATAAAAGTAACTGTGATTATGAGCCCTACCTGCAATGTGAAAAATGAGTATGATTGGTTCTGAACTTGCTATTATTCAATATTTTAATATATATGTTAAAATTGAAGAGCCACTGCCTGGAGCAATCTTGATTAGTGGTGGTTGGTGGCTTTTATGTTTGTGGAATAGTCAATCTGCTGTGGGCTTTAGTCTGAATTTGAAAGAAGCCATCCAAATTGCTGAATCCTATCCTCAAAATACTGTAGGTTCAAAGCCTTGTACAGCCAGTTTAAAGTTCAAATTAAAATTCAGGTATGATTCACTGTTCCAATAAAGGGGAGTCACCAGCTACTATTGTTCCGGAATCATGTCAAGACATGAAAAGGACTGAATGTTTAACCATGAGTGATAGAATGGAACTTTTGAGTCACATGATGAGTTGGGGTACATCAAAAGAAAAAAAATACTTAACTCTTATCACAGAATTAGGTAGGCAGCTATTCAACAATCAATTCAATGGGTCTACCCTAGCTGGCACTACCAACAGCATTCAGGACTCTACCTTGTAAGTGCTCTATTCCTTCTTGTGTGCATGTTCTGTCTGTGATCCTTGTTCTTCTTTCTGATGGACTCACTCCTCATATAATACTATTTATACTGATTTGACTACAGTTTGTGTTACCATGCCATACACCTCCACTTCATGATGTGATTAGCAATGAACCTTATCTAACTGGCACAAAATATAAGTCATACATTTATGGGTGAAATGCCATGCTGGCGAAGAGGACTGGCTGCACACATGCAAAAATAGATCAGATAGGACCTCAGGACATGGCCAGGTCATAAGTTCAAGGGATCAGCCAGAAAGCTCCAGTGCTGATGAGCTTGTGGCAATATCCTCAATGGCTCAACCTTCAAACACAATAGCACATGAAGTTGTCACAATAGAACAACCAATGGTCCTCAACCTGTTCCCTCTTCCCACCAAAAGTCTCCTCTGTTTCCTCACCTGCCCAGACACTAAGAAGTTACCATGATTCCCATCAGTGCTTTGACTCCTAATGCTAAGGCCATTAGGCTGCTCTAGACCCCATTGTTTGCTCTGCAAGAGAGCCCTTAATGCCTTCTCCTTCACAGTAGAAACAGGGTATTTAAACCCTGTCTCTGAGCAAGACAACTTGTAGAACACTGGACAGAGGCTGTTTGTGTGCTACCCTTGGACCCCTAGTCTGAGTCTCAACACTTTGTCTCTTCTCTACAAGATAGGTAAATATTGTCCACTTCATCCCATTTTCTTGCTATCCAGTTTTTCCTTCCTTTTCTTCAGTCAGCCTTGTAGTTGTCAGACTGCTTGAATCTTGCATGCATTGTGATTTTCCCTAATAAAACATTCTTCTAATCCCCAACTGGTGTCGCTGCACTAGTACAGGTATACAAAGGTGGGAAGATCCTGTAAGGTTACCTCCCTCTCGCAGGCCTCTCATTTTGAGCTAAGAACTCCCTATCATTCCGTGGGGACATTGGCACTGTGGGCAGACCTCTGAGTCACCCACCTGTTTGGGTAACATTTGTAATTTGGAAATTCTCAGAAGAAGAACATTGTATGGTCTCCTTTTATGGAACTAGAAATTTGAATGAATCAGAAGCTGGGTTTGAGTTGGATTTTAGCATCTTCTTCAAATACCTCATGCACCACTTGATTTCAAAACTCTGCTGCTGTTGATTACATTGGCACACTGCGTATAGAAAAAGAAGCCCATCTTATTAAAAAAAAAAATCCAAAAAGATGTGTCCTTTCCCCCACAGTTTTGTTGTGCAGCTGTTCAAAACCTGAAGCTTAAAAGGAAGACTGATGCATCATGTTTGTAGCAGATGGCGCAGATACTTCAGCTGGAGAAGCTATTGGTTCATTGCCATTGTGAGCATTGCCTGAGACAAAAGAGCAGCCCAGTGAATTTTTTTGTTGTAGGAAACTATGCAAGGCTACAGGATATATTATATGAATCAGGATAAATATGTTCTTGCCACAATAATTAAGTACAAACAATTGACATTGCAGAAAAGCTAAGAGCTATTAAAAAATCAGTAGAAGGAAATATAGAAAGAAACTAGTTTTCAAGTCCAAGGTACGTAGGACATGAAAGCATCACTTATCTCTTAGAATCCTTCATTTCTTCAAAGTCTTACAAGAAAGTCTAGGCTTATGGAACTGGGCAAGATCAAACTATGAAAGAAGGAGAAATTTAACCTCAAAACATTCACTTGAGAAAACTGGCAGTAATTAGAGAAGTAGTTGAAACTGAAAAGATGGCGTGGCAACTTAACATGTACTGAGATTTTATAATGTAAGGTTATGGGGATGGAGAGTTGTATACTGTTTTTGCGTTACATGTTGATTTTTTTACACAGTGCTGAATGACAAGGTTGTGGAACTGAACACATACTTTACTAAGGCCTTTTCTGCATGTCACCAGATCCCGGTGGCATCTTGTGGGGATCCTGGTAGAGCCTCTCCCAGGAAGGGAGTGTGACAGGAGCACTCCCCTTGACACTGGCTGCCTGTGGGAACGGAAGAGGTGCAATGGCCACACCTCTTCTTTCCACAGCTCAACTGGGCACTTTCCCAGGCAGCGCTGAGGCAGGAAGTGTGTCCATCATACTTCCCGACCCTCTGTGGCTCAGGTAATTGTGGGAGGGTGGCGGGAGGACCATCAAAGATTTCCAGTGCAATCACACTGCCTGGGGACAGGTGGCATGCATAAGCATTGTCCAGTCCCATCCTTCTCCCATCTCCAATGTGGGATGATGACATCCTAAGGAAAGGGACTAAATTTCTTGTCAAAAGAAGCAATGAGCAATTTTAACAATTTTCTTCCTGCCACGAGTAAGTCTTTGAAAACTGTACTGTTTTCTGAGTCTATTCGTAATCTGGGATTTATTCAATACAAAATTCATACTTTTTTCACACACACACACACACAGTTGCTGCACAGTAGCTATGGCAGACAATAACTTTGGTGGGCTATGACGTCCACAGTTGGGATGGGATTCCCATCAAACCACTCAGTTCTGGAACATTTCAATTGGGTGTCTGTGAAAGTATGAAAATCCATTTGTGTGAGACTCAGAGACCATGGAGGAGAAGAAGAAGTTGCTTGCCTGCAATTGTAGCTCTTTGGGTGGTCATCTGTGCCCCCACACAAATGGGTTTTCTGGCCTGTGCAGAGATCAAATCAGAATGTTCTACAACTGAGGAGCTTGGTGGGAATCCCTCCCCATCCACTGCTTATGTCCTAGTCAGCCAAAGCTTTGAAGTCTTCTGGGGGAAAATAAGTAACAAGAGCTTAAAAGGGAAGAGAGGTAGAGAAGATTATGTGACGACACAGGTGACCATTCAAGGAACCACAGTTACAGATAAGCAACCTGTCCTTCATCTGCATGGACTCTGTGCCTCACACATACAGGTGACTATGACACTTACTAATGGACAGTGGGTCAGGTAAAGGGAGAATAGCAGAAAGAACAGCACAGCCAAATTGGGCATCCACATTAGCTCTGCAATGGAGTGGCAGGGAGGAGAAAAAAATGTTGCCTATTATATAGATATTGCTAATGTGGATGCCCAATTTGGCTGTGCTGTTCTTTCTGCTGTTCTCCCTTTACCTGATCCTCTGTCCATTGGTAAGATTCATGGTCACCCTTATATGTGAGGCACAGAGATAGATGCCAAGTGGCATAGAATAGTAGCTAAAATGAGGTTCATTTTAGTAGATATTTGGCCTGGGATCTCATTAACTCAAGAGAGAGAATATTCAGCCTTATACATGTTCTGGTATACCACAGAGCAACCAAAGATGCCAAATATATATATATAAATATATAAAGTATATAAATATATAAAGTGGTGTAATATCAGATTGGTTGATTATGAAGAAGGTAATGTTTTCTGCCCAGGTCTCCTCTTGTTTCAAGTTGTAAAAAACTTGACCTGATTTGCTTTTTTTTTTTTTCACTTCTCCCCTCTGGCTCCTGTGCTGGTGCAGGGAAAAGTAGGTCAGATGTAAACATGTTTGTTCATCCCAACACTTTTACTGATATAGAACAGTTAAATAAAACACCTCCACCCCACACACAGACTCCCCAGTCCCATCAGCTCTTCAGCTATCCTCTTCATCCCATTGATGAGAGATTTCTTGAATATAATTGTTTTCTATTACCTTGGAGCCACATGGTGGAAAGCAATAAAAGCAAATTACCATATGAAAGCGGACAAACGACACATGAAACAAGACAAGTTCTATAATGAGGATGCAAAGTGGAAGGGAAATTTATCATCTGGCAATGACCACCGTGTGATGGAGCCACTTGAAGCTGCTTCCACTCACCGTGTGTGTGGCATGGGACAATAAAGCAGTCAGTTTTCAAAAGTCTATAAGTTTAAAAGGGCCTTGACTTGCTGTTAAAACAACAGAAATAAGGGGATCATCCTGGATCCATAGGAAGGGACATGCTGGGGCTGGGAACAGCCAGCAAGGTGGCCCTTCCTGTATTTCTGGCAGATGTCCCAGTGGAGATAGCAAGACTGAAAGATCTAATGAGCTCATGAAAGACAATGTGGCATCTATTAGAATTTCCATGTCTCAGGATTTGACTTGAAGCTTTGAGAATGTTGTTGTCTTTTTAAAATACCTCCAGTGGAGGAAATTAAATCTCAGGGCAAGGATCCAGAAACATACAAGAAAAAAATATTTCGAATAATTCCAACTTTTCCTTAGAATTTCCTCATTCCATAATTCCTCCTTAAGTCTTAGTTATCCTCTTTTCTTTAGTTGTTTTTCCTAATTTCTTTGACTAATTCCCAGGACTCCATAGTTTCCTATGGCCATGATTGTCTTTGAAGCTGGATATGCATAAATGAGGGAAGTCTATTTGGCATGGAGGAGGCCTAGAGGACAGCATGTACCAAGAGGGTAATGGGCATGAAGGAAGCATTCCCTATGTCCTTCATTGCTAATCAGTAGCTATTTTGGCCAGAGGAGGCACAGTTGTGGGAGTCCCCCAAATGCTGTGTACTGGCAGGAATAAACCGTTGCACAACAAGGTAATGGAGGGGTGTGTTAGTGTACACTTCTATGTGTGACTGCCAGAAACTAGCAGACAACTTCAAGGAAATCTGAGTAATTAAGTAAAAGTCCTTATTCCTATCGATTAGTTACAAGCAGAATCATTGATTCAGTTATCGAATGGAAGGTGAACACACATGCAAGTCCCATTTATTCAATCAGTCTACTTGAATTAGAACTTATAGTAAATTGTAGGCCATAGGATTCCAGCCATAAAAGTGTGTTTTGTGCTGCCTTGTCAAAGAATTTGGATTTTCCAACCTCTACCTCAGGGCTGGTTTGGGGGCTGGTTTTTGTTCCACTTTGACATCGTTTGCATTTTGCTCAAGATTATTTTCAAATTGCTGTTCTTCTCTTATCTCTTCTTTGTTCTTTCCTTACCTGTCTATCTCTTTCAGAGATTTTATGATCCAAAGTTTTAAAGAAAATGGTATTATAAGCTGTTGCATTGCAGACTGTGCTCAAAAATGGACTGCAAAGCTAGAAGTGTGGGATGTGTGAGATACAATATAGATCTCTGCCTGGAGATGAGTTATATTTGGCCCTTTCTTTTAACCCCTGGTCCATAATTTGCTCACCAGATGGCACATCTTTTCAGGGAACACTGGTGCTCCTCTAATTCCCTTTCAGCAGACGCAGAAGAAATCTGGTCCAAAGACCTCTAATTACATTCATAGTTGCCATGGCGAGTGTGCGAAGTACTTTTCCCTTTTTTTCCCTTCTCACCTGCTTGCATTTAAATGATGTGCCAGTTTCCAAACGCTCTCTCTGGAGCCACCCAGCTGTGATGCCCTGTTGCGATTCATAATATCAAAGTGTTTATGAAGATTGTTGAATTTACATGTTTATGAAGTCTACAGAAAAGAAAGTAATTTAATTGATGGTGTTTGCTTTGCTGCAGTCGGGCTTCTGCAGTGCTCCGTATACCAAATAAATTGACTGGTACTGACAGGGAATCTTATTGGGACAACATTCAAGAATGCTGGACACAGATGATAAGTATCATACATGATTATTTTAAAAAAGAGAATAAAGAACATTGGCTGACATAAAGATTTAGCTGCAACCACCTCTTTATATAACTGGTAAGGGGATCAATATTATATAGTCATTGTTGCATAGAGCCATCATAGTGTAGTGGTTTGAGCAATAGATTATGATCCTGGAGACCAGGGTTCAATCCCCTGCTAGGCCATGGAAATCTACTGCATGACCTTGTGCACATCACACACACCTAGCCCCAAAAAACTCTGTGATTGCTTCAACTTGAGAATTGCCATACATTGGAAATGACCTGAAGTCACATAACAACAATTGTTACATAACTATAAAGAAGAGAGAGAGACAGTGTAGAGTAGTGGTTTCACTGTTAGACAAGGATTTTGGCAGACTAAGGTTCAAATCTCTGCTTAGCCACAGAAACTAATTGAGTGACCTTTGTCAAGGCATATGTTCCAGGCATAAGATGAAGGTAATGGCAAACCTCTCTTGAATAAATCTGGTCAAGAAAAACTTAAGGAGTGGATCCTGTGAGTTGTCCCTGACTTGAAGTCACATCACAAGAAACCTCCTTATAGAGAGCAAGCTTCTCACCTTTGGTTCTCCAGATTTTTCTTCTGGACTTCAGTTCCCAGAATCTTTGAGTGTTAATCCTACTGGCTAGGCCATTTGGGAGATGAAGTACATAAACATCTGGAGGACTGAAAGATACCATTGCGACAAACTTTTCAGGTAGGTTCTGTTACCAGGCTGTGTACCCCCACTCCATGATATGGTTTAATTGACAAAATATTTAATTGGCATGAAATATATGTTATATCCTGCTATGACTGGGAGCTTGCTGTCAAAGAGGAACTGGCTACACATGTATGTTGCAAAACTACGTCATGGCTGGGTCATAGGGAAACTATGGACTATGGACTTGCAGATGTCCCTCAGTGACTTGACCTTTAGAAACAATAGTGCCCCAAACTGCTTTTGTAGAGTGACTGATTGTTTTCAACCTTCTCCCTTTGTCCATCAAAACTCTCCTTTTTGTCCCCTCCCCTGTTTCACCACTAAGGGGCTATCAAGATTCCCATCAGTTCTGTGTCACTTCATGCTAAGGCCATTAGCTCCTTCCAGGCTCCATTGTCTACTCAGTCAAAGAGCCATTAATATCTCCCCCCTCAGAGCAGAAAAAGAGTATTTAAACCCTTGCTCTCAGCCAGATAGCTCATAGTACTTTGGCACACTGGTCATCACTCTTCCACTCCAATTTCCATTTGGTACTATCCTTGGACACTGGGTCTGAGCCACATCACTTAGTCTCTTCACTTCTGGATAGGTAACTATGACCCACGTAGCCTTAAACTCTCATTATCCAAACTTTTGCTCCCTTCCCTCCAGCTAGCCTTGGGTGATTGCAAAATTGCTTGGATCTTGTATGTGTGCAGTTGTTAGTTCCCCCCAATAAACAAGCTTACTTTTCAATGTCCAGCTGTTCTTTTCCCCCTCTGCACCAGTACTGGTATACACAGTGTAAAAGATACTGTCAGGTTACACACACCTCCACCCCTGGCCTCCTCTTTAAGCTAATATTCCCCACTGTTTCACAGAGGCACTAGCATTGTGGGTGGACTAACCCATATTTTGGGGGCAATAGTTTCAGTACAGCATCTGAAGGTACACAAC
This sequence comes from Ctenosaura bakeri, assembly GCA_948474755.1. NCBI lineage: Eukaryota > Metazoa > Chordata > Lepidosauria > Squamata > Iguanidae > Ctenosaura > Ctenosaura bakeri. The sequence continues at coordinate 7,864 of CAOLHI010001707.1, read as the reverse complement.
ATTGCAGCCAGGATAAAGTAAAGTGAGTATACATTGCTTTGAGTTTCACAAATGATGTGTGTGCACACATGGATGCATTCAAACACACATATACAACATATCACATTGATCCTTGCATTTCAGCAATTGTATTTCCTGATATGGAACTGAGAAATCTGATTGTTTACACTTTCCTCATATTCATATGCTAGGAATAGTTGTATCTATTAGCTTTGGTATATATAAAAGGGAAGAATTTCTTTTGTCTTCATTTTTGAAGAATATCGCAAAATATTAAAGCATCTCCTTACCCAGGAAAGGAGGGGGAAAGAGTTTATCAGAATCATGATCTAACTTCTTACAAATTTTTAAAAAGCTCAGTTTCATTTCTGTGTTAAAATAGTGACAGATCTGGTGAGGTTTTGGTCTCTAATTATAATAGAGATAAGGCAAATTAAAAGAATGGAAAAGAATAAGCCAGCACCCTGAAGTTTTAACCATATGGTTATTGTTTCTAGTAAAACTTTCTTGCCTTGTGATTGCTTGATCTAAGCCATTTAAGAAACAACTTTGTATTACTGATAATGGAGCAGGGATCCTGAACACAGTCGAAGTGACAGATTGTTAATCTGTTTTGATGTCTGAAGAAAGGTTAAAGTGGGACAGAAACTGATGAGAAACATATTTTAGAACTCATTTTGTAAATAGGTTCAGTTTCAAAATTAAATAAAGCACCCACTCTTCATACACTCATACATACATAATGGGGTAGTTTTCCTTTATTAATTGATGCATTGCAGTAAAAAAGAGGTGGGAATCATACAGCCTTTCAGGTGTAGTTGAACTGCTCCTCTCAGTATGATCACAAAGGACTATGCTGGCTACAATGGCTAGAACCCGCCATTCAGCAACAGATGGAGGGCTCCATGATACCCACCCTTTCTCTAAAGCTCACATCTCTACTAAATTGCATAAGCTGATCTCCGTGGATCCCAAATCAGTCCTTCCATCAAACCTTAAATTATCCAAGAACTTTCCCAAACTTTATATTGTTCTGTTTCTATGTATCAGCCCTTAACCCAGTTCAGAATGTCACTGTGGGGATGCAAATTTTAAGGCAGATATATAAAGGAAGAAGAGGAGTTACCAAATTTGCACATGGCATCACATTACTCATAAGGCAACAAGTACCTCAAAGGGCAAGATGAGAATTCAAAATGAACTTAACTGATTGGAAAACTGGGCCAAAGTTAACAAAATAAATTTCAGCAGGGGGTGTCACAACTTGCTTCCAGAGCATGGACTTTGACTCTGAGTCTGAAGCAGAGGGCACGCAAGAGGCTGAAACAGAAGGCATACCAGGGCCTGTTGTACAGAGAGAGGTTACAGTGCCAGAAACAGAACAGGGGGTGGTGCCAGCACCAACAGAGAGTCCTGCCTCTTGAGATACAGAAGAACACTTACCTAGACCCAGCTTTGCACAGCAGAGGCAGCAAAGAAAGACTCAGCATTGCTCTCTCAGAAATTATAACTGACAACAATCAATCAAGGCACAGCTGTGCTAGGTTTTGGGTCTATTTAGCTGGCATCCTTCCCCTCCAAGAGTTGTTGGAGCTTATCTGACCTGCTACCTTGCTGGATGCCTTGACAAATGCTTGGATTGACCTTGGATGCTCTCTTGTCATGAAACCCTGCTGGATTTGGTTTATGTTGGACTTTATTTATGACTACTTGCTTACTATCTGGAAATAAGTAACAAGCTGGGAGATCTTCAGTTTGTTTTGTTTGATTTATCAGCTGTGCCAGGACTGAGATAGGAAAGGGATAAATGTAAGGTGCTACATCTAGTCAAAAAAAAAAAAATTATATGTACAAATATGTGCAAATATAGGATGGGTGACACCTGGAGTGGAAGCAATGCCTGTGAAAATGTTATCTCAAAACATGAGTGACTCAAGGGTCCACCTGTGATGCCAGCACCTCTGTGAAAATGTGGGGAATCATTAGCTCAAATTAGGAGGCCTATGATGGGGGGCTAACTGAATGAGATCTTTGATATGGAAAGAACCACCCAGAAATTCAAAAGTGAATTAAAATGTGTTTTATTGGGCGAAATTCATTCACTCATACAAAAGATCCAAACAGTCACATACTCACACAAAGCTAATCTAAGGTAAAGGGAGGAAAGGGTGATAGAAAGACTTCAGAGAATGGCCGATATTTACTGTCCCAGAAAAGCAACAAAGAAGCAGCAATGTGGCTTAGACTTGCATCTAAGGACAGTACAATCAGCCATCAGAGTAATAGAATGATATTCAGCAACCAAAGTACTGTGAGCTAGCTGCTCAAAACTGGGAGTTTTATACACAATTTCCGCCTAGAGGACATGGGTGTGAATGGCTTTCTGGCCAAGTAAACAATGAACTTCGTAGAGTTGACAATGAGGTCTGGAATGAGCTGATGGTTTTAGCATTAGGTTGCAAAGGGGCTAATGTTTGTCCAACAGCTCAGTATTTGTGGACGGGTCTGAGAATAATGGGATAGATTGCAGGGTGAAGGGAAGAGAGTTTGAGACTATCAGTGGTCTGGTGGGAATCTCCCAGTTGATATTGTTTAAGAAAGCAGAGTTGTTAAGGCTAGCAGCAGCCTATTATCTCCAGAGTTTCCTAGTGATTTCCTTACTATAACCTCACCATGGCTAAGAGGTGTTTTTCTAGCCTAATTTCATAACACACATGTTCAGCCAGCTTTCTTCTTGGCCAGCCTGGTTATACAGCCATAGCAGGGTATGTTTTATATTTTATATCAATTTCAATGTATGTCAATTAAGCCATATCAAGCATGGGAGTGTGTGGCTGCTAACAAAAAGAATGTAAGGGTCTTATTGGACCAGAAACTAGACATGGTCAACAGTGTGATGCAGCAGCCCAGAAAGCCAATAGAATTCTGGGCTGATGAACAAGCGTCTAGATCAATGATGTATTATTATTACTCTATTTTGTGTTGGTCAGAGTTCACTTAGAGTATTGTATCCAGTTATGGGTACCATAGCTCAAGAAGAATATTGGGGAAAAAATAGAATATGACCATGGCATAGTTTCCAGACCTTTTACCATTTTGGTTGCCCTCCTCTGGAGACATTCCAGCTTGTGAACATCCTTCCTGAACTGTAGTTTCCAGAACTGGACAAGTGGGGTATTCCAAGTGGGGTCTGACCAAAGTAGAATAGAATGGAAATATTACTTCCCTCGACCTAATTGCTATACTCCCATCTGCAGTTGCTGGCAGAAAGAGAGCAATGCAATATGTCAGCACACCTAACATTTAAATCCAGAGTCTATGTTCACTTTAAAAATTGTTGGGTCTCATATTTCATCCAACAAAAGCTGCAGTCATCTCATATGCAGAAAGTTCTATGTATATGAACTTGAGATATGGTAAGTGGTATATCAACTAGAGAAACAAATTCTGTAAAGTTTACTGGGAAATAAAAATGCCTAGGACTGGGTATCATGTGCATTTATAAATCCAGTAATTGTGGATTTTTGTCTTGCTTAGAGGAGACAGGAAATATATTCATATATCCATCCTTAATTTTTCATTTTGCTTCAGGTTGAATACACTGTAAAAATAAGATAGTTCCATAGTGAAATGTCAACCCAACTTCCAATACTGTTAGAACAAACTACTTCACATAAATACATTCTTTACATGTGTCTTTCCTGGCATGATTGTATCTGCTTCCAAAATTGTTCCCTCCTGTGCTTACTCACAAAAGGCTCCTGCCCATATACTTCTGTTGCCTCAAGTAGTTCTGAAAAACACACAGAGCAGACTGTGTGGATAACAGCAGACTAAGAGAGGGGCCACCAAGTCAAAAACATCTCAGCACGGTTTAAGGGGCAGAGTAAAGGAGTCTGTAGAAAATGGAAGTCACACCCAGTTGAGGAGAGAAGGAGACAAATTTTGAGATAAGAAGTGGAACTAGACCAGAAGAAAAGAGATGAAATAAAAATAATGAATTATGTGTAACCAAAAATATTGACATAGCAAATATAATTATTATATATGAAATAGGTCATTGAGTCATAAAGGGGTTAAAATGTGTTTCAGAAGAATAAAGCCATTGGTCTCAACATCTGTCCCAAGTAAATTGATGGAAAGGCAGTGGATGCTAGTACTTTCCATGTCAGTGAAGTGATTAATCCACTCCAGGTATTAATGCAGGCTTTACTGTGATTTTCTAAGGTATTGTACCCTATCCCTACAGGCTTCCATATGTTGGATAGCTCTTTTAAAGAAATCTGAAAACTGGAATGGATTCATGGATCAACTGAAATAGGAGTCACCAGATGCCACTGTGGAAAGAACAGTTCAAGGATGCCAAAACACCTAGATTCTGTGGCAAGCAAATAAAACAAATGTGTGAATTTTGTGGTCACTTATCTTCTTCCTGTAAACAAAAATCTTGTTAAATAGAAGGATAAGTGCTGGTCGTGGAAGGCTACAGAAGCAGTGATGTGCCTTCTAAAAAAGTTCAGTTCCTTTCAAATTGTTTTTTACACTTTTGAAAAAGAGATTAAAAAAAATAAACCTAGGACAGGACTTCCACTTCCTTCTACCTCCATTTTTTTGTTTGCTTTTTTCCTTTCTCCCTATCACCATTTTTGGGAGGTCATGAGGTCCTGGAGGTTCCAAAGACTTTCTCCATCCTTTATGTAGATGGACATGTCTAGCTGAAGAAGAATCACCATGCCACCTGCAAAAGTTAAATCCTACCTTTTCAGTGTGATCTTATTCTGATGTCTTCAGCAGTAATTCCTGTTAAGGACAATGAGACTTACTCCTAGTAAGCCTGAATAAGGCTGCAGTTTTAAATGTCTATGAGCATGTAAACAAGTAAGTGGACAAGGATGCTCCTCTAGACATTGGATGGCATCCTCCTGGTGTTTTACACAGATGTAACTTCTCTTATTTTTGCAGTTATACAGTTAGACATTACACAATGGATATATTCAGTTCTCAGCCTCATAATTAAATTGTGCAGGAGCAGTGACCCACTGTGGTGTAGTCGTTTGAGTGTTGGACTCTGAATCTGGAAGACCAGGCTTCAAACCCCATTTGGCCATGGAAACCTCCCTGGGTGACCTTGGGCAAATCACCCTCTCTCAGCCTCAGAGGAAGGCGAGGGCAAATCCTTTCTGAAGAAATCTTACCAAGGCCATTTCCATATTACTCTGTTATAGTGCTGTTGTTCCATTTTCAACATCCTATGGAATCCTGGGGTTTGCAGTTTAGAAAGGGGCCTTTAGAATTCTCAGCCAGAGAGCTCTTTGCCTCAGTGAGCTATAAACCTCAGAATTCCACAGGACATTGAAAGTGTAATAATAGCACTATAATAGTGTAGTGTAGAAATGGCCCATGAATGTCACACCCAAAATATAGCAGAGATTGCTCCCACAGCTTTGGAAGCATGCCCAGCAGCAGAGAAAAACTTGGTAGCAATGCACTGTAGCCAGAAAAACTCACCCACACCAATTCTTTTCTTCCATCAAGGAGGCAATTTATTCTTGAATCCTCATTCACAGTAATTGGGGTTTTACAGTCTTCCCCAACAGCCTCTAGCAACTGTCTGATCCATTGTAGCTCTTCCGCTACCTCCGACAGTGCAGCAAACTCTGCTTCTGTCGTGCCCAGTGACACACAACTTTGTTTTCTAGATCTCCACGTGATCAGACTGTTAGCATACTTAATTACTAGACCTGTAACAGACTTCTTGTCCACCTCTGAAGCAAATGAGCTGTCCATGTGACACTCCATGCCTGATTCACTGCCTTCCACCTTTAGGCATAAGTCTCCGGTTCCCTTTAAGTACCTTGCCACTCTCTGGAGTGCCATCCAATCTACCATTCTAGGCTTTGCACCTCTCCTGCTTAGTAAACTCACAGCATAACCAATGTCTGGTCTTGTATGGTTGGCCACAAAAAACAAGCTACCTACAACCAAATGGTACAGATCAGGTTTACCAAACAACTGCACATATTCCAGCTTTGGATAGTCCACAGTTATGGGTGTATTTGTAATTTTGGCAAATTCCAGACCACATTTCTGCACAGCTTGGTCTATCTTCCTTTTCTAGCTAAGATACATCATGTCATCTTGTGTTCTGTCTACTTCTACACCAATGTACTGCTTGAGGCAATCTAAATCCTTGAACTTGAACTTATTCCCAAACTGTTTCTGTACACTCTGTACCACTTCCTTGTCCTCAAAGCTTTCTGGCTCCTTTCCAACAACCAAACGAGCTCTGGCTTCCTGGATGGCAAACCCCTCAGGGGCTTTTCTGACTCATTTTGCCCTCCTAGGGATGATGGTCTCAAACCTGGACAGGTCATCATCACTACTAGACTCTCTAGTTGCTGCCTCCACTTCTGGCTCCCTTTTTACCTGAGCCCTTGGTGATGTAGTGTCATCAGTTGTGGAAGTATCAGGTGAACTATCTAGTGGCTCCTTGAGTGTATGCAGAGTGATGTCAGATGGTCCCGCCCCTGCATTCTCGGGGCTTGCACCTTGCTCTAGCTCTAGTGGCTGTATGAACATTTCCTTGTTGCAATGCAACTCCTCCCAGCCAATATTCGTCTCAAAACTGGTGCTTCTCAAGAACAAGAGCTTCCCATGTTCCAGATAAAACTTACACTTGTTTTCCAGATAGCCCACATACCTCAGCCTCCTCCATTTGGGCTGCCCTTTGCGTCTCAGCTGACTGGGAATTAGGACATTTGCGAACTGGCCAAACACTCTCAGATACTTAACAACCCATATCACAAAGTATTTTCTACAGATTTGGTCCAACCTTTTCTGACAATGAAAACCCTGTGATAGGTTTGTCTTAGGGTTATCATAAGTATGAAATGACTTGAATGTACACAACAAAAACAAACCATTTCACATGCACTGAATATTGTGAAATAGTGCATAACTATTCTTCGGTTTCCTCAATCTATCACTTTATTCACTAGCATTGCAGAAACAGCCACTATGGATTCCCCATAGCACAGTGGGACAATAAGCTGGTACATTTGCAGATGAATAATTTGTTGCAAAATATTATCTTCAGTATAAAGAGGGTACTGCAACACTCTTAATACAATAATATAGATTTACATTACATAAGCATGATATAGGATCTTGGTCACACCATGTTTTCTAGATAAGAAGTTGCTACAGGCCCTGATAATTTTGCTTGCCCTTTTCATTACATTTTTCAGCTCTACCATAGAACTGGTGACCAAGATCCCATGTGTAAGAGAAATAATATATATATATATATATATATATATATATATATATATGACATCAACAGGTTTCTAGCCAATGTTTGAAACTTGAAATGAGTTGTACGGTTTGATTGAGATGAAAACAGTCTGTGCAAGGAAGATAAGGACATTGCTAGCTACTGGTCACAATGATTATTTTCTACTTAAAATCATGTATCATAAAGTTGGAAGGGGCCAAGGGGCCATAGTAGCCAACTCCCTGCATGCAGAAATGCACAGCTAAAGCACTCCCAAAAGATGTCCATCCAACCTCTCTTTAAATACCTCTAAAGAATGACAGCCCCCTTCCCTTTTGAGTGAGTCTATTCCACTATTTGAACAGCTCTAAGAATTAAGAGGTTCTTTGTAATATTTACTTGGAATCTCTTTACTTGTAATGTGAATCCACTATTCATGTTCTAGTCCCTGGAGGAGCAGAAAATGAGCTTAGTCAAAGTTCAGTGGAAGATATAATGCAGTCTTGAAATAGTTTATGATCAAATAAACTTGGTTTGAATTCAGCAAGGCAGTGCTTATGAATCGAGGCAAGCAAATGTGTTTTAGACCCT